>VDFB02058242.1:724119090-724378701 GCA_007258455.2 Sequoia sempervirens | reverse complement strand
TTTTTTCCTCATTGAGTTTTCCTCATAAATCTAGTTTTCTCTTGTGTATGGTATTGTTATTTCAGTTTCAGTTATTTGTATTTCATGTTTAATTACTTTAACATAATAAAAGTTTAATGAATGCATGTGGATCTAATTACTATTGAGGGTTTTGATGTTTTAATTTACTACAACTGATTCACAATCCCTCTTAGTTGTCTTGTTCATTCAACACTTAGAGTTTTGGTTTTCATAATTTATGTTTATTTTATTTTAACTTTTATTTTCTCTTAAGGATTCCTTGGGTTATTTAATTTATTTCAAATTTCTAACATGGCATCAGAGCTTTTGTTTTGAGAATTCTAAGTTCATAGATTTGTAATTGAAAGATTAATTTTTTCATGTAAGATCTTGTAAATTATTGTATGCTCCTCTCTTGCATTTTGAACGATTTGGAGAATCAAAAAGGGTTTATAAAGATCTAATAACCTCTTCATATTGCCTATGTGTTTTGTGAGATATAGGTGATTAGCATTTTGGGTTATACTAATGGCATTTTTTACTATTCCAACATGTCCAAGAGGCTCAAGAAAGTCAATATTGACTTTAGTTTCATCCAAATTGGATATCATTTGACATACTTGTAAATAGGGGTTTGAAGCTCAAATTTGGCAAATAGGTTTTTATAGGAGCATTTTTGGCCAAAAAGAACCTTTCCATTGTATTAAGGAGGTTGAGGAGACAAATTTTGATATGAAAATTTCCCATATTTGGTATCAACAGTCACCAAGGAAAAAAAATTACCCAGGTGGTCACATGACCCCCCAAGTTGTAGGTCATATGATTTTTTATTAAAAAAATCATTATTTTTTTTTGTGAATTTTGTTAAAAAATTTAAAAAATATATAATTTTTTAGCACTTATTATTAAGTGTCAAGTGCATAATAAAGCACTTAGGGGTGTTAAATCCCTATGGATACCATAAGCCACCTTAACCCAAACCCACCAAATGGGGCATTGACTAAGCTGCCCACAACATAGTCACCCATAGGTTTAAAACCTATTGTGGCTTATAGCCGCCAACCAAGTAGTTACTTAACAACCTGCTTTTAACTGCTAGACTTGATCATAGCATGTGAACACTCTCTACAACCACTTACGAAGCCACCAAGTGCTTTTCCCAATCTCAACTGATTTGGCTACCCAACAACCACCACCATTGGTGGCATCGTCCAACGGCTACTAGGGCCCTCCAATAGGCCAAATTGAGCCTTTCTTTCAAAATTGAATAACTTTTTGCCACGATATCAAATTTTGGAATAAAATATATTGTTAGAAAGCTAGAGATGAGAAATTTCCATTCATAGAGGTATTGAAAAGAAATATTGCCACTTTTTTTCTAGATATTTCGGGTTAAATCTATTTGTTACTAATTTCCTCAACCTGCCATATACTATTTTTTCCATATTTTTTCTCAAGTTCATTTTGTATTAGAATTTGTAAATTTAGTTATTTTGAGCCTATTGAGCATTGTATCTTGGAAAAGGCTTTGTAATTGCACTAAGCTATAAAGTTACAAACCTTATAATATTTGGGGGGATGATTTTTGATACTAGTGAAAAGGGTGGGGGTGTTCTTGGCATTCTTATTTTCACTTTCTTTCCACACTTTTTTCTATCTCTTCACCATGGATTCAACAACATTTCCTATCCTAACTGCATACAACTATTTTGAGTAGAAGTCTCAAATGAAAATTCACTTACGAAGTCTTGGTTTTCATAGAATAAAAATGGGACTAGAAAATAAACTAGCTAAAGTTGAAGAAAATCGTAAGTGGTTTAATAAATGTGATGAATCATATGGAGCATTGTGTTTTGTTTGTATCTCTTTATTTTCTCTTTCATATTAAATCTTTGAATACTTCAAATGAAATATGGAAAAAGCTAGATTTTCTTTTTGGCACTCAAGATTATATGAGACATCATATGTTGGAAAATGAACAAAATTTAAGTCCAACCAACTTCAACACAATTTAGGATTTCTTCACCAAATTGAAATCACTAAGGCTACAACTACAATAATGTGGAAATGATAAGAATGATGAAAACATGATTTTAAGTATTCTCCCTAAGCTAAGTTTTGAATATTTAGTGCTTTTCTCTACCTTTTATGCTACTAAGGATACATTTGGTTCCAAATTCACCATACCATCTTTAGATGATTTTTTTAATTCTCTCACATAAGAGTAGGATAAACTAATCTAGATGGGCACTCTTAAGTCTTCTAAGTCACATGCCTTGGAAATCAACCATGACATAAATGGAAAATGAGGAAAAAGTGGTAATAAGGATAAGAAACAAAAGAATAGAAAATAGAAGAAGAATAAAAATTAGCTACTCCAAAAGTGGCTAATGAGACCTCATCTTCAAAAGGTAATAAGTCTAAGAAAGAGAAAAAAATTGCCTATTGTAAAAGACTTGGTCATGATGAGCACAAATGTTTGAAGAAACAAGTTGATCACTTGATACACATTCTTAAAAATAATAATCTCAATGTTCCTAACTCCATGAAATAGAGTTCAGATGAGGGGTCTCACAAGGCCAAAGATAACAACAAGGGGAAAGGAAAGGGTTGAAACATCAAAAAATGAAGTTAGGGGTTCAAACACATGGGGTTTTATACTAAATTTGGGATATTTCACCAAAATTACTATAAATAGAAAGGAAAAAATGAGTGTAATGAACCTACCTATTCTTCTATTTCATTCAGGAAATGAGATCCCTCAAGTCAAAATCCACTTTCAACCCTTAGGTGAGTAAACTCTTTGAGGAATCTTGCAATTTCCTTTTATGTGTTAGAATAGGGGTATGAGTCAAAAAACACTTTTGGGAGACATAATAAAAATAGTAAATCAACTCAAAACTAAAATGTAAGACCAAATTTGAGTAGATTAACCATAGAGCTAATAGACACAATTTATTTCACACAAATTGGATGAGTGGAGGAAACTTATAATTGATCTCAAAAATTGTTGTAAAGTGTCCTGCTATAGTGCAAAGTGTCCAAAGATAACTTTTGACAGAAATGATTGAACAAAGGTTTTGGGAGAAGGATTAAAACCACCAAATAAACTCATTTAATACATGTAAAAAGTGGTTTTTGAAGATGAAACATAATACTATCAAAATCAATAAAGCTTCTAGCAGATTTGGGAAGAGAAAATCTTGTATACTTCTCATAAAACACTATTTTTTAGGAGTTGTCCTTAAACTCATTTGCCCTGTGGAAAATGGGTCCTATGTAGGGATTTTAAAAAATGGCTTCTAGGGCCTTTTCTCCTTTTTCTGCACTCCCAAATTCTCAAATCTCGTGGTCAGAAAGTTAGAAATATATTTTGTAGGCGAATTTTTGTGAAATTGCAATAATGGTGACAACTTTGACAACTTTGCAAATTTGCAACTTTTAAGATCTTCAACCTACAAATCTGCAACACACATCAAGGGAGAAATTTTTTATTTTGTTAGAGAATGGGGGTTTACCTTGGTCAAACCCATTTTGGTAATTAAACCTTGAAATGAAATGAAATAGCATGAAGGAATGATGAATGAAAAAATGTAATGTTGCAACTCACCAAACCCTTGTTTGAACCTTTGATAATGTTGGTCTGCAACTTGCATGAAATGGATTCAATGGATGTGAATCTTGACTTTGAGTCTTTTCTTGAAATGATACTTTGAATTTGCTTGATTGAATCATGAAACCTACATCAACATGTTAGCTCCAAAAACATGCATGACTCCACTTAACTTAGACATGATAAATGGATCTTGATTGCTGCAACAAATGATGAAGAAATATACCCTTGAATGCTCTTGAAATCACTCTTGATCATAAAATTTTCTCTAGGATTTGAACACTTGAAAATATTAGATGAAACTAAATGAAATAACCTTGTATTTATACATATCTTAACATTAATTCTTGAAATTCAAATATCACAATCCGACATTGAATTATAGATTTAAAATCATTAAAATGCCACCAAAAACATATTCAAAAGAGGGGTACTAGGTCTAAGTGAGGACCCATTCACCATAGGACAAATGGGTCCTAGGCCACTTACCTAGGACACAGATCGGACAATGTTAAACATTATGTAAAAATAGGGTCCTAGAACTAAGTGAGGACCCATTCACCCTATGGAGAATGGGTCCTAGGTCACTTACCTAGGACACACATCTTTCAAAGTTAAGTGTTGTGTAATGACATTTATAAATTTTGAGTTTTATCCCTCAAGATTTTCATTTAAATAGGTTTTGATTTGAATTAAAGGGGCCAATTAAGGAAAATTAACCTCAATCAATTAATAAAGCCCTAGATTAATGTGAAAGTGTAAAGGTACACCTTACAACATAAAAAATAAATCACAATTAAGTCCATTTAATTTAAAAGGGCCCTAAAATTAATGTGAATATGAAATACATATTACAACACTAAATTAAGGCATCATTAAAAGCTCATTTTATTATTAATTATTTCCAAATTAAGGCATCATTAAGGTCATTTTATTATTAATTATTTCCAAATTAAGTTTGAAAAAGGGATATTTTTTCCTACACTACATTTAGCCCCCACTTTAGTGAGAGGAGAACTTGCATCAAACTCACACTAATGTAGTCAAGAGGGGTCCAAGTGTACCAATGTGGATGGTATGGGATGACAAAGATCAAGGAGGGTGATCAAGCCCCAAGGATCTAAGATCCTATGTCAAACCAACATAAGCACAAAGGGACACACACAAGGTGTATGATATACAACAACAAGACAAGATACACAAATGTACAATTTCAAAGACTACAAGAAAGAAAAACAAAAACAAAAACAAAAAGTGGTGGATCAAGCCTCAATCGTCATCTAAGTTTTTTGTCCAAAACACACACTCACTCTAGGGTAGTGGAACCTCAAGTTTTCCACTAGGTGAGTTTTCCCAATAGGTACTGTTGGTTATTTTTTTAAGAACCAAACTTAATCTTAGTCCTTACCTATGAATTTTCCAAAACTCAATTATCAGTAAGGCTGGGGATTGGCCAACACTTAAGTAAAGTAGTTAGTACCTTACTTCTTCTCTTCAGGCTCTGTGAGACCCAGGAGGGTATTCCTATGCATGCTCATAATATATCAAATTAGGTCAAGATCATTTCCTCACATAGATGCATTTCCTCAAGAAACTCACTTCATCAAAGGCTTGGCAGACCTCGGGTGAAATTGTTATTTGTTTCAAGGAATGCGTTTATATAATGAAAGTTGGGGTAGTGTAATTTAGAGTATGTTATGAATTCATCTTCATCTTGAGTCTTACACCATATTCATCACCATCTCATTCAAAAGTAAGATAAACTAATAGAAAACCAGTGCCCTATATGAGGGAGAAAATGAAGTCACTACTTGCAATCAATCAGTAATACAATTATGGTTGAACATTAGAAATTAATGGACTATTAGCATGCCACTTTGTAGCATCTAACTCACTGTGTTTTAAAATGTTTCTTTCTTACCAAATCCTATATCCCTTTCCCACAAACTAATGGCCTCATTTTAGCATTTCATCAACTCATTGAACTGAAGCATAAAACTAGTTCATTCATTTGGTACAAATAATAGAAGACAAATGAAATTATAATTAACAATTTCATTTATAATTTGGAAGAAAAATACACAAGAGAGCAACATTTTAGAACTAATCTTCTCCTTCACTACTAATATTACTTTGTAAAACTATATTTAAGATCTTCATACAATATAACCTTCGCCCTAGATTGGCTTCTGATATATTTACTAATGTATCTATTTACATTCTATTTGCTCTGAGAGCATAGCATTCTCCTTGACCTATTTTGGACTCAAAAATTTTGAACTCTCTTAACTTCAGCCATGAAATCCCCTTTATAATCAAGGGAGCAACAAGCATCTAGCCAAGTTACAATTTCACTTTCTACAATTTCACTTTCATTTCATTTCATCTCAAAAACCCAATTTCAATTGATTCCTAGAAGAGCTCCCCAGATGGTTTTTACACAATCATTGGGAAATAGGGGAGGAAAAAAACAAAACACATGCGTAGGATGCCATTAGTTGCTTTCACTGCATTCATGTTGAAAAAAAAATATTCCATACCATATCAGCCAGAGGACTTCCACATCAACATGTAAGAACAAAAGACAAACCATGGACATATTAAAACAAATACCTCCTATGGCAAGACCATGGTACCGTCAAAAAAAAAACAAGGAGGTGACCCTATTCAGAGTCATCGACATCTGAGAATGCTTGACTGCTCCTTGTACTTGATGAAATTGGAGGGACCATCACCACATCATCATCAGAGCTCCCATATGGCACCAAAGAAAGAAGATACTGACCATATCCTGATTTAGTGTCACCTTCAGTGTCTGAAGGACTGTTAGAGGGCACAATAGGAGAATTATGTTTTCCCAGGCAAGCCCTATGAATTTTATCTTTTTTATTGACCATCTTCATTGGCTGAGCCAATTCCTTGCCTTTGAACTTGACCATTTCTCCCAGAATGGTCCTGTTTCTCAAGTTGTAAGTACTTTGCACAATTGATTTCTTCTTATGACCTCTAGCCCTCCTTTTACCCTTTAAAACCTCAAGAGAAGCTTGGGCTTCCTACTCAGTTATATCCTCATGATACTCAAATACATTGATTCGGCTAGACCTTCTAACAAGCTGAATTGTCACATCAATTTTCCCCATCTCCAAAACAAGCAGAATTTAACAATTCAAGATAGAGCTATAGGGAGACACACCTATAAACCCAAAAAATTGTAACCAACCCAACACAAAAATTCCTAACCAAGTTAGAGAACCCAATTTAAAACCAACTTACTCAGGACAAGAACACTCAATATTCAACTCTGGAAAAACAAATATCCTCTCACTCTTCTTCACACTTCACCTTACATTCACTATAGACTAGAAAAATGGTGAAAATGAACAACGATCAACCTGCATTAAATAGACAATTGGAGCATGCAGAATTAATGATTAAAGGAATCCTCATGCAAGCGAGTTGATAACTTAACAAATCAACTTTGAATCTAGGCCATTGATCTTAAAATAATTAAAAATTCATCTAAGGTGGCCATGGGCATCATTTTTTGACCATTAGCAACTTGCTCCTAGAAAACAACGATGTTATCTCAAATGTTACCATGTTCTTCTTTAATCTTGATAAATCATATGTGATCTAACAATTAGCATGTATCACCAACCTAATCCATACTTTTTCATTAATATCAGTGAAGTACATAAGACCAGTGTTTCTTAGAGAGAATATTTCCTTATACACTTCATCGCTCATCATTGATCTTCCCCAAACTTTAGGGTGAAATCAGCAAAGAAAATATTACCATGATGAAGTTTAGTCCATTGAATCATCCTATTTTAAAACCAAATCAATGGTTCTCCAATCCTCTCACTACTTTCCTTTTTGATTTATGCGAAGTCCTCAAGATTCTGCCATGTTTCCCTTTCATCAATAGTCATTGCCTATCGTGGATGCATCTCGTCCTTCATTGGCCTTATCAACGATGTAAACATCTCCGTGATGAAATCTCAACCCTTATATTTGTGGTTTTTCTTTGATCACATTCATCCTTCCATCAGGCATCACTAATTCAAACTTTGCATCTTGGCTCCTATCAATGACAGGAGATGCAGTGAAGAAATCAGATTTAGACATGTACACCTACATGAAAATCAATGGTACAAGAGACATCACATATAAGATCTTATCATATTGGAAAAATAAACCTCTCAAATAATACCATCACTCATTGCTAATTCTCCTCATATAGTTTGCAAGCAATTAACAATGAGAGGATTTACATAGTGACAAT
This sequence comes from Sequoia sempervirens, assembly GCA_007258455.2. Classification (NCBI taxonomy): domain Eukaryota; kingdom Viridiplantae; phylum Streptophyta; class Pinopsida; order Cupressales; family Cupressaceae; genus Sequoia; species Sequoia sempervirens. The sequence continues at coordinate 724,370,803 of VDFB02058242.1, read as the reverse complement.
GTGTATTGTGTATCGCTAATGTGGAACTTAGCACTTAAAACATATCTATGATACACAATGAAAAATAAGAATATAAGGCCAGGGGCATCGCTCATCGCTATTACAATATTGAAGGCTCAAAATCCATTAGTGATAAGCGATCCCTCAACAATACAAGAAACATCGCTCATCGCGCATTCAATTTAAGAGATCTGGCAACTATTTGTGATGAGCAAGAACAAAGAAACGCTACTCATCACTCATTTCTGATTTGAAACATACATTTTTAAAAGATCAACGATGGGCGATAAAAGTATGATTACCATTAGGACTTAAGTGAAAACCCTAAGCACGTGCACTTAAGTTGTTCTAATGAAGGGGACCCTCAAGGATGACATGAGAAAATGGGCTCAAAAAATTCTAAGTCATGAAATGCAAAGGATGTAAAGGCGAAAAAGGCCCTTAACTTAACCTTATAAAATTTAGAAATTCAGACCTAGGTGATTGGGACTGGTCACTTGATGATAGTGATAGACATAGAGAGATTTTTTAAAATGACTATAAATGAGCAACATGAAGTCAATGACCAAATATAATGTTACAAGTAGTTATAACAAATAAAACCCTAAACCCTTAGATAACAACCCTCCATCCAAATGTAACAAGGGCTCGAGATGGAACAAAAAATTTTCAGGGTTCCATCAGGTACCTTAGTGAGAAATTCATGCCTTTCTTTAGGATCTCACCATACAATGAGAAATTCATGCATCTGTGTCAGCTCTCATCATACTAACTATACCAAAGCTATCCCTCTAATAACTTCAATAGGGTGCCACAAAATGAAACTTCAAGCTTCACAAAGCCTAACAAGTTGTGTTATGCAAGGACTTATGAACAATATACTAATAAAGGTTTGTTCAAAGGGAATTTTCTTATTTCGTGTAAGGTCTCTTATGAGGGAACATCGTGCCTAGCATCTCCAAGAGAGGACAAGTCAAAGAAATATCAAGCTCTCAGAGGAAAGAAAACCCAATGACACCACCAAGAAAAGGACACATCACAAGAATAAAGAAAATCATGTAGTGAAACATGAGTGTCAATGCATGCCCCCACTTTAAAGCGATTGCTAACACCATTGATGTGAGCAATTGCTTTAAATTAGAAGAATACATGAGAGTTTATTCGGAAATACCTATGCCAATTCATATGTTCCTAGATGAAACTACATCATGAAGAAGGGGTTTCCCCCAAAATTCAACACAGTACATCACATGCAAGCCAACTTAAGGCATGTCATCCACATCCCAAGCTTTCTCTTATATATACATGGAAGGTGGTCAACTAGCCAAAAGAGACAATGAAAAGTGTCATATGAGGACAAGGCTACCTAACCCCTTTCTCCCACTTAGTGCAAGACAAGGACGAGTTGAGATGATTGATGAGAAACATGATAGAATGAAAATCAATATCAATTAGAGGAACTAGGTGCTTCAACAAAAGGAAGAGAACCACAATCCTTAAGATGTTGAATTTTATTACTCAAAGCCTTAAATTCATTAGTAGAATGACCATGAACTCTATGATATGAAAAAAATTAACTCTTGTCGTAAGATTTCTTTCATGTTATTGGTGGGAGAGATATAAAATGATCTTGGAGGAGTCTCGACAAGATACTCTCTTGATCAATAGTAGAGGATGTTCCTTTATTTTGTGACAAAGATATCTCTTTCTTAGTACAAGGTGTCATACTTACACAAGACTCTTTAGATTGTGATATTTTGTACTCTTCTTTAAAGGAAGGTGTAAAATCTAACGAACTCCAATCATTAGTGTTTTGCGTGACAAAATTGATATTAAGCAAAGATTTATATAATTATTTCATTTCTTTCAAAGGAAAATAACCAATACCATTATTTTCTATCAGTTCGGGATGTACCAAGGTTAAAGTTGGCTTAGAAGAATCTTTTGTAATAGTGTTTTTATTGAGTGAAGGCTTGTTTGTTTCTTTCAAGGGATAATAACCAAGACAATTAGTCATTTCTTGCATGTGAGTCTCTATAGAGACACAAATACATTGTTCTCTAGTACCACATCCTTTTCCACTATACCCAAGTTGTTTCATAAGTTCATAACCTCTTCCATAAAGATTTTTCTTTTATTTTGAATTCAATGGCTATTGAAACTCAACTTCATCAAAGTTTGTTGTGTAATTTTCTTCTTCTAAAGTGGTTGAGGTGGATGCTTTCAAATATTGTGTTGACATTACCACTTTTTATTTCCCATTTTCAGAATCTTTTGTTGTGATCTTGTATTTTTCCATGAATGTAGGTGTGAAATCTAGGGAACCCCAATCATCATCTAGTAACTTTGTTATTTCTTCAATATGATTTTCCTTTTCTTTCTCTTGCATGGGTTCCACTTGTGTAGTTAGTGTCAATGTTTTCAAAGGATTTTCCTTGTTTTTCTCAATGAGTAAATTAGTGTAAGGCTCAGGATCAACTTTGATTGTATACACTTTTTTCTTGTAGATATACTTAATTTTATGATGAAGAGAAGGCACCCCATTCATTGCATGAATTTGTGGCATTCCTAAAAGAAGATTATATGAAAGATCGTGAGGCATAACATGGATAGGAGTTTGCAATGTAACCTTTCTAACTTTAATAGGTAATGCAATCACACCAAGAGGTTGTTTTCCTACATCATAAAATCCATGGATGGATAGATTATCTAGTTGAATTTGACTCTTTCTCACTCTAATCTTATCAATTAGGCTTACACTACAAACATTAAGAGAAAAATCATTATCGATGAGAGTAATTTTAATGTGAGACCTATTACCCTTAATGTCAATATCTTCCATTATCATTAAAGCATCATTTTTTTTTTGCGCATCTAATGAAGGTAACTCATCTTGATGGAAAGTAATGTCTAAGTTGACTGGAGTTATAGCTTGAATTTGGGTTTCCAAATCATTTTGTTGCACATTAGGAGGGGTAGGAACTTGTTGTAAAGAACTTTGAAGCATGTTATGATGACTAGGTGAAGCTTGAATAAGATCCCGTAAGGATATCTTAGCAGGAGTATTTTTAAGTTGTTCAACAAGATCATAATCCTTTCCACTTTGTAAAGGAAAACATGGAACTCTAGGAAAGATAGGTTGAGGTAATGGGAGGGATGTTGGAGTTTTTTTGTCTTGGTTGTGGATTATTCGTAGTGTTATATGTATGAGCAATGGTATTGTAACTCAGTTGTTGTGAAACATTATCATTCTCAAGTTTCCTTGTAAGTGGTTCTAAGATAAGAACATGTTCATTTTGAACTTGTGGTTGTTGTGAGGGTGGATAAATGATAAGTTGAGGCTTAGGTGGTCCAATAATTAAAGGGTTTGTAGGAGGTCTAAGAATTAGAGGACTCGAGGGAGTTCTAATGTTCATAACCTCACCAAACTTATCCTTATTGAAGGGGAGTCTAATGTCACTCCATCATATTCATCTAAGGGATTCATGTTAGCATTATTTGAAAGACATGTGCCAATGTAGTCATTTTCTTGCACCATGATATCTTCCCTAGTAGGAGAGTTTTTAGGAGAGCAACAAACTAGATTTTCATAAAATTCAATGGTTGGTTCTTCTAAAATGACTTCATCACAAGGGAGTTATCAATGGTTGGATTTTCTTGCTTATCAATGATGGAATTATCTTGTTCAATAATGTTTTCCCTAGGGGAAGAGAAAAAAATAGGATTCTCATGACTCTCATTGATTATATTTTCTAATAAAAAAATATCTTTGTCACCAATCGTAGAGATATTAGGAGAAGGCCAAATTTGATTGTTATGATTGTCCATGATTTCATCCTTTTTCTCTAAGGTCTCATTCTCTTGTGCCATAATGTCTACCCTAGTAGGATAGCTTTTATGGGAGGAGCAAACAATAGGTTCATCACATTCCATGGTTAGATTTTGTAAAGTAACTTTATCACAAATAGGGGAGGCCTCAAGAGAACAACTATGATTTTCATGTTTACCAATGATTGGAATTTTTTGTTCAAATAGGTCTTTCCAAATGGTAGGAGCATTAGGAAAGGGAGAAACAAGATTCTCATGACTCTCAATAAGTGTATCTTCTAACAACAAACTATCTTCTTCACCTATAGGAGAGATATTAGGAGAGGAACAAATTTGATTGTCATGGTTATCTAGAATTACATCCCTATGTCCTATAATGTCTTCCCAAGTAGGAGAGGTAGGATTGTCATAGCTCTCAATCATTTGATCTCTTAACACAAACACATCCTCCGCAAAAATGTGATAATTGTCCATGATTACATCCTCTTTCATTAAAGCATTCTCACAAGTAGGGGAGGTGTTGGGAGATGAATGGAAACTAAGTATAGTGTCAATGATCTCATCTTCTTGTGTCATAATATCTTCCCAAGGGGGATTAGGAAAGGGACAAACAAGAATTTCATGATTCTCAATGATTGTATCTTCTTTCACCAAGATACCTTCATCACTAATATGAGAGGTATTAGGAGAAGAACAATTATGGTTTTCATGATTATCTATGCTTGTATATTCTTTAACTAAATCATTCTCACAAGTAGGAGGGATGAAATTTTTCTTAGCATGCTTAGAAAGGTAAAATACTAACATTATGTGTCTAAAAATGAAAATTACTTTTATCCATCTTATGCAATACTTCAAGAATGTAAACAATGTGTATCCAAAAAGGAAAAGTACTTTGATCCAACTTATGAAAAGTTTCAAGAATTTAAAAATGTATATCCAAAAGTGAAAAGTACTTTTATCCAACTTATGCAAAGCTTCATTAATATAAACATTGTGTATGACAAAATGCAAAATTTTAGAAATGTAAACATTTTTTAGATTTAAAAAAAAATTCTATTGAAATGATTTTGGAATGATTCAAAATGGATACACTAAATGGATGATTTGACTTAGATTCATAAAACAAAAATTTCTAAAACTTTCCATACTAATATAGTAGCTTACCAACAAGTGTAAGAAGTGCAAAAAAGCATAAAAAAGCTCAAAAAAGTTGGTTTTTGTAGGCCTCCAAGGACTCATTTGGCCAGTGGCGAATGGGTCTTGGTAGAGGGTTTTTAAAATTGAAAAATACAATTTCTAAATGTTTAGATGTGTTCTCTATTTTAGGATTCAGACTGGTATTTCAATAACTAAATTTTCCAAAATTTGATGTGTAAATGCAAGTAAAACTAATGACAAATGATGAACTATGTGACACTTTTTGAAATGCAATTTTGACTCAATTTTTGAATGTGAATGATTGAACATACACTAATATGAAATACTATGCAAAATTATTCTAACATTATGCAATTTTTGTTGAATCTTCAAATTTAGAATGAATGCAAAATGCAAGTATACACTTAAAATGCAAGGCAACTTTATGTCAAAATGAAACCTTAAATGCAATGAATTAATGCAAATCCTAGATCTAGGGTTTAAATGCACTCCAAATCAGAAATTTTAATGTTTAAAACTCAAATTCACCAAAATGAAACATCAAAAAATGAGGTTAGGGGTTCAAACACATGGGGTTTTATACTAAATTTGGGATATTTCACCAAACTTACTATAAATAGAAAGGGAAAAGTGAGTGTAATGAACCTGCCTATTCTTCTATTTCATTCAGGAAATAAGATCCCTCAAGTCAAAATCCACTTTCTACCCTTAGGTGAGTGAATTCTTTGAAGAATCTTGTAATTTCCTTTTTTTGTGTTAGGACGGGGTATGAGTCAAACAACACTTTTGGGAGACACACTAAAAAAAGTAAATCAACTCAAAACTAAAATGTAAGACCAGATATAAGTAGATTAACCATAGAGATAATAGACACAAATTATTTCACACAAATAAAATGAGTGGAGGACACTTAAAACTAATCTAAAAAAATGTCACAAAGTGTCCTGTTCTGGCACAAAGTGTCCTGAGATAACTTTTGATAGAAATGACTGAATAGGGGTTTTGAGAGAAGGATTAAAAATACTGAATAAACTCATTTAAGACATGTAAAAAGTGGTTTTTGCAAATGAAACATAATACTATCAGAATCAGTAAATCTTTTGGCAGATCTGTGAAGGAAAAATCTTGTGTACCTCTTAGAAAACATTATTTTTCAAGAGTTGTCCTGGGACTCATTCACCCTATGGTGAATGGGTCATGTATAGGTATTTTTAAAAATGGTTTATGGGTCCTTTTATCCTTTTTTTTCACTCCAAAATTCTTGAATATCGTGGTCAAAAAGTTAGAAATAAATTATGTAGGCGAGTTTCCATGAAATTGTAATAATGGTGACAACTTTGACAAATTTGAAATTTTGCAACACACATCAAGGCATAAATTTTTTGTTTTGTTAGGGAATGGGGGTTTTCCTTGGTCAAATCCCATTTTGGTAATTAAACCTTGAAATGAAATGAAATAGCATGAAGGAATGATGAATGAACAAATGTAATGTTGCAATGCATCAAACCCTTGTTTGAACCTTTGATAATGAAGGTCTAAAACTTGCATGAAATGGCTTCAATGGATGTGGATCTTGAATTTGATCCTTTTCTTGAAATGATACTTTGAAAGCTTGATTGAATCATTAAACCTACACCAACATGTTAGCTCCAAAAAATTCATGAATCCGCTTAACATAGACATGATGAATGGATCTTGATTGTTGCAACAAATGATGAAGAAATCTACCCTTGAATGCTCTTGACATCACTCTTGATCATAAAATTTTCTCTAGGATTTGAACACTTGAAAATATTAGATGAAACTAAGTGAAATAACCTTTTATTTATACATATCTTAACATTATTTCCCGAAATTCAAATATAACAAGTCAATAATTAATTATAGATTTGAAACCATTAAAATACTACCAAAACCATATTCAAAAGAGGGGTTCTAGGTCTAAGTGAGGACCTATTCACCATAGGGCGAATGGGTCCTAGGCCACTTACCTAGGACACACATCGAACAATGTTAAACATTATGTAAAAATAGGGTCCTAGAACTAAGTGAGGACCCATTCACCCTATGGAAAATGGGTCCTAGGTCACTTACTAAGGACACACATCTTCCAAAGTTAAGTGTTTTGTAATGGAATTTATGAATGTCAGGTTTTATCCCTCAGAATTTGCATTTAATTAGGCTTGGATTTCAATTAAAGGGGCCAATTAAGGAAAATTAACCTCAATCAATTAATAAAGCCCTAGATTAATGTGAAATTGTAAAGTTACAACTTATAACATAAAATATAAGGCACAATTAAGTCTATTTAATATAAAAGGGCCATAAACTTAATGTGAATATGAAAAAAATATTACAACACTAAATTAAGGCATCATTACGCTCATTTTATTATTAATTATTTCCAAATTAATGTGAAAAAGGGGTACTTTTTCCTACACTACAAGGGCAAGGTTCTTGTAATAGTTGCTTCTCCACCATCCATATGGGTCCTTGATTCAGGTTCTTCACACTACATGGCTTCTTCTAAGGATGAGATTGTGTCTTTGGAGCTATGTATTATGCCTTCCATTTTGTTGGGCGATGACACTTCCATTGAGATGTGTGGGAGAGGCTCTATTGATATGGGGGATGACATGTTTCAAGATGTTCTTTGTGTGCCCTCATTTTCAACTAATCTAATATCAATCTATCAAATTACTTAGACATGTATAGACAAATAGGTTGAGTTTACTCTTGATTCAGTGGTGATTCGTGAGTTGCACAATGATTATATAGTTGTAGTTGGGAGAGTAGATCATCCTTCTCAGATTTATTTCTTCTCACTTTTTTCCTGATCCACCTTTGTCTATTTTATTCACTCATTTATATTATGAGTAATTTGTGGAATTAGCAGTTTGGCCACTTGAACTACCACTATTTGCAGTAGCTCAATCAATAGGACATGGTTATAATATTGCCTATAGCTCACATTTCTAATGGTTTTTTTCAAGGATGCATTCTTGGAAATTATCATAAAGAGAAGTTTGAAAAAGGAAAAGCTTGGAGAGCCTCACATCTTTTGGAGTTGGTACATAGTGATTTGTTAGGGTCATTTCCATAACCATATTTTAGTAGAGCCTGATATGTTTTGATATTTGTTGATGTTTTTTCCAAGTACACCTTTGTGTACTTTATCAAATAGAAGTCTAAATTCTTTGATTCATTCTTGGAGTTAAAGGATTTTGTAGAGAAATAAACTAAGAAATTCATCAAATTTTTGTGTATAGATAATGGGGGAATATGTCATAGGTTTGTGCAATATTGTGCAGCAAAAGGAATTGATTTATAACATACAGTTCCTAGGTATAGTCCTCACCAGGATGAAGTTACATATGGAAGAATCAATCCTTGAAAAAGATTGTCAATTGTATGATTCACTCCAAGTCTTTGGCAACAACTTTATGGGTAGAAGTCATTAACTGTACATGTTATATCTAGAAGTGTGTTCCTCATAAAGTTGTGAAGGGGGTAACACCTTTTCAAGCTTGGACTAGTCAGAAACCATTAGTTAATCACTTTTGAGTGTTTGGATCTAGTGCATGGGCCCACATTCTAGCAAAGAAACATAAGGCTATGGATCAATAGACAATTCAGTCAATAGGGGATTAGGAACACTATCCTTTATATCACAATTTTAGGATGCTCCACATTTCCTCCTTGCACAACTTCCAATCCATAATACTTTTAGGAGGCTTCTAGTTTCCTTGAGTGGGATGCAGTGACGTAGGAAGAGTTTATTTCCTTGGAGAGGAACCACACTTGGGATATTGTCCCACTTCTTAAGAGAAGGAAACTTGTTTGATACAAGTAGGTATATCAAACAAAAAAATTATTAGATGGGTCAATTGACAAGCATAAGGCTCACTTGGTTTCCAAAGGATTATCCTAGGTTCCCAAGATTAACTACTTTGAGACTTTTGCACTAGTCTCCAAAATGAATTCCATCCAACTTGTCCTTGCTATCACTACAACATATAGATGTGAAGTTCATCAAATGGATGTGAAGGGTGCTTTTCTTCATAGTGATCTTCAAGAGGAGATATACATGGAGCATCGACAGGGGTTTGCTTAGGATCCTTCACTTGTATGTCATCTTTGGAAGTCTCTCTATGGCCTTAAACGATCTCCTCAAGCTTGGTATTCCAAGATAGACTCCTTTTGGAAAGTGGGGTTCAATTGATGCCATTTTGATCCTAATATCTACATTTTACAACAAGATGATACTCATACCTTCATGGTTCTCTACGTCAATGACTTTTTGATCACAAGAAGTCACTCGTCCACTATTTGGGTAGTGAAAACTATCTTTCATGATCAGTTTTTAATTCTTGTCGATTGATATCACTTAGTCTTCCTCGAGTATCTTTTTTACACAACCTAAGTACACACTTTATATGCTCCATAAGTTTCACATGGATGATTGTAAGCCTATGTTGGCTCCATTTCTATCAAGGGTCAAACTTGAGGCTAAGTGTTCTTCACCCTTGGTGGATGGAACTTTGTATTGAAAAATTATTGTTAGTCTCATCTATCTGACTCATACAAGGCCCAAAATGTTATATTCTGTAGGAATGGTCTCTCAATTCATTTAGGAGCCACATGAGTTGCACTGGAAAGTAGCTAAGAAAATTCTTCACTACATCAAGGGTACTCACAATTATAGGATACACTATGTAGTAGGCGTGGATTTTGACTTGGTCGGATATATAGATTTATATTGGGTAGGTGATTCTTATGATCACAAGTATACTTTAGGGTATTGCTTCTCCCTTGGTTCTGGTCTAGTTTGTTGGTTGAGCAAGAAGCAGTCTACTATTTCTATTTCATCTACAGAGGTTGAGTATTAAGGATTAGTTAATGCTACTACTAAGTCCATCTAGCTTCAAAACATTCTCATTGATTTTGGTATTCCCCTTCGAAATCCAAAAGTCATCTATTGTGACAACTAGAGTGTGATTCAAATCTCTCATAATTTGGTCCATGATCAGTGGACCAAGCACATTGATATCCACATACACTACATTTAGGAGCTAATTCATTATTAGATCATTGATCTTAGGTACTATTAGACATCAGATCAAATTGTAGACATCTTCACCAAACCCTTCACTAAGAGCAAGTTCCTCCATTTATGAGCTTTTCTTGGGGTGCAATTGGTGTCCTCTTTTGGAGTGGCTACTTAGTCCTTTTCTTCTCTCTATATTTTGGGGGGTGTTCTCTCTATTTGTGAGGGGGAATCTTCTTCCTTGGGGGGAATTCTATATGTACATGGGTACCTAACATGGCCTCATTTTTTGAGACCCGTCATCTTTTACATCCTCCTAAGCTATGCTTAAGAGGGGTGTTAGCGTAGGTTTTTATTTTCCTAGTGGGTTAATTTATTTTTCCTCATTTCTATATTTTAAAGATTGCTTAGGATAATAAAGTGAGTTTATTATTTAATAACTAGGAGATAAGTGATGTGGTGTCCCCTTCCTTAAAGGGTGGTTTGTGAGGTAAAATGTGTAAATAAATAACAAGATCACTCAAGCAATGAAATGTATTACATTAGAGATTTAAATGATAAAACTAATCGAATTGCAAACAAAACAAATTCTCTAAAATTGTTCCATTGTTCTCTATTCTCAAGGATCCTCGAAATCATTAGTGCTCTCAGATTTGTATATTGCACTATGACTGTTTGGATGACAACCTCAGAAATGAGATGTTGTAAATGCAAGAATCTAAGTTCCTACAAGATTGAAAAAGTTGTATGATAATGTTGAATGATGTTATGATAATTAAATGCTGCAAATGATAATGGTTATATGACAAATGGATATGATTCTAAAGACTATGATGCAAATGTTGTATAAGAACTAAGATGATAACTAAAATGTAGTTATGAAATTAAACCATGATTCTAAACTAAAAATGATTCTACAATGCAAATTGCTAAATACTAAAATGCTCAAGTGCTCCAATGTGATTACTGTATAGTAAGTGTACTCAAAGATGGGATTGCAAATGTTGTAGAATGGGATTGTATTTATAGGATTTCCAAAGCATAAAATGATGTGGCAACAACCAATAGTCAATATTTCAGCATGAGAGATGAATGTTGGAGATGGAAGAAGTTAGAGGGAATCATGGAAGATGTTCCCTTGATTGTGAACACCATGCCAAGTGTATGAGGGAATAAAATGTGTGAAAGAGCCAAGTGTCCAAAGTTTGTTTTCGAATTGGATGAGGATAATTGCAATTTAAATATTAGACATATTTAAATTCATGTGACACTTGATGATGTGGCAAGAGGAAAAGTTGGAGACATGTGTCTAAATTCAAATTAGGAATTTAAATTTAGTTAGAAGATTATTAATTAAATAAAACAAACTATTGAAATTTGTTTATTTGATTAAATTTAGAAGAATGTGATTTAAGATGGTAGAATTAGAAGGTATGAACTATATAAATAAATTTAGAATTTATTTATAAGTAGACGAATAAAAGGGGTTCATTAATTAAATAACTTGTGTTTAATTAACTATCTTGACCGATTTTAGGTGTATACATTTTTCCCCTTTTTGAAGTAATGTGTTTACATGTTGCTTCAAAGAAAAATTTGCTAGTGATGCTGACAATTTTTTTTTGATGCCCCAAACACTGATTTTCGAGAGATAATGGATATATGCCCCCTCGGGAGATAAATCAATGAATTTTGGAATTTTTGGAATTTTTTGAAAATTTTGATGATTTGATGATGATTTTCAAATTTTGTGATTCATAGTCGATTTATCTCTCAAAAATGATTTTTAAGCCACCAGGTGATGAAATGATGAATTAAGCCCCTTTGAAAAATAAAATAAATCCACCCCACAAAAATCACACTTAATTAGCCTTTAAAATGTTAAAAAGATGGATTAGAAGCTCATTTGTGCATTTTGATTTTGAAATTTCAGAGTGATTGAGAAAACTTGTGCAATTTGAGCAAGATGGCGATTTCATATGTTACATCCCCTATGACTTAAACATGTTAATGACAATGGAATTATGGTCATTATGTTAGTTGCAAGTAACTGCTTTCATGTGAATGTGAAATTGAGAATAAAATAGATGTTTTATTTATTGTAACTGTAATGTTAACAATCTTTTTATTTAGCAAGTGAATTTATTGTTCACATGAAATTGAATGAGACCATGAGATTAAATTTTAATGCATATTTATATAAATGTTGAGAACGATCTAACCATAATCCTTGTTAGTGAATGTAGGATTGTAGATGCCACAAGAGAAAGGGAAATATCATCAGGGAGAGGACATGGTTAACAATGGATCAATTTTACTGTCTACCTTGAGTCGGTGAACGAAAAAGTATCTAAGTCGTAACTTGGCCATAAACAATTCAAAATAATTATTTATCCTCTAATTCAATATCTCTCTCTCTCTATATATATATATATATCTATATATTTATAAGGAGTATGCAATTGATTAATAAATGATATAACTAAATATTGGAATCCTTGGTGAGGAGTGAATCAATAATGATTATAAATTTAACTTCTGTAATATAAAACATTGGCATCGAATGTTTTATTTTCTTCTAAAATAATGATTGTGGTATGGCGTCAGGTTTTGGAGCTCACCACCCGTGATTGGGAAATAAACAAGAGTGGGCAGATGAATGGATTCTTGAAATGTCTAGGAAGATCAGGCTTCCTAAAAAGAAAATAAACTTTATTTCTTTCTTAATTTTTTTTTTGGGGGAAAAACTTCATCTCTCCAGTCTTTTCTCTTAGGAGGTCATTCGACTAATCTTAGAGTCTTGAATGATGATCCCTGTTGTTATTTTCCACTTCATTTGCAAATCTACCTTTTGGGGGGCTCAATGCTTAAAATTTATTCTTGCATTTTGAAATATTTCTTTTCTTTGAGTGGAGTTGAAATCTTGCCTCTCATCTCAGGTTTTCTTCCTAGTCTGAAGGTGCCAGAGCTCTCTTGGCTTACTAAAGATTCGAACTAAAGAGCATTGCTTTCAAGTTTTAATTTAATTGTATAGGAAAGTATCAAGTATAACTCCTCACTGTATATAATGTTGATAAATTAATTTGGAGAACATATTAGTGTTGCAACATTGTGGTTAGAGTTTACCAGCTTGAAACTGTAACTTTATTTTGTGTTTAGATTAGCTCGAATGACATTTCTCCTCCTATCAATAATATCGAATGAATTGAATTTGCTTGTATGGTGTAATCTGAACTGGTTTTCCTTGTTGGCATGATTGGTTGTTCGAAGTCTCTTGTACTTTTCCTTAACCTCGATGGGCCTAGGTAATTCCGACCCTGAATTCAATCTTTCAATCAAATATATTTATGATTTCCTCTGTCGGTTGCGGGCTTAATTGGAACCTTGATCCTCTATTGAGGAACTTGAAATGGTTTTCTTGAATTTCTTAATCTTTTCCTTGTTGTGATAAAACCTTGTCTGAGTATTTGAAGATATGACCAATCAAATTGATAACGAATCCTTGCTTTGTCTTTGAACTGCGTCTGAGGAAATATCTTTCTTAATAGTCTGGAACTTGTACTGTTAGTCGCTCTTGTATTTGAGATAAATTATCTTCTTTATTTCTGAATCAGAATGTTAATTCCTCTTACTCTAGTATGCTCTACAAACCATTCTGTCAATGCCTGAGCTATAAGAAAACCCTTACTCAGTTCTCTTAACTCTTGAATCGAAGATCATGTTTAACCCTCTTTCTTCTTCGAGTTTATTAAAAGATTCTTAAACCTCAACTTCAGAAGGGTATCTCATTAGTGACATCTTTTCTCTCTCTTCTTTTAATATGCTTAAGAATACATTATATTTTTAATTAAGGTGGCATGTGTAAGAGTTTTTCGATTTGAGATAGTTTGCAATGACTAGATTATATAAATTATTATTCTGAAGGAAGTCAACCATCCTACTATGAAATTAATATAAATGAACTACATCATTCTATAGAAAATATAAAGGAATCTGTTTTAGAGTCAGAACCAATTCAGTAGAAGACTCTGTCTAATGCACCTAGATCGTTATCAAAATATTGACTGAGATTTCTTTTTTGTTAGATTGTTTCTGAGTTCTAACTAATTGAATGACACATCTTCAATTATTCTCTTTTCAATTTGTTATCTATTTTCCAATCAGCTTGATCTGTTACTGGTCCTTGGCCATTTCTTGCTCACTTGAACCTTTAGTAGATAGAAAAGTGGGTAATTAAAACTTCACAATGTCTTAATCATTTCATACATATATAAGTTTTGAGGATATGATCAAGTAACTTGTCATCGTAATATAATCTAAATATCAAATTATGAAATTGATTGATAAGATCTGATGAGAACTTATTTGAATAGGTTTCTCAGTATGTTTGAGCTCAATGACAACAACCTCTATCAGGAGAGAACAACCAGTTCTAAAAGAAGAGCTGGATATTGAGTCAAGTCTCTTTTCTTTCTCTTAATGAGTTAAGTTAACCGAATGTCTTTAGAGATATGTTAGAAGAATGAGCCAAGTTTTTGTCATTATGCTTGATATAAATTATTGAACCCTTGATTCAAGAAGGAAGAATTGATTTCATGATTTTGTAATATAAAATTATATGGGTAAGATTTAACCTCGATATAAGAGAAAAATGATAACCAAACTTGGTATTGCAAGATTATAACTTGATCTAAGTATCATCATGTCGAGCAAGGGCGAGGGTGCTGATGACATAGTAGTGCTAGATATATCATCACATGAGTGCTAGAGATATCGACATAGGAGTTCCAGTAATATTAAAATCCTTGGCCAAGATACGATGCTAGATTCAACATCTGTCACCTATCAAGTACCAGATATACCACTGATTAGAGTGACCTTTCTAGTTGGGAGGTACCCTTAGTAAGGTTGATCAAGAGGTATAGGTCCTTGACACCAGGCTTAGAGGCATGATGATAATTTGATCAATGTTGATTACCCTCATGAAGAGACGATTTCTTTAGTTGAAGAAACTCAAGAGGCCAGTAAGTCTTGGTTGGGTAGTAAAGCCCATGATGATAATTCTCTTTCCCTCATTGATAAAAATGCCCAAGTATAACAACATGAAGAAGATGTCAAACGTAATCCTTTCTCACTCATAAATCTAGGTACATGAAATGCTAAATAAAGTTTACTTTCATTTATGCAATGAGTACATTATTCTTTTATGTTAAATTTTTGTTGAAAGATTTTGTAGTTAATTAGTTAGATAGTTATTTGAATCATTAAGTTGAAATGAAAGATATGAAATTAGTTAATGAATAGAAAGAAGTTATTTCTTTTCCTCAATTCATTAATTGGTTAAATAGGAACCCTAGATGGTTTAGTTAGTTAGAATTTCTAGATGAAATCTGACAGTTGTTTCCATTTCTTAAACCCTAGAAAGACAGTTGTTACATTTATTTCATAGCTGTAGGATTTGTTCGTTTACTTTTTGGAAGCACAAAAAAGTAGTTATTACCCTTCTATAATTTTTTGTTATTTGTTTACAGTTAATAGTTTTTGTTTCAGTTGAAAATGGAAATTAAAAGTTAGTTGATGAATGGTATGATGTAACAACATCAAAATTGATTTTCTTTTCCATCTAACTACAAAGAAAAACCCTAGTTTGGCAGCTATTTAGTTATTGTTCTTCCATGAAATGGTTGGTGGAATCAGATAGTCATTACAATTCAACTGAGACTGAAAACTCAGAAGTTAGTTGCATGTTTGAAATAGTTGGAACAAATTGGAAACCCTAGTTTTGAAAACAAGATAGTTGCAATTTAGTTGAAAGTTAGTTGTTAGTTGAATTTTAAAAATTGTGGACTGGATGGGTTGTCTCATATGGTATCAGAGCTACCAGCTTTGACACTGAGCCTTGGGGCTCATCATGTAACTCAGAAAACTAAAACCAACATTGAGAACCTTTTAAACCTTTTGCATTGAATCTATCATAGAAAGTGGTAGTTATTTGGTATTAAAAATCTATCACTGGAAGTGATAGTTATTTTTGTAAACATCTTTTCATTGGATCTATCATAGGAAGTGATAGTAATTGTAAAAAATTATGTAAGTGAGCCTATCATAGGAAGTGATAGCCAGTCTTGTAAACTAATCTTGAACTGAGCCTATCGCAGGGACCGATAGCCTTTTTAACCATTGAATTTGTCATAGGAAGTGATAATAATTTTTGTAAACAAATTTTGCTTGTAACCATTAAATGCTCTTAGAAGTAATTTGAGTTATCAAGTAATTATGAAACTATTCTATCTAAGTTAAGGCAAGGTATGCCTAGGGTACCAAGATTGTGATCAAAACCTAAATAATGGTTTATTTTAAAATTGTAAGATCCAGAAGTAATCAACTAGGTGTAGGGGCATCTGAGTGTTGAAAAAAAAAATTCTTGAAATTATATCACTAACACATAGATAAGATTGGTTCTAGTATAACTTCTAGATGGCTAGGAAGGAGCCAAGTGGAATAAAAGGATCAAAAAGGCAAGTGGTGATACATTAGCATGGGATGTTGAGAAAAATGGTTAGGGACCTAGAAGTACTTTTGTTCACCAAGATTCTGGAGGAAATCAGCTGTCGTGTGCAAAATAATTACACATAAGGAAAAAATGAGAATCTTTAATACCTTCTGAAGCCTTTTGGAAAATATGTTAATAAGTGAAAGAGGACTAATTAAAGGGGATCAGATTAGGCCCTATTTTGATGAAAAGATCGAGATTAGAATCATTCTTAAAAAAATTGTTAAGAATCTTCTTAGAGAATGCAAGATAAATAATAACAGTTGTATAGAGAAGATAAAAGTTATTCTCATGGAATTTCGGCCAAATGGTTGTGAACTCTGAATTTTTTCATTTGGAGGAGTTAGAAAGCTTAACTGCAACAGTGAATATAACCATCATCGAGGTATTTAGCTAAAATTGGTTAAAGTTTTGAGTAGGTAACTTATTCAGTGAAATAAGGAATAGAGTTTTGTAAAGTGAAATGAAGGAAAAGAAGTTTGTCTTCCAATAGTAATCTTTGTGTGTTGCTAAAGCACAATCCTAGGATGTCATCTAGGCGATGAGTGAAAAATACTCCAGGAAGCAAGAGAGAATGTGTTGTAATCCTTTTAATTCAAATTTTTTGAGTAAGATGAAAGTCTTGAGGGACTTATTGGTTTGATGCGTTGAAAACTCAATCTCTAACTATTGCAAGATTTTGGAAAGACTGTTTGCATTGTAGCAATCTACTCCCTTGATAATGACTTAGTTAATTCATGTGGTATATGATCAGAATTTCTCTAGATCTTGGTGCCTCATTGGATTTTGGTAAAATCCCTTTAAATGCAAGCAAGAGATGCCAGTGCTTTATTTCTTAAATTTGAAAAATGGTCTAGCCACTAAATTTTGAGAATTGTTTATTTAATGGCCAGTTGGTCAAAAATTGAATCAAAGTCAGAAATAAGGTCAATTTGTTGATTAATTGCTAAAAAAAAACTGTATATATTTTGATATTGAGTTAAGTTACTATGATGGCTATGCAAGAACATTTTTGTTGTTCACTATGATTGATGTAATGTTCATCTCTATCATGTCCTAGATGGGCCTCTAATGGATTGTGCAAGAGAATAATGGTAGAAAATGCACCTAATATGTTCTTGTTTTTTACAAAGAAAGAGACCTTGTGTTATGGTATGTGGGCAGACGGGTAGTCTAGTAAGCCCAGGTGATTAGTCTCTTCAAGTTGAGCAAGGTGGTGAACTTTATACTCCAAACACTTAGCTAACCAAAGTTGTCGTACTTAGTAGGAGGGTATTCTTAGTAGTGCGACAAAGTTGGTTAAGTGGGGGTACCCACCATAGCTCATATGGCAACTGAGGGGAAATCCCTCCTTTCAGTGGCATGCCGAGTCTTCAGGAAAAGTTAAACTAGGAAGGAAATTCTGATCTTTCTTTTGTATTTATTTAATAGTTTAATTTAATGATGCAATAGATAAATAAAATTAGTACTTAATGGAAACCTTTCAGCTAGAAAGGTGAAGGATGATGTTAACCTTGGTGAAATTCTCTTGGTAAACCTGTGCTAAAAAAAAATTGATTGCTATAATTAGGAAGAGTATCCATCTTTATGGTGTTTGTAATAACAACTTCTATAATTTTTCTATCAAGACGAATCCATTTGAAACATTGGACATAAAAGATGTCGAATTCCTATAAGTTGGGTAAGCTAGAAGAGAGGATTAGCATTAGTCCATGAATGTTGTTAGAAATGGTAAAACAAATAAAATTGATTAGGAAAGATTGGTAGAAACTATTAATAGATAGAAAAACTAAGTAAATGACACTTGGGAGGATTATGAAGAAATCCTTCAAAAAATTTCCTTATCTTTTGATGAACAATTGAAAACATTATATTTATGTTTATGTTTAAATTTGAGACTTTGAATAAACAATCATTGAGAACAATGATTCTTAAGGGGAAGAGTATGTTACATCCCCTCTGACTTAAACATGTTAATGGAAATGGAATTATGGTTGTTATGTTAGTTGCAAGTAACTGCTTTCATGTGAATGTGAAATTAAGAATAAAATAGATGTTTTATTTATCGTAACTGTAATGTTAACAATCTTTTTATTTAGCAAGTGAATTTATTGTTCACATGAAATTGAATGAGACCATGAGATTAAATTTAAATGCATATTTATATAAACGTTGAGAATGATCTAGCCATAATCCTTATTAGTGAATGCAGGATTGCAAACGCCATGAGAGAAAGGGAAATATCATCAGGGAGAGGACATGGTTAACAATGGAACAATTTTACTGTCTACCTTAAGTCGGTGAACGAAAAAGTATCTAAGTCATAACTTGGCCATAAACAATTCAAAATAATTATTTATCCTCTAAGTCAATTTTTATATATATATATATATATATATATATATATATATATATCTTTTAAAATATTAAAGGAGTATGCAATTGATTAATAAATGATATAACTAAATATTGGAATCCTTGGTGAGGAGTGAATCAATAATGATTATAAATTTAACTTCCATAATATAAAACATTGGTATCGAATGTTTTATTTTCTTCTAAAATAATGATTGTGGTATGGCGTCAGGTTTTGGAGCTCACCACCCGCACTTGGAAAACACACAAGAGTGGGCAAATGAATGGATTCTTGAAATGTCTGGGAAGATTGGGCTTCCTAAAAAGAAAATAAACTTTCTTTCTTAATTAATTTTTTTTTTTGGGGGAAAAAATTCGTCTCTCCAATCTTTTCTCTCAAGTGGTCGTTCAACCAATCCTGGAGTCTTGAATGATGATCCCTGTTGTTATTTTCCGCTTCATTCGCAAATCTACCTTTCGGGGGGCTCAGTGCTTAAAATTCATTCCTACATTTTGAAATATTTCTTTTCTCTAAGTGGAGTCAAAATCTTGCCTCTCATCTCTGGTTTTCTTCCTAGTCTGAAGGCACCAGAGTTCTCTTGGCTTACTGAAGATTTGAACTGAAGAGCATTGATTTCAAGTTTTAATTTAATTGTATAGGCAAGTATCGAGTATAAATCCTCACTATATATAATGTTGATAAATTAATCTGGAGAACATATCAGTGTTGCAACATTCTAGTTAGAGTTTACCTGCTTGAAACCGTAACTTTCTTTTGTGTTTAGATTAGCTCGAATGACATTTCTCCTCCTATCAATAATATCAAATGAATTGAAGTGCTTGTATGGTGTAATCTGAACTGGTTTTCCTTGTTGGCATGACCAGTTGTTCTAAGTCTCTTGTACCCTGCCTTAACCTCAATGGGCTTGGGTAATGCCAACCCTAAAGTCAATCTTTCAATTAAATATATTTTTATGATTTCCTTTGCCGGTTGTGGGCTTAATTGGAACCTTGATCCTTTGTTGAGGAATCTGAAATGGTTTTCTTGAATTTCTTAATCTTTTTCTTACTGTGATAAAACCTTTTCTAAGTATTTGAATATATGACCAATCAAATTGATAAAAAATCCTTTCTTTATCTTTGAACTGCGTCTTAGGAAATATATTTCTTAATAGTTTGGAACTTGTGTTGTTAGTCGTTCTTGTATTTGAGATAAATTATCTTATTTATTTCTGAATCAGAATGTTAATTCCTCTTACTCTGGTATGCTCTACAAACCATTCTTCCAATGCCTGAGCTTTAGGAAAACCCTTACTCAGTTCTCTTAACTGTTGAATGGGAGATCATGTTTAACCCTCTTTCTTCTTCGAGTTTATTAAAAGATTTTTAAACCTTAACTTCAGAAGGGTATCTCGTTAGTGACATCTTTTATCTCTCTCTCTCTTCTTTTAATATGCTTAAGAATGCATTATATTTTTAATTGAGGTGGCATGTGTAAGATTTTTTTGATTTGAGATAGTTTAGAAAAGCTAGATTATATATATTATTATTCTAAAGGAATTCAACCATCCTACTCTAAAAGTAATATAAATGAACTACATCATTCTATATAAAATATAAAGGAATCTGTTTTAGAGTTAGAACCAGTTCAGTAGAAGACTCTGTCTAATGCACCTGAACCATTATCAAAATATTGACTGAGATTTCTTTTCTGTTAGATTGTTTCTGAGTTCTAACTAATTGAATGAAACATCTTTAGTTATTCTCTTTTTAGTTTGTTATCTATTTTTCAATCAGCTTGATCTGTTACTAGTCCTTGGCCATTTCTTGCTCACTTGAACCTTTAGTGGATAGAAAAGTGGGTCATTAGAACTTCACAATGTCTTAATAATTTCATACATATAAAATCTTGAGGATATGATCAAGTAACCTGTCATCGCAATCTAATCTAAAGATCAAATTATGAAATTGATTGATAAGATCTGATGAGAACTTATTTGAATAGGTTACTCAATATGTTTGAGCTCAATAACAACAACCTCTGTCAGAAGAGAACAACTAGTTCTAAAAGAAGAGTTGGATATTGAGTCAAGTCTCTTTTCTTTCTCTTAATGAATTAAGTTAACCGAATGTATTTAGAGATATGTTAGAACAATGAGCCAAGTTTCTATCATTATGCTTGATATAAATTATTGAACCCTTGATTCAAGAAGGAAGAATTGATTTCATGATTTTGTAATATAAAATTCTATGGGTAAGATTTAACCTTGATATAAGAGAAAAATGATAACCAAACCTGGTATTGCAAGATTATAACTTGATTTGAGTATCATCATGTCAAGCAAGGGTGAGAGTGTTGATGGAATAGTAGTGCCAAAGATATCGGCATAGGAGTACCAAAGATATCGGCACAAGAGTGCTAGTAATATTAAAATCCTTGGCCAAGGTACGATGCTAGATTCAACATCTGTCAGCTATCAAGTACTAGATATTCCACTGATTAGAGTGACCTTTCTAGTTGGGAGGTTCCCTTAGTAAGTTCAATCAAGAGGTATAGGTCCTTGACACCAGGCTTAGAGGCATGATGATAATTTGATCCATGTTGATTACCCTCATGAAGGGACGGGTTCTTCAATTGAAGAAACTCGGGAGACCAATAAGTCTTGGTTGGGCGGTAAAGCCCCTGATGATAATTCTCTTTCCCTCATTGATAAAGATTCCCAATTATAACAACATGAAGAAGATGTCAAATGTAATCCTTTCTCACTCGTAAATCTAGGTACATGAAATGTTGAATAAAGTTTACTTTCATTTATGCAATGAGTGTTATTATTTTATGTTAAATGTTCATTGAAAGATTCTGTAGTTAATTAGTTAGCCAATTATTTGAATTATTAAGCTAAAATGAAAGATCTGAAATTAGTTAATGAAAATAAAGAATTTATTTTTTTCCTTAGTTCATTAATTTGTTAAATGGGAACCCTGGATGGTTTAGTTAGTTATAATTTTGAATGAAATATGGCAATTGTTTCCATTTCTTAAACTGTAGAAAGACAGTTGTTACATTTATTTCATAGTTGTAGGATTTGTTCTTTTACTTTTTGGAAGCATAGAAAAGTACTTATTACCCTTCTGTAATTTTCTGTTATTTGTTTACAGTTAATAGTTTTCTTTTTAGTTGAAAATGGAAATTAATTTTTTTTTGATGAATGGTATGATGTAACAACATCATAATTGATTCTTTTCCATCTAAT
Source organism: Sequoia sempervirens (assembly GCA_007258455.2). Lineage (NCBI taxonomy): Eukaryota > Viridiplantae > Streptophyta > Pinopsida > Cupressales > Cupressaceae > Sequoia > Sequoia sempervirens. The sequence continues at coordinate 724,348,605 of VDFB02058242.1, read as the reverse complement.
TGCAAAGGAAAACCCTAGTTTGACAACTATTTAGTTATTGTTCTTCCATGAAATGGTTGGTGGAATCAGATAGTCGTTACAATTTAGCTAAGATTGAAAACTCAGAAGTTAGTTGCATGTTTGAATTAGTTGGAACAAATTGGAAACCCTAGTTTCAAAAAAAAGATAGTTGCAATTCAACTGAAAGTTAGTTGTTAGTTGAATTTTAAAAAATGTGGACTAGATGGGTTGTCTCATCCTACCACACACACTGATTCGAGTGCATGCAATGTCACAACTACCTGGGAGCATATGGACCTCTTGTACATACCCCGAAAAAATTCCTCATAAATTGTGCAATTCATTTTTCCCTCCTTTTTCACATTTGAATTCATTTTTTAAAGATTTTTAGCACATCTAAAGCCCGATATAGCACATTCATAGACTATAATAGAAAATTTGCAGTTTTAGCACATAGGTCAAGTCTTATAGCGCATCTAGGTTAAAATGTAGTGCATACAAAATAGGATTTAGCACATTTAGTGAATATTATAGTGTGTTCATTGATTTTGTGCATAAAATTCAAACTTTAGTGCATTGAATGATTTTCATGGAACATTCAATGAATTAGCATGTTGAAGTCAAAATTTAGTGCATTGAATGATTTTGGCACAGTTCATCATTGATAGATTTCTTCTGAGGAGGGTGTTGCAACAATACGGATGGGTACAAGGCATGCCCCAGGGAGTGGCTCATTATGCATGATGACAGATTGATGTGACAGAGTGGGGGCCATGCTTATCATATAATGCAGCAGTGCAAGAGTACCAAGGTTTGCAGGCTACTATCTAGCATTATCATCTAGAGATTATTGAGGCTCTGATATCTGAGGAGTATGCATAGTATTTCCTCCTAAATCCATTCCCTTGGATATCAAGTCCTGATGAGTCAGTGCCATTGTTAGATGATGAGGAGAGGGCAGCAGTATACAAACGTAGGAGATGGGGGAGATGAGGAGGAGGCAGAGAGCAGTGATGATGGGGTTGGGAATGGAGATGGATGAGGTGGTGGAGATGAGGGTGGAGATGGAGATGGAGGTGATGGCAGTGGAGGAGATGAGGGTGGTGGAGGAACAACGATAGATGTTTGAGATTTCAGAGTGCCTCGAAAGAGGCGATCATTGGTGGTTGCAGCCCAAGAACATGTATAGATTCGACTAGCCTCATAGCAGTAGTAGACATAGATAGTTGCTCTACAGGTTCAGGTGCAGAAATTGTAGGGTCAGCTAGCATAGGTATAGGATTTATTGCAGGCACAAACCCAGGTCTAGGCGTAGATATAGGAATATGTTGTCACTCTTATGACTAAGAGGGATACCTTAAGGTAGTGAGTTGAGTAGGAAGAGGGAATAGCTGAGAGATTACAGAGGGTTGTAGAGGGAATAGGTACAACTGACTACTTCCAAGAGGTATGGTGCATTACAGGAGAGGATGAGTTTTATAGGCTAAAGTATCATGAGGTCATTCCTCCATAGTGTTGAGAGAGCTACACGTAATCTGCTAGTCGCACTCACACCAGGACTACTAGCAGGGGTGTGATAGGGTCATCAACTCACAAAGATTCAGGGGCATGACTATCAGGTGGTGTAGGAGGTACAAGGCCAGTACCATCAGGGGGGATCACCACATAGCTCCATGATGATGACAAATTTGTTATATTTTGAGACATTTGATGATGTATACACCGACTCAATTGAGACATTCTAATTTCTTCCATTTTGACATTTGATGTATCTCTTTATATATTTGTACATCATTGTACACTTGACATTATGATTTTGAGGTTATATGATATGCGACGATGATTAGTGATCTATGTGTCTATATGTGATTTATGATGGATGCATTGAATTTCTACTTTATGAGGCTTATATGATGCTTATGTGATGCTTATGTGATGCTTAGGTGGTGATTATGTGTGTATGCAATGATGATATGTATGAATGATGATTCTATATGCCTTATGAGTGATGTTTTATGCTATGTGATGAATGTGATTATGCAAATGATATGTGATGTTTATGTATGCTCATGTAATGATTATGGATGCAGTGATGATATGATGATATATGGATGATGATTCTATATGCTCCTATGCATGATACTTTATGCTATGTGAGATGGATTTGATTATGCAAATGATGTGTGATGTTTATGTGATGATTATGCTGATCCAATTAGTCCTTTGTCAGTCTTACATTTGAGTAATAAAAAATTCACAGGTTGTATTCTAAACCCCCTAACAAATCTATCTTCACTACTAGTTTTAGATGTTCATAACAATGACTTTATATCTTTATAGGGAAACCTGCTTATTGGTCATGTTCCTTAGCAAATTTTCTTCTTGGAAATATTACTCTATTGGATATGTCTTTCAATCTTCTTAATGGACCATTTTATTAATCCAATAATAATAGATGAAATGATTTTGATTATGCAAGTGAGATGCAATGCACTTCTTTTTGTGTTTTCTGATGTGGATATTATGATGTAATGCATGGATGGATGAATGATGTGATAATGTATATATGATATGATAATTTTTTCCAATGTATGCAAATGATTATGCAACTATATGACAATGATATGTTTTTGTTTAATGTCAAGTGTACTCAATCCATAAATAAAAGAGATAATCTCATTGTGAAATTTTTCAAGCCTTGGAAACCCCATAAAAACAAATGTAAACTAACATGGATGTAATCTAACTTAACCATGCAGATCTAATATGCAAATGTCATCATCATAAAAACTGATTTGTCATGCTTTTTATTATCATTGAGCCTTTAAATTGTTGAAAGTGAGTACAAACATCAATGGCATAATTAGGCCATGATGACCTTAGTACCACTTCCATGATTTTTGATATTGCAAGTTAACACAAGCATCTAGGTATAATTGAACCGAGATGACCTAAGCATTCCTTGCGTAAACAGACAAGAGTTAATCATTTTCCTATGAAAATTTGGACAGTCATCATTGATACTTTGTATAGCATGTCTCACAACAATTTGCACAGTAGTAATGATCAACTCACATATAACAAACAAAGAAAAATCATACTCCTTCCTAGATCCTCTAGTTCATGACATCATCAAGTTGCTCTAGAGATATGACAACAAAAATCAAAGTACAAAAGTTGAACAGATATGCCAAAGTGATAAAGCCATGATTTAGAAGGAACATCATCCATTTAAAATTGATTTGATTTGATTAATTTTAGCTGTTTGATATGGATGGTTGATGTGTTCATGATTGTGATTGATGTTCAATGTTGATTTGTACTATGATCGTTGTGTTTGTTGTGTTGTCCTACTACTATTGTTTTGTTGGTCTAAGCTCAAAGTTTATTGTCCCTAGTGAGTTCAGGATTTTTCCCCTAGTCTAGGGTGAGACACGACCGTGATGCCAAGATATGTACATGGAGTTTTTTGATGATAGGTAGAATGATGTCAAAAGAAAATGGCGAAAGTGAATGGATGACATGCTCAAATAGATGGAAAAGTTAATCTATCACAAATAGTGCCTATTGCTAGGTTTTAACTATGTGTTTTTATTGCACTTTTTCAAATTTTATGATTTTTTTGATTTTTCACTTTTTTTTTGTATTTTTCTCATTTTGCTTTTTTTGTTGTCGCCAAGATGCTTGTTTGCTAGGTTTTCATTAGGGCGACTATTTTTTTAGGAATTTTTTTTTTTTGTATTTTTGATCTTTTTTCTTTTTTTGTTGTCACCAAGATGCTAGTTTGCCAGGTTTTTATCAGGGCGACCATTTTTCAGGACATTTTCAATTTTTTTGTATTTTTTAGGACTTTTACTGATGCACTGGATAAGCTAGGTGTAGAACTTCTTAAGATGCAGGCTATTGAGGGGCTCTTCGAACAAATCACCTTCAAGTGTAGATAGTTGATACACTTCTGATCCAAAGATTGATACAACTACAAAGAGACCTAGCTAGTTTGGGTCAAATTTCCCCTTCTTTTCTCGATCCTATTGATTACAGAGATTTTCTTTTAGGAATAAGTCACCCACCTGAAATTTTCTTGGTTTTACTTAGTGATTGTAACTTTGCAACATCCTCTACTGATAGGATTTTAGGTGATCAACTGCATGCTGACGACACTCACCCAACAATTCCAATTCTTGTAGCCTAGACACTCGATAATCCTCATATGAAATGATCCCCTTTAGTGACACATAGAGTGATGGTAGCTCTACCTCAATAGGTAAAATGGCCTCTGATCCATATACAAGAGTGTAGGGTGTAGCTTCTATTGGGGTGCAGATACTAGTTCTATAAGACCACAAAGTAGGGCTCAATTGAATGTGCCAATCACATCTAGCATCATTGACATTTTTCTTTAGGATTTTTAGGATGGTTTTGTTTGAGGCCTCTACTTGGTCATTTCCTTGAGGATAGTAAAGTGTAGAAAATTGATGTTGGATATGAAACCTTTCACAAAATTCTTGGACATCCTAATTCTTGAAAGGTCTGCCATTATCCATGACAATGGATTGAGGAATGCCATACTGACAAATGATATAATTCAGGATGAAGGATGCAATTTGTTTTCCTGTGATGGTGGTCAAAGGGACAAATTCAATCCACTTTGTAAAGTACTCTATGGCTATGATGATAAACTTGTGCCCATTGGAAGATGACAGATGAATCTTTCCTACGAGGTCAAAACCCCATTGGAAAAAAGGCCATGTTGATGTGAATGGTTGTAGTTCTTGTGCTGGTGCATGTACCAGGTTTCCATGAATTTTACATTTTTGGCACTTCTTGACATATTGAGATGATTCATTCTCCATATTCGGCCAGTAATAGCCCAAGCGTAGGAGTTTTTTAGATAAAGCTAGGCCACTTGAATGTGTGCCACAAATACCTTCACGAACCTCGCATAAAGTAGTTTCATCTTTGTTATGTTCAAGACACCGAAGGAGAGTACCATCAAGACCTCTTCGGTAAAGTACATCAGCTATCAAGGTATGTCGAGCTACTTGATGAATAAAGTTTCATTTTTAGTTTCGAGATAAATTTGGTGGTAGGGTATTTTATTTTAGAAAGGTGTATATTTTCTCGTAGGTAGAAGCATCAGCCTCGACTAGATGGTATATGACTTGGAATTTGGGTTTATCATAGGCGGGGTTAAACATTTGTTCCACCATGAACTCATAACAGGCTCATTTTTTAGGTATCTGTAAGAGAGAAGCAATGATATCCATAGCATCAAAAACTTTGTTGTCTCCTCTTGGAATCTACTCAAATTTGATCTCCACAAAGTACTTCTTGAAATCATCCACCATTCTTTTATATGAAATCAATTTATCATCTTTTTTTTGGTAATCATCATTCACTTGGTTTATGACTAGTTGTGAATCTCCATAGACATGCAACTCTGTGATCTTCCATTCAACTGCCACTTTGATTCCAATGATCAATGCTTCATACTAAGTTGTGTTGTTAATGCAGGGAAACATTAACCTATAGGACTTTGAATGGTGTGTCCTTGAGGTGTGACAAATAATATTTCTATGCCTGATCCATGTTGTGTGTAAGAGCCATCAAAATATAACATCCACTGTTGTGTTGGTACTGTAAGGACATCAGCATTTGGAAACTCAATGCTTATTGGGTGATCATCTTGTAATGGTGCTTTATCTAGTTGATCCACTATGGCTTGACCTTTGATTGCTTTTTTGTCCACATACTAGATATAAAACTCAATTAATATCATTATCCATTTGGCTAATCTTCCTATCAAGGCAGCTTTGCTAAGTAGATACTTCAATGGATCAATTTTAGCTATGAGTTTGATGGTGTGAGTCAACATGTAGTGTCTTAGTTGTTGAGTAGAAAATACTACCACCAGACAAGCTTTTTCAATAAATGTGTAATTGATCTCATAACCATTCAAGGTTCTACTGATGTAATAAATAGCTCTTTCTTTTCCTGTAGAATCTTCTCGTGCCAGTAGAGTTCCCAAAGATACATCCATTGTTTCTATGTAAAGTAATAATTGTTTCCCTTTAGTTGGCGGTACCAGTATGGGTGGTGACATTAGATACTATTTCAGTTGGTTAAAAGCTACTTCACATTTTTCATCCCATTTGAAAGAAACGTTCTTGTGGAGCAAGTGATTAAAATGATGAGTTTTATCTGCCAATTGTACGATGAACCTCCTAATAGATTGAAATCATCCCTGTAAAGATCTGAGTTGGTTGATATTCTTAGGAGGAGGCATCTCCATGATGGCTTTGAATTTCATAGGATCCACTTCGATACCTTTAGCTGATATAATAGACCCAAAAAGTTTAGCTAATGTCACGCCAAATACACATTTCTTAGGATTTAACCACACATTGAATTTCTCCAACTAGGTGAAGATTTTTTCTAGGATTTCCAGATGTCCCTCTCTAGTGTAGGATTTTTCTAGCAAGTCATCTACATAGTCTTCCATAAAGGTGTGCATCATGTCATGGAAGATGGTGGTCATCGCACGTTGATAAGTAGCCCCAACATTCTTCAACCCAAAAGGCATGATGTTCCAACATAAATTACCCCATGGACATGTGAAAGCAGTTTTCTCTTGATCCTCTGGCACTATTTTGATCTGGTTGTAACCTAAAAATCCATCCATAAGTGATAACATTTCATGTCCAACAGTCAAATCTACAATGATGTCAATGTTGGGTAAAGGGAAATCATCTTTTAGGCAAGCCCTATTGAGATCTCTGAAATTCATACAACTGGTACAATGTTGGAGATCCATTCAACATAATCAATAGGTCTGATAAATCTGACATCCAATAGTTTCTTAAATTCAACTTTCACCAAGAGGGTGATATGCGAATGTATTTTTCTTAAATTTTGCTTCACTGGCTTCACTCCAAGTGGTAGTGATAAATGATGCATGATAAGATATGGATCTATGCCTGGCATGTTAGCGTAAGACCAAGCAAAGTTGATTTTCCTCTCTTCAAAGAACTTAGTGAAGCTTGGTTTCTCTTCCTTTGTCATTGATGTTGCTAGATGTAGAGTCTTGACTGTTTCAATTGTGTCAATGTTGATGGTTTGTGTGGGTTCAACCAGCATTGAAGATCTCTCATGATAGTGTTCAAGAAGAATGTCAAATATTCCATCTCTTGGTGCCTCGGGGAGGTTTTCACCTTGAGATGCACTCTTTATTTTTACTTTTTCTTGATCTAATACTGCCATTAAATGGTTTTCACCATTAGATCCATTTTTGATATTCAGTTTGCTGCTGGAATATTTGGCACTCCCATTGTCTAAAGCTTCATTATGAGATTTTTTGGTGGAACATGTTTTAGGATCATAAGAGCAAAGGAATTTCACAATGGCGTCATCGTTTGGAAAGGCAGGTATGTCAAGCAACTCATTTTGGTCCCAATCAATCATTTTGGGGTGTACCAATGGAAAGGAATTGTCATATTGGATAAGGTCAAAAGGGGTAAGTGTCATGATGGCAACGTCATCAAAGTGTCTGATAGTAATATTAAGGTCTATGATGTTACTCTCTTCCAAAGTATCTATCTCGCTCGAAGTTTGATCATCTTCACTTGAGTTGTCGATATGATATGATCCAATTTCAAGTGGTCTAAAACTCGAACTCTATGACTCCATACGTGTTGGTGCATACTTTTGCATCACATCAATTTCCTTGTCATGACTAGTTTCTTTAGAGATGGAATCCCATTCATATTCATTGGAATTCATTTCAGAACTATCTCTCAATTGAAGGATTTGCTCAACAATCTGCTGCTTGGTTTCTTCTTTTGATTCTTCTCTGTATCCTTGCCATTTTTTGTCCTTTGAATTCATTGTGATGGGCTGTATTGGTTCTATAATGCCTTCTTTTCTTTTACCAATAGGACCTTTTCCCTCATATCCCATCTTTTCTAGGATTGTCTTCCCTTTGCCATATTCTTCTGCTTGTACATTGGAGGTTGATGCTTGTGATTGTTCTTCATCCTTGTATAACCAATTCAAATCATCCTTGTCTTCTGATTCATCCACTAAAGTGCCTGCTTTTACAAACTTTCCATCAAAGAGAGTGGTTGGTTGTGAGGATTGTTGTCTTGATGTGGATGGCTGCCCATATTACTTGGGAGGAGATAAGAGTTGTGATAGACACAATGATTGCTGAAGTGAGTATTCCCTCATGCCTTTGTCTTTGAATTGGATCTTTTCAACCTATTTTGATAAGGAATTTAGTTTTCTTTCGTGATCTAATGGAATAGAATCACCAAAGCCTTTGTCTTTTGATTGAACCTTTTCCTCAAGCTGATTTGACAAAGAAATTGATTGAATTTCCTTACTTGATGTAGTAGAATCACTGATACCCTTATCCTTTGATTGGTCCTTTTTCTTAACCCATTTTGACAAGGAATTTGGTTGTCTTTCATTGTTGGATGAACTAAGTGTTTGAGCTTCCCTTTTATGTGGCACAAAAGTATCTAGGGTTGTTTTGAGCATGTTGCAATATTGTGGATTGTTGGAATCAGTTGCAATAGTGATTTCTTGTCCATTAAAAGGGAACTTTAAACACTAATGATACGTTGAGGTAATTGCTTACATCTCATGAATCCAAGGATGTCCCAAAAGTATATTGTATGTTAACTCCTTGTCTAACACTTGGTAGACTATATCTTTTACAACCGATCCCACTTGAATTGGTAACAAAATTAGTCCTTGGGAAGATCTCTCTTCATCATCATAGGCTTTGATAGTGATTTTTCTTCTAGCATCAATGGCATTTTCAAAATATCAAAGTGCACGAATAAGTTTCAAAGTATAGATATTTAGGCCAACTCCACCATCTATTAGAAAATGTTTGACCTGATGTTTGTGAATTAGAACCTCAATGTTTAGGGAAGCATTGTGTGGGTGGTTGATTGATACATCATCATGTTTGGAAAATGATAGGCAATGAGGTGCGGTCAAGTGTCCCACCATAGCTTGGAATTGGAAAACTTCCATGTTGTTTGGTACTATGGTGGCTTCTAAAGCTTTTTCTAGGATTTCTTTGTGAGCTGGTGAGATTTTGAGTAGTTCCAATATGGATATCTGAGCTGGTATTTTCTGCAATTAGTCAACTATGTTGTATTGAGTTGCAGGGACAACGACAGTTGCTTTCAATATAGAGGAGGAAACTCCTTTCAATGTTACTTTAGCTTGCCCTCTTTTGGTTTTGTTGACAGATTGATGATCTTGTTTCTCTCTTATTTTAATGAAATTAATTTGATTGTCACTTGCAGCAACATTTGTGATTAGATTTATTGGCATAGTGTCATTAATTTGGTGTGATTTGATGTTAATGTTATGAGGATGAGTTTCAGTTATAACAATGTTTCTTTGGCCCTTGATTTCGATGTCCTTGTTTTGGTTCTCAACTACCTCAACATAATGAATGGTAGAATCATAAACATAGTTCACATTTTTTCCTTTTATGTTTGATGAAGAGGACTCCCCCTTTTCGGAGTTTGGTAGAGGATTCTTGAATGCTCCATGATCATTGTTTGTTTGGGGTCCTTCTACAAATATTGTCTTGTTATCAATTAAGTCTTGCATCAAATGTTTCAACTGCATGCAGTCATTTGTCTTGTGTCCCTTGTTTCTATGAAAGTCACAATAATGTGCATCATTCCACCATGAAGGTTTAACTTGCGGTTCCCAATTTCTTGCCTCTAGTAATGTTATACTTGGCTGCAAGAAGCTCCTTTAATGCTGATTCTAATGATTGTCCCAAAGGTGTGAATCTTCTTCGATTTGAGGATGTTGATATGGTTGTGGTTTAGCTTCAGTATTGCTTGGATTGTTGTTTTGATTGGTATTTTGGTTGTTTTGATTGCTGGTTGGATTGTTGTTCTGATTAGTTTTGGAGGCAGTTGTTGTCAAGTTAAATATTGGTTTTGCATTTTTTGTTTTAGCTGCACCATCATTGTTACCAAGATTCTTGTTTCTATGCCAAAACTTTGGTTTATCACTAATGTTGTAATTGTTGGAGGAACTTGTTGAGTTGTTTCCTTCATTGTAAATTTTTATGACTCCTCTCTTGACCAAGGCTTCTTCAATTTTGATCCAATTTTTGATCATTTTTTTCAAAGGAAAGTGGGCATTGTAATTCCAATCTATAGCTCATCTCATCACTTAGATTGTCAATAAATATTTCCATCTTTTCCTTTTTAGGTATGGGATGGGAATATCTTGCAAACAATCTTCTCCACCTTTGTAACAATATGAGGAATGATTCACCCTTTTTCTGTTTTGTATTACAAAGGTCCTTCATTGTTATCTCATGATGGATGTTGTAACAATATTGGGTGATGAATTTGTTAACTAGCTCTTCAAAGGTTTTAATTGGTGGTGCAAGTTTCAAGAACCATTCCAAGCATTGTCCCCCTAGGCTTCGTGGAAACAATCTCATCAAGTAAGTTTCTTCATGTGCAAATTGAAGGCTCATGGTTTAAAATTCCCTTACATGATCTATTGGATCTATTTTCCCATTGTATTTATCATACTTTGGGAATTCACAATGTTTGGGAAAAGGAATCATGTTGATACTTTGATCAAAAGGATATGGAAAAATGTCTTGTATCAAGTATCTTTTTGAAGTTCCTCATTGCATGTCTTGAATCTATTGTTGGAGGTTTTTCATTTGATGGATCATTTTCAGTCTTTTTAGGTGCTTTCAATTGATTAACATCAAAGTCAGGTGGAAGTTTGATACCTTGATTAGCCAACATTAGGAAGTATTTTTCCCCATCCCTTTCAAAAATCTTTTCTAGGAACTTGTGGAAATCTGGATCTTGTTTAGCATGTTGGATATCTTCCTCAGTTATTTCCTCACCTTCAATGTTGTGAATATTATGAAATGGATTTTCTTTAGGTTTAGCCATTGTGTTTTGAATTTTGATGTTTTGAGTTTCAAGTTCTTTTTCCTTGAGTTTCTGCTTTTGTAATCTTATTTGAATGGGCATACAAGTGTTATAATTTAACTAAAATTTTGATCTTTATTTGGAGGAGTGCCAAGGATGAAAACTAAGTCAAATACAGTGAAAAATTCTATTGATGAGATGAAGTTTAATCTGATTATACAACTTTGTTTCATGATGAAAAGATGAAAAATCCTGATGATGAAAATTAGCTTGACAATCAGGGTATGATAAGTTTGATGATTTAGGCACTTTGAGGTGTTTAGATCTTAGTTTAGTTTGAATAATTCCACTTGCAAAGGTCAGTTTCAACAACTTTAAAGCACTAGTGTGACTGAGGAATGCTTCTATTCTAGAAAAGATTCTGAATTATGGTTCAAATTGTCGAACAGTGGATGAATTTAACTCTTTGGTTTTGAATTTACTGGATGCTCTAAAACAAGATATGAATGAACTAAAAGATTACACAAATGTGCTAGAAAACAACCTGGATGTGCTATATTGTACCCAATATGCACTAGAAAATGGACCCAATGAGCTAAAAGACCCTGTGGATGCCTTAGAGACTCAATGCGCTAAAGGATGACTCAGATGCTCCCGAAAATAGACTCAATGTGCTAGAAAAAGCCAGGGATGCGCTAGATTGCTCCTAAGTATGTGATTTCAATTGGGTGATCTGTAAGTGAATGCGATAATTTTTTTTGCCAATGTGCTAGAGGATGGAATGGATGTACCGGAAAAAGCTAGGGATATTCCAAAACAGAGGATGTATGTAATGGAAACTGAATCAGATGCACTAGAAAATGCAATGGAAGTGCTATAACAGGAAATGGATGCGCTAATCTGGAAATGTTCAGTGTTTTTGCAAATTTTTTTGGTTATTTAGCTTTGAATCTTTGAATGTGATGTTTCCAGGGGATGTTTTCTAAATAGTGACTTTTTCTTGATTTTTCTAGTTTGTAAATTATGGGAATTAAGTACTAAAATGGATGATTTCTTGAATTATGACTTCAAACACAACAACAAGTTGTCAAACAATTGTTTCCACCTAGGAACTAAACATTGAGTATGTATTCAAGAATCTAGTCTGAATCTTTTGATTTCTACAAGTATAAAACAAGAGAAGATAGTTCAAGCACTTTTCTATTCTCAAGGGTCACTTAAAATACCACAACCCACATCTTAGAACCATGTCAGCTCACACAACCCTGTCACCCCCTAGAGGGTGCCCATGTTTTTTCCTTTCTCAGGTCTTAATCAAGGTCAAATCCTCCACCTTTGGCTAATAATCCATGATGGTTATATGGTGAGTATCTTGGGGGCAGATTCTTCCCTCCCCTTGCACCATGATATTAGAAGTGTTCGGAGACTGACTCAGTTGGCTTCTACACTAAGGTTTGTAATAAGGGTTCGGTGCAGCAATAGATAAAATACCTCAGGAGACCTTTGAACCTTTAGAACAAAGGATTTGGGGATGGTTATCTTGCACACTATCATTGAATTGCGGACTTTCCCTGAATTCCCTTTTGATTATAGTGGGTTAGAAAAATTGGCTTTATTTGTTCCCACTTAGGTCGTTGCCATAGGGTGAATACTTTTTCCCACTACTGCAGGCCTTCTAAAGGTGTTAAAAAAGAATAAAATAGTGAGTTTAGCATTTTGGTCACCTAGTTAAGGGGAGAGCATAGGACTATCACTTCAAGCACAAAAGCCAAGGGGTTCTTTAACCTTCTAATTAAACTAGGTTCCTAGTTTAATCAAAAGAAGAGAATAAATGCTCCAACACCTACAAACATCATCAATAGTTTCATAAGATTGTATTTGACCTGCGTATTAAGCACCTACAACACAAAAAGAGTCAATTAGTTCTCAGGATTTTGAAATTTTGTAAAATTAACCAGATGTGCTAAAATAGTCATCAGATGCGCTAAAAGATCACTCCTATTTGCTAAAAGAACTATTCAATGCACTAAAATATTGCACCAATGTGCCAAAATAACTACTCCATGCACTAGAGAAACTATTGAATGTGCTAAAGTATTGAACATATGCACTAAAAGACTCCCTGAATGTGCCAAAATAGGAGTTGGATGCACCAAAAGATGCTATTGATGCATCGTAACAAGGACTGGATGCGCCAGAAAATGTTTTGGATCGTTGACAGAACTCACAATCACCCTAAAATAAATTGGCGTACAACCTGTAAAACAAATTTTCCATAAAACATTAATAAAAAGGGGCTAGGCCCCACGGTGGGTGCCAATTTATGTGTGAGGTAAAATGTGTAAATAAATAACAAGATCACACAAGCAATGAAATGTATTACATTAGAGATTTAAATCATAAAACTAATCTAATTACAAACAAAACAAATTCTCTAAAATCGTTCCATTGTTCTCTATTCTCAAGGATCCTCTAAATCATTAGTGCTCTTAGATTTGTATATTTCACTATGACTGTTTGGATGACAACCTAAGAAATGAGATATTGTAAATGCAAGAATCTAAGTTACTACAAGATTAAAAAAGTTGTATGATAATGTTGAATGATGCTATGATATTAAATGTTGCAAATGATAATGGTGATATGACAAATGGATATGATTCTAAAGACTATGATGCAAATGTTGTATAAGAACTAAGATGATAACTAAAATGTAGTTATGAAATTAAACCATGATTCTAAACTAAAAATGATTCTACAATGCAAATTGCTAAATACTAAAATGCTCTAAATGCTCAAATGCTCCAATGTGATTTCTGTATAGTAAGTTTACTCAAAGATGGGATTGCAAATGTTGTAGAATGGGCTTGTATTTATAGGATTTCCAAACCATAAAATGATGTGGCAACAACCAATGGTCAAGATTTCAGCATGAGAGATGAACGGTGAAGATGAAAGAAGTTAGAGGGAATCATGGAAGATGTTCCTGTTACCTGTTATTAGCTACAACTCAAAACAGGTAGAGCTGAATTGCATTCATCATTGAAATGTATAAAATTTCTACTAAAGTATTCATTATATTCCAAAATTTGATTACCTGTGAATTTCCAGTGTTATTATGCAAATGTTTGTAATAGAAGAACTCATAAATTTGCATAAGAAATGTTGTTTTATTCATATTGTAAAAACCAAAGTCCCACACAAGCTGTGAGAGTAGCTTAATTTGATTTTTACAATCAAATAATGAATACAAAGTAAAGTTGTAAACTACATAACTAAAGATAATGTAAACATGAAAAAAGGGAGTGATTCATCATTGCTTGTAATGATGAATCATTTTATACTTTATGTCTTCAAGTTGTTGTGTCTGAGTGTCTCTTGGTTGTTTCGGCTCCAAACTCCATGGTTTCCTGCAAGAGTGTTGAAAGGTGGTGTTAGAGCAATGATAAATAACATCTTTCCTCATGCCTATATTATCAACAGAAATGTAACCTACATCTTATTAGGCATTCATCAAATGATTAATTCATCAAAAAGGAAAATGTTCAAGGAGCACAAAGGAAGCTTTCAACTTCAATTATTTTGCTAATTTTTTTGTTTAGTGTGTAGGAACAGGTATAATCAGATCATTTCAACCAACAAATATTGATATGAGTGGTGAGAAATGTGGCTCCCACAAGGGTTGAACCCAACTCATAAACAATGACATGCGATAGCGGTATGGAATAAAGATAATCATCATTCTTCATGAATGAAGTTCATAGAGAAGCCTTTAATTCAACATGATGGAAACAGATTGAGCAAAGTATCCTATTGCTCATCATTTAGAAGAACAATCAAAAAAACATGTTGAAGAAGCATCAACTGCATTTGTTATCTTAGTTTCAGCTCTACCTTGCATTCACTTTTGCATTTCAATGAGGTATTGAGCCCCTTTACACTGAAGGGAAAACATAGCCTACCAGTGTTAAACTATTATTCTTAACCTCAAAGTATATATATATTCTTCAAGAGACTTAGGAGGAATAGTGTCATCAAGAAGACAGTCTCCTAGGAAGGCTAAGGTAGCAAGGGAGTTGTAGTAATACAAGAGAATATTGCCATGAATATTTCAAATGACAACATTGGAAAATAGAGCATTCAAACAAACAAAGGCAATTCTTGTTAACCATGGTCACATTTGAAACAAATTTGTGTGCTTCAGAGTGTGTGTTCAAAGCAAGATGCCCTTGAATTAAATTTTACATCAGTATGATAAGCCTGTGGAGAGCATTAAAAGAAGACAGAGCCAAGTACTCACACATAATAGAGTTTCTAGAACATGCTCTTATGAATACAATGAAACATTAACTTTCCCAAGAAGATGTATGTTAGTGTCTTCACTTTTTGAACAAGAATGATAAAATTGCATAAGCTAATGTTTTACATAAATAGAAGCATGTGTAAAATAGAGATGCAAATCTGTGTATGCATATAAAACAACCGTAACAATGTATCCAATAACAACAAACATACATAGAGGTACAATATCATTGATGGTAGTAAGCATTAGCTTTAGCAATGCAAGAGAAAATGAATAGTGGTATACGAGGGTTACAGTAAATGTGAGAATTAACAGTCCTTGAAGATTACAATCATGCTATCTCATTTATGGGTAGTCATACTATTACAGAGAGTAATATCCTTAAATAAAGCAACATCATAGTATCCAAATAGAACCAAAAAGGGTGCCATGATTAATGGGGATCATTCTTATGAAAACCCCTATGTTAAGAGGAACTGTGCCATGAGCATGTTTTGTTCTCATAACCAAATAAATTGAAAGAATATGGGAGCAAGAGAATAAGACAAAGAGGTCACGACTTGTACATGTCGAAATCACAATGAAGCTAAAACCCAGATCAAAGACAAAATTAGTAGATTCAATTATGGTGGCCAAGACAAGAAAAATATCGACAAAGAAGAACACAAAGATAAAAATCCATTAGAAAATAATGGAGGGAACGGCTATAAAGCTTGAAAATGGCTTCAAAAAATAGAAGAAATGAGAGATTCATGACAAAGAAGTGCTTACCTTGCATTTTTCCATAGAAATCTTCAGAAAATCAATGGGAAATACAGAGAAATGTGAGGTTCCAACGTCAAACCCTCCATCATGGCGGCGCCTTGCCAAGTTTTGCTAAATGCAAAATAGAATGAAGTGAATGCAAGGTCATGGATATTTTAGGGTTTTCATTTACCCTAGAATGGTCAGCCTTTTACTTAAGGTTTTTTGCCTTATTTTTATGGGATTTGCATTGTTTTAAATGCTTTCTAGGGTTTTCCTTATACATTTGGTTATTTTCATGAAATTTTTGTAAAGCTTATAAAACCAAGCTCTAAGTCAAGATTACTTTGTGTTCTCGTTTTCAAATAAGTCAAACTCTTTGTTTCCCCACCCTTCTATTGTCTCACATGTTTGAAGTGAAGATTTTATTGTAAATAATATTAAAGCAATAAATTATAAATTGCTTTAATATTTATCATGTAGATGCAAGAATAGAAAATATCATACATATTAAAGTAATTCTTTAATATTGCTTTAATATTATTTTAATTGCTTATCTCCACTTAAAAATATTGCAAAAGGATTAAGGACAATAGTGGGATTTGAGTTGTGATTGAGTTAATTGATCATGAGAAGAGATGCAACTGGAGATACTTTTCATGTACTTTGGAGTCAAACTGGGGTCATTTACATGTAGTTTTAGGTTCTCCATCAATCTAACTGATTGAGAGGAGTTGAGCCTATTTTTGGCTCTTTTCATGCAGTTTTGATTCCTCTTTTTGAGGGTTTTTTATATTTTCTTATGAGGAGATATTTTCACTTTCAGACCACTTTCAGTGCCACCTCCATGCACATTCAAGCCAGTTTGAGTTACACTTCAGTGACATACAGTATGAGGTAGATTTTTTTTGTTGTTTGAGCTCAGTTCAAAGTATCGCATGGCCTCTTTTTAGGGCATTTTTATCTTTGCTCATGAGAAACATGATGCTTTTTCTCATTTTCAGTTCAGATGGAGTTTCACCTCTTGGATGCTTTATGCATTCATTTTTTGTATATATTAAGGAAAAAGTTTATCTTTTTCCTTGGTTCTTGACTTTATCTCTCTTAATTTTTAGAGAGAAGAGATTTTGTAACTCAATTTTCACAGTTCAATAGATTATGTAGCAACTTTTATAGGTTAATTAAGTTTGCAATTTGCAAGAAGAATTCCTTTTATTTTCCAATATTTTCAAGTTTTTCCTTCAAAATTTTAGGTGTCATCATTGTGTGGGATTTGATCGAAAGATTATTGTGTTTCAGTTTTGAAACCTTTAATATTTTTTTCTCCTTTTCATAAATATATGTATGCATTTTAGTTTAAGCTCACTGGTTATACACTGTGCATGCAATTGATTAATTAGTTAGTCATGAAAGCTAAGTGTTTTCCCTGAAAATTGTATTTAATCAAGGCCTCTATATAAAAAATTCAGGTGATTAGGTTATCAAATTAGGTTGTGCAAGTAGAGGTACTAAGTAATCATTTATGAATTAAGTTGCATTTTAGATTTCCAATTAGGTGCATCATCGAGGTTTAAATTTCAGTTTATGCATTCAATTCAAGCCTTTTTCCTTCTCCATTAAAATTTACAATCCATCATTAGAAAATCATAAAGGAAGTCAGTCTATAATCCAGAGGTTAACTTTCAACATAGGGTACCCACAACTTCAAAGTTTTCCCATGTTACACAGGATTGCATAGCATCTTTGCTTTTGCATTCGGGTGCACTCCTGTTGATAACAGTTTTTATCATGCTCGGTGGGACTCTGAAGACTGCTTCAGAGAAACAATTTAAAACTTTCAAGCTACTGTTTTCATAATTACAACTTTTTCCTATCAGAGTTTATCATATTTTATTTGGCGACTCCATTTTACTTGGTTTTAATTGCAGATTTAGTAGCACATGAGCAGAGTTCAGACAAGAGGAAGTGCCAATCTATTTGAATATCTGCAACTATTGTCACTAAAGAGGAAAGGAAGAACAACATGAAGGAGATTGAGGAAATCAAGATCATGATCAAATCCAAGATCTCATTCTACACCTCCCAGTCTTAGGCCTTCAAGTTTTGTACCTATTTTTCTAGTAGTACATCCTGTACTACAAGTACCAAATTTGAGAGTTCAAGCAGCTTTGATGGCCAGAGCACATGCATTTGTACCATTTAATGAGGGAAACCCATTGAATTTGGCTCAGCATGATGATATACCAGTAGTTGCACTTAAATGTCTTCCTAGTTTTACTGGCAAAGATCAGAATACGCCAATTGAACCTATAAGAGACGTAGCTTCACTTTGTGGAGTTCATCATGTCACAGAAGAGAACGCGCAATTGAGGCTTTTAGTAGCTTCATTCAAAGGTAAGGCACTCTAGTGGTTCATAGGTTTATAGGTGAATTCTATTGCATCATGGGATGACTTGGGAGACAAGTTGAGAAAACAATTTTCTGACAAATTTGATCATCTATCTCTAGTTGAGCAAATGATGATTATCAAGAGAGCCCCACAAGAATGGATGATAGATTTTAACTTCTAATTCCAAATAACATGGAACAGAATCCCAGACACAGTAAGGCCTACACTAGATCATGATTTTTTGTATTATCTTAGAGAATTAACAGTGATATTGCACTTTTGATCCAGTCTATGGGAGGAGTAACTTTTCCAGTAGCCTATGAGATAGCTATTAGAGCTGAAAATAACTTAATACAGGCTGGTAAGATTGCACCCAAGCCTCCTATGCCCTTTTTCCTAGATATTCATCCATTAATACCCATTCAAGTACCTCCTATAGCCCCATTACTCATTGTTCCAACTTTTAGTTCCCAAACAGTTGCTCAAAACTACGTTGTTCCAGTCAATTCAAAATTACAAGAGCTTAAGGGTGCTCAACAGAAAATGGAAAATGATTTACAACAACAAATAAACAATTAGGAAGCTATGCAAAAATTATTGCAGATTGTCAGTAACAATTTAATAGGCCTTAAAAATCAACAAGGCCAAAATTTCAGACCATATCAACCCCCCTTTCAGCCAAATAGGCCGCCTTATCAAGTTGACTATCAAGGACAGAGGAAAATTTTTAATGCCAAGCTAAATCAACCATTTAATCCAACTATTTCCAACTCTTCTAAGGAGATTGTACCTGTTCAGAACAACTTGTCACAAGATTACGTATGGTGCTATCCCTGTAATCATCCCCATAATCAGGCTACTTGTATGAACAGAGTGATTAATCAGGAACTTATGGTACAAAGCAATTATGTTGCTTGTGAGAAGATAGCCAAAGAGGCTGGTGATCAACAAGATGATCAAACACAGCAGAACGAGTTTGATGTTGCCATGATGAACTGGCAAGGCAACAAATTTTGTGGTGTTTATCACGCACAAGGGAAAAATCAGTCTGCTACATTTGTTGTAGCCATCACAAGATCAAAAAAGAGAGCCATTGATTTAAGGCAACAAGTTGTTCCTAATGTACAACAACTAGAAAAGGACAAACAACAAGTTGTTCAGTAGAAAGATCAAATTCCTACAGCCCAATAGGGGAAAAATCAGCATGCTTCAGCTCAGAACATTCAAATTCTGCAAAGACAGCTGACTGTAGCAACTAAAGAATAATAAAAGGCACAACCTCAGCCTCAAATAGCACAAGCAGAGCCCACTATTTTGAAAGTACATCATAAGGTTAGTACCCCAACTTTTAATATTTTCGATCATATGAAAAAAGCCACTATCAACATGACCATGTTAGATGCTTTGCATCTTCCCAGACAGAAAGAAAGCTTGCATGAGGCTTTAGCCAAAATATCAGTTTCTGATGAACCTATCATTGAGCAGCATAGGGTTCTAGCCAATACTTTAGATGTTAAGAAGGAGCAGTCCGTTTAGGAGGTAAAACCACCACTCTTCTATGTTACTTTGATTATAGGTAACAACCTAGTCCATAACTGTATGATTGATTCTAGAGCAAGTAGTTCTATAATGCCAAAGAGTTTAGTAGATAAGTTAGGTCTAGTGTATGAGCCCCTTTCAAAAGGATTCATACAACTAGATGGTATAGCCATTCAATTTGTAGGAATGATCAAGAATCTACCTCTTACCCTACACACTTGCCCCAATTTCTCAATTTTGTAGGACATATATGTTATAGACTTGCCACCGTTCTTTGGCATATGCCTATCTAGAGATTTCACTGCTATGATAGGGGGATATTTATCTTCTAACTAGTCTCACATGTTTTTAGAACCAAATATGGTACAAAGGTGACCATTAAGTCAAAGATTCAGGCCAAAAATCATAGAGTCGTATGTACCTAGTGCAATAAATGCCAACCTTGTTGTCAATGGTCAGGAAGATCAATCCATAACCTTAGACTCCGATACACCAATTGGACGCATAACTGTCATGAACCTTGATGAGTAGGAAGCTGAAGATCACGAGACTGATCCTTTTAGTCGCATGGATGAGGTAGGGTTGGGTGTTTATATGATTCAAGAGCCTGATGTGATAGTTCCAAACTTGGTTAAACAAGAAGTGCAGCCTGATCAGCAAGATAACCAGCTTTGGAAGCTATTTTTTGATGGTTCAAGGAGTAAGATGGGTGTTGGTGGGGGTGTGATGCTCATCTCACCTGAAGGAGATAAATATTATTCAACATTCAGATTCACTTTTAGTTGTACAAACAACATGGCTGAATATGAAGCATTGATCCATGGCTTGGAATGGGCCAGGGAAAGGGGTATCAGGTGTCTACAAGCTTATGGTGACTCAGAATTGATTGCAAATTAGGTAAGAAATTAGAGTGTGACCAAGAATGATTTGTTGAAGTTATATAAACATAGAACCTAGGACCTAATTGAAAATTTTAGTGCTTTTAATCTTTTGCCAATTACCAGAAATATGAATAAAGAGGTAGATAGATTGGCTGTTATCGGCTCACATTTTGATATTCCTTTTTACATTCATAATATCAAGGTACAACAATATGTCAAGGTGGTAGTAAGACCATTTTTACCTGATAATACTGTCAGTTGGCAGATTTTTGACAATGATAAAAAGATAATTAGTTTTTTGATCGAAGAAACAGAATTTTTTACTACTAATCAGTAGAAACTTGAAAAGTAATATGAGGACCAAATTATGCAATTGAAGACAAATAAAATGCCTAAGGGATTGGTGACCCTTGAACCAATTTTCAACACTAATGATCAGGTCAAAAAAGATAAATCCAACATCACAATGAAAGAAGATCACTATGAACCAATTAAAATATTCAAGGATAAGCTTCTTAAGCTTGGCAAAGTTTGTACCAAGGAGGAACATCAAGAATTTGTCTTGCTTTTCTAAGAAGTCAGTGACATATTCACTTGGCAGTATGGAGATATGAAGGGTGTTAACCCTAACTTGGATCAACATACAATTGAGTTAGAGCCCAACACAAAACCAGTAAGACAGAAGCAAAGGCCATTGAATCCCAAGCTGGAGCACCTTATGAAAACAAAGTTAAACAAGCTGGTTGAAGGTAGTATTATCTTTCCAATAAAGCATACCTCTTGGTTTTCCAACTTGGTGCCTATCAGGAAGAAGAGCAGAGAAATAAGGTTGTGTGTGGATTTCTATGATTTGAACAAAGCTTCACTCAAAGATCACTATCCACTGCCTTCAATGGACAAGATATTGCAGGTTGTTTCAGGTTCAGAAATATTTTCATGTTGGATGGTTATTCAAGGTATAACCATATCTTGGTTAAAGAAGAAGACTAGTACAAAACAAACTTCACCACCAAGTGGGGTACTATGGCTTATAGAAAAATTCCATTTGGATTGTCAAATGGGGGAGAAAATTTTCATAGAGCAATGCATATGGCTCTCCAAGGTTTGATAAACAAGTTTGTTCTTGTTTATTTAGATGATATCACTGTTTTCTCATGAAATTATAATGAACACTTTGATCATCTTAGACATATTTTTGAAAGATGAAGAGAGTATGGAATTTTGTTGAATTTGAAAAAGAGCATCTTTATTGTTCACGAAGGTAAACTTATGGGTTACATTGTTTCTAAAGATGGCATTTCTATAGATCCAGAATGTATTGTAGCCATTATGGCATTGTTGCTTCTTGCTCACAAGAAGGGTTTGTAGAGTTTCTTAGGTAGAATAAACTTTGTTAGGAGATTTATTCCTAACATTGCAACGTTGAGTTGCAACCTCTCACAGCCATGCTAAATAAGAACATGTAGTTCAGCTAGACGAGAGAAGGAAATAATAGTTTTGAGTAGATTAAAGAGGCACTTGCAACAACCCCTACTCTTATCAACCCAAATTTTGATAAGGATTTCATATTGTACACATTTGGGGGAGTGGATACCATCTCCACAATGCTATGTCAGCAAAATAATGAAGGTTTGGAGCAGCCTATAGCTTTCTTTAGTTAGGTTTTACATGATTATGAAACCAAGTATTCATTTGTAAAAAAGCACGTGCTAGCTGTAGTTACAAGCCTAAAGAAATTTAGGGACATGTTGTCAAACAATAAAATACGGCTAATGGTGGCTCATTCAACTGTCAAAGAATTTATACTCAACAAAGATATTAACGACAAGAGATCAGGTTGGATCACGAAGGTGATGCAATATGACATCAAAATAAAGGTTACCAAGCTTGTTAGAGGAAAAGGTCTTTGCGAGCAACTTGCTGGAAATTCAGAAAATGTTACAACAATTGAACACTAATTTGAAACAACCTTAATTAATGAAGATGAAGTTGCTACTCCAGCTATTTCAGCAAATTGGATACAACATATGATTCATTATCTGCATATAGGTGACTGTCATGAAGGTTTAGACAGATCAAAACGTATATATTTTAGACTTCAGGAAATCCCCTATGCAGTGATTGATGGTATCTTGTACAAAAAAGATTATAATTATGTCTTACTCAGGTGTGTGGAGCCAGAATAGATTCATAAAGTTTTGGAAGAATTTCATTCTAGGCCAACTGGAGGCCACTTTGCACTGAGAACAATGGCCTTGAAGATAATGAGAGTCGGTTACTATTGGCCTGATTTGTTTAAGGATGCCCACACCTGGGTCAGAAAGAGCAAGAAATGTGCAATGTTCACCGGAAAATAGAAACTTGCAACTCTGCCCCTACATCTGATTCAAATAGAGCAGCGTTCTGGAAAATCGGGATTGGATTTCATAGGTACAATCAATCAACCCTCGAGTGCTGGGCACAAATAGATTTTGACTTCCACAAACTACTTTACAAAGTGGACTGAAGCAGTTGCCTTAAAAGATGCAAATGAAACATCTGTTCTGAACTTTTATCAAGATTTGGTTTCCAGATTTGGTACACGGATTCAATAATCTATGATAACGCTTTGGTGTTTATATGATTAAGAGTTTCAAATTGGTCAGTGAAGAACAATATTTATGTGAACACTTCTACGAACTATTACCCACAGGGTAATGTGCAGGCATAGTCTATAAACAAGAACTTGATAAAGATCATTATAAAAAAAGTTCAGGACAATCAGAGGACTTGACACGAGAAGCTGAAGCTAACCCTTTGGGCTGGTAGAGTTACACCAAAATGATCAACAAGTTTTTCACCTTATGTTTTGGTTTATGGCAAAGAGGAAAAATTTCCTATTTCCATAGAGTTACCAACTTTGGAATACATAAAAGAGCTTGAGTTGTTTGAGGAGCAGCCAATGCAAATCAGGCTTGCTCAATTAGTGGGGTTGGAGGAAACCAAAAAAGAAGCTTTTAGGAAGCTTGAAATCCACCATGCACAGATGAAGAAGACTTTTGATAGAAAAGTAGTAGCAAGAATTTTCAACGAAGGTGATTTAGTGTTCAAGTGGGATGAGCTCAAAAGTAGGCCTAGAAAACATACAAAGTTTGATGCCATGTGGGATGGCCCATACATCATAACAAAATGCAAATAGAATAATGCATTTCAGCTCTCAATGCTAGATGGTGAGGTGTTGTCAATCCCTATTAATGGGATTCACCTCAAGTAGTGCTATTAAAGAACAAAGTTTGCAGATGCACATAGTAGAGTAGTTTTAGTTTCAATTTTTTTTTTTAATAAAGTGCCCCATGGCATGTTTCATTTTAGTACTGTTTGCTTTCAATAAGTGCAAATTTTGTACCTATTTTCTAACTCTGCTTAAACAGAGTCATGATTATATTCTTTTAGTTTTGTTTGTTGTTGTTTTTTGTTTCCCAGCAGCTGAGTTACAAGATTTCTGATGTAAAAGAGGGTAAAAATGGACTCCATGCCTAATGGATAAGCTACATAACTGGTCTATGATGTTTAGTAGGCAAGCACTCTGCAAAGGTCACCAAATTGTTACCTATTTTTAGCTACAACTCAAAACAAGTAGAGCTGAATTGCATTCCTCATTGAAATGTACAAAATTTCTGCTAAAGTATTCATTATATTCCAGAATCCGATTACTTGTGAATTTATAGAGTTATTATGCAAATGTTTGCAATAGAAGAACTCGTAAATTTGCATAAGAAATGTTGTTTTATTCATATTGTAAAAACCAAAGTTCCACACAAGCCGCGGGAGTAGCTTAATTTTACTTTTATAATAAAATAATGAATACAAAGTAAAGTTGTAAACTACACAACTGAAGATAATGTAAACATGAAAAAGGGAGTGATTCATCATTTCCTATAATGATGAATCATTTTATACTTTATGTCTTCAAGTTGTTGTGTCTGAGTGTCTCTAGGTTGTTTCGGCTCCAAACTCCATGGTTTCTTGCAAGAGTGTTGAAAGGTGGTGTTAGAGCAATGATAAATCACATCTTTCCTCATGCCTATATTACCAACATAAATGTAACCTACATCTTATCAGGCATTCATCAGATGATTAAGTCATTGAAAAGGCAAATGTTCAAGGAGCACAAAGTTCAATGGAAGCTTTCAGCTTCAATTATTTTGCTAATTTATTTGTTTAGTGTGTAGGAACAAGTATAATCAGATCATTTCAACCAACATATATTGTTAGGAGTGGTGAGAAATGTGGCTCCCACAAGGGTTGAGCCTAGCTCATAAACAATGACATGGGACAATGGTATGGAATAAAGATAATCATCATTCTTCATGAATGAAGTTCATAAAGCAGCCTTTAATTCAACATGATGAAAACAGATTGAGAAAAGTATCCTATTGCTCATAATTCAAAAGAACAATCAAAAAACATGTTGAAGAAGCATCAAATGCATTTGTTATCTTAGTTTCAAATCTACCTTGCATTCACTTTTCCATTTCAATGAGGTATTGAGCCTCTTTACATTGAAGGGAAAACAAAGCCTACCAGTGTTAAACTATTATTCTTAACCTCAAAGTATATATATAGTCTTCAAGAGACTTAGGAAGAATAGTGTCATCAAGAAGACAGTCTCACTAGCAGGCTAAGGTAGCAAGGGAGTTGTTGTAATACAAGAGAACATTTCCATGAAAATTTTAAATGATAGCATTGGAAAACAAAGCATTCAAACAAACAAAGGCAATTCTTGTTAGCCATAGTCACATTTGAAACAAAGTTTTGTGCTTCAAAGTGTGTGTTCAAAGCAAGATACCATTGAATTAACTTTTACATCAGTATGATAAGCCTGTGGAGAGCATTAAAAGAAGACAGAGCCAAGTACTCACACATAATAGAGTTTCCAAAACATGCTCTTATGAATACAATGAAACATTAACTTTCTCAAGAATATGTATGTTAGTGTGTTCACTTTTTGAAAAAGAATGATAAAATTGCACAAGCTAATGTTTTACAGAAATGAAAGCATTTGTAAAAAAGAGATGCAAATCTATGTATGCATATAAAACAATAGTAACAATGCATCCAATAGCAACAAACATACACAGAGGTACAATATCATTGATGACGTTCAATAAGCATTAGCTTCAGCAATGCAAGAGAAAATGAATAGTGGTATATGAGGGTTACAGTAAATTTGAGAATTGACAGTCCTTGAATATTACAATCATGCTATCTCATTTATGGGCAGTCATGCTATTACAAAGAGTAATATCCTTAAATAAAGCAACATCATAGTATCCAAATAGAACCAAAAAGGGTGCCGCGATTAATGGGGATCATTCTTATGAAAACCCCTATGTTAAGAGGAACTGTGCCATGAGCATATTTTGTTCTCATAACCAAATAAATTGAAAGAATATGGGAGAAAGAGAATAAGACAAAGAGGTTGCGGCCTGTACATGTCGAAATCACAATGAAGCTAAAACCTAGATCAAAGACAAAATCAGTAGATTCAATGATGGCGGCCAAGACAAGAAAAATATCGACAGAGAAGAACACAAAGATAAAAATCCATCAGAAAATAATGGAGGGCGCAACTATAAAGCCTGAAAATTGCTTCAAAAAAAAGAAGAAATGTCAGATTCATGACAAAGAAGTGCTTACCTTGCATTTTTCCACATAAATCTTTAGAAAATCAACAAGAAATACAAAGAAATGTGAGGTTCCAATGTCAAACCCTCCATCATGGTGGCACCTTGCCATGTTTTGCTAAGTGCAAAATAGAATGAAGTGAATGCAAGGTCACGAATATTTAAGGGTTATCATTTATCCTGGAATGGTTAGCCTTTTACTTAAGGTTTTTTGCCTTATTTTTATGGGCTTTGCCTTATTTTAAATGGTTTATAGGGTTTTCCTTATACATTTGGTTATTTTCATGAAATGTTTGTAAAACTTATAAAACCAAGCTTTAAGTCAAGATTACTTTGTGTTCTCTTTTTCGAATAAATCAAACTCTTTGTTTCCCCACCCTTCTATTGTCTCACATGTTCAAAGTGAAGATTTTATTGTAAATAATATTAAAGCAATAAATTATAAATTGCTTTAATATTTATCATGCAAATGCAAGAATAGCAAATATCATACATATTAAAGTAATTCTTTACTATTGCTTTAATATTATTTTAATTGCTTATCTTCAATTAAAAATATTGCAAAAGGATTAAGCACAATAGTGGGGTTCGATTTGTGATTGAGTTAACTGATCATGAGAAGAGATGCAACTGGAGATACTTTTGCACTTTGGAGTCAAACTGACGTCATTTCCATGCAATTTCAGGTTCTCCATCAATCTAACTGATTAAGAGGAGTTGAGCCTATTTTTGGCTCTTTTCATGCAGTTTTGATTCCTCTTTTTGAGGGTTTTTATATTTTCTTGTGAGGAGATATTATCACTTTCAAACCATTTTCAGTGCCACCTTTATGCACATTTGAGCCAGTTTGAGTTACACTTCAGTGACATGCAGTATGAGGTAGATTTTTTTTTCTTTTTGAGCTCAGTTCCTAGTATCAGAGGGCCTCTTTTTAGGGCATTTTTATCTTTGCTCATGAGAAACACGATGCTTTTTCTCACTTTCAATTCACATGGAGTTTCACCTCTTGGATGCTTTATGCATGCCTGTTTTGTATATATTAAGGAAATTTTTTATCTTTTTCCTTGGTTCTTGAATTTTACTCTCTTAATTTTGAGAGAGAAGAGATTTTATAACTCAGTTTTCACAGTTCAATAAATTATGCAGCAACTTTTACAGGTTAATTAAGTTTGTAATTTGCAAGAAGAATTCCATTAATTTTTTAGTATTTTCAAGTTTTGACTTCAAGATTTCAGGCGTCATCATTGTGTGGGATTCGATTGAAAGATTATTGTGTTTCAATTTTGAAACCTTTAATATTTTTGTCTCCTTTTCATAAATATATGTATGCAATTTAGTTTAAGCTCACTAGTTATACATTGTGCATGTAATTGATTAATCAGTTAGTTATGAAAGCTAAGTGTTTTCCCTCAAAATTGTATTCAATCAAGGCCTTTGTATAAAACATTAAGGTGATTAGGCTATCAAACCAGGTTGTGCAAGTAGAGGTATTGAGTAATCATTTGTGAATTAAGTTGCAGTTTAGATTTCCAATTAGGTGCATCATCAAGGTTTAAATTTTAGTTTATGCATTCAATTCAGGCCTTTTTCCCTTCTCCATTAAAGTTTACAATCCATCATTAGAAAATCATAAAGGAAGTTGGCCTATAATCGGAAGGTTAACTTTCAACATAGGGTACCCACAACCTAAAAGTTTTCCCATGTTACATAGGATTGCATAGCATCTTTGCTTTCGCATTTGGGTGCACTCCTGTTGATAACAGTTCCCTTGACTGTGAACATCATGCCAAGTGTATGAGGGAATAAAATGTGTGAAAGAGCCAAGTGTCCAAAGTTTGTTTTGGAATTGGTTGAGGATAATTTCAATTTAAATATTAGACATATTTAAATTAATGTGACACTTGATGATGTGGCAAGAGGAAAAATTGGAGACATGTGCCTAAATTCAAATTAGGAATTTAAATTTAGTGAGAATATTATTTATTAAATAAAACAAACTATTGGCATTTGTTTATTTAATTGAATTTAGAAGAATGTGATTTAAGATGGTAGAATTAGAAGGTATGGACTATATAAATAAATTTAGAATTTATTTATAAGTAGACAAATAAAAGGGTTTCATTAATTAAATAACTTGTATTTAATTAAGTATCTTGATCGATTTAGGTGTATACAGGTGGAACACTTTCCACTTTTGGTCGCATCCTCCACTTTTTATGGTTGATTCCTACTAGTTGGATTTACCACCTTCGTCCTCTCTTTAGTTCTATATAAACTCACTACCTATTTTGTATTTCATACTTTTATATACTCTTGCATCTTGGAAGTTCTTAATGCAATTATTGTCATCCTAACATTTGCACATCTCTTGTAGTTCTAGTTTACATTATTTATGTTTATTTTAGTTTATGTAACTTTGATTTTCTCTTAAAAAGTTCCTTGGGCTATTCAATCTATTTCAAATTTTTAACATTTTGCAATCTAGGATGAAGTTTCATCTAGTAGATCCCCATGGCAAGAGTTCTTATGTGAATATTTGTAGGAAAAAAAGAGATCCCTAAGGGTTTGGCGATGTACAATCCTATACCAAGCAACTAATCTCATATTTGATCTTGCTCTTTGATCTATTACCTTTTTCTTTGCCACCTTAAAGCTGGAGTTCTTTATTATCATATTTATCACAACTTTCACCTCCAACATAGCAAGGTAATAGTCTATGCATGTTCATGGCATATAGTTATCCAATATAATGAATTCATATTCTTAGCAGATTCTTAAATATTTAGACAAATGCATTTATCTTCTTGTACCATGCCATGCATAAGGAATATGAAATAAAAGTTCAAAATAATTTGATAAAGAATGCATACAAACAAAAGCAATGAAATTCCTCAAATCCAAAGATTTTAAACAACTTTCCAAAGCATAGAGATCTCATAAACCCAAATACTTTTGTGTAGTGTCATAAAATTGCACCTCATGCAATTTCACTCTCCATAACCTCCCCTTTAGCTTAATAAAATGCTCAAGTCAAAATTTATGGTTTCCAAAAGTTGGACTAAAATTTTAAAAAATTCTAAAACTGAAAAAGGGGTAACTAAATCTATTTGGTGCCAAAAATAGAAGTGATAGTTCATTGGAAAGTGGAAAATGTCGTATAAAGTGGTTACGAATAAAAAGGGATTCATTCTAGATGAGAAGATAAATGAAATTCTTGCATTTCAACATGGTTTCAGTGGCCATTATTTCCATTTGCCGACTTGCATGTTTAATTTTTTGCATGTATTTGCAACCTAGATTGTAATAGCGATATTGTGACCAGATAGTTGTAATGCATTTGATTGCATGTATGTAGATGATTTATGAGAATATAATAAAGTTGCATGTTTGTTGTTATTGAATGTTATTTTCTGTGTAAGGTGTGTTCGAGGCAAAGATTCCCCTCATCACCATATGTTTGAATGAAATTGACATTCAATAAGAAGTACTTAAATTCATTTGTGTTGATAAGTTAGCCTAAAATGTGACACAACTTTACACTTTCAACCATGGTTCAAATTGGAGGATGATGTTGGTAGATAGAATTGACTAGGTACAAACAAATTCTAGTCATTACAACTCTTAAGAATAGTAATGTAGCACAATTAGGTAACTTGCAACATCTTCCACCATGCACAACTACATGGAAACAAGGGTATGTACACAACCCTATATATAAAGAAGCTTAAGAGAAGGATGGAAATACCACACATAGAGATATAGAGAGATAGATATATAGAAAGAGATCGGTGTATAGAGATAGAGAAATAGATGAAATGTTTAAGATATAAGAAAAGTTTAAATATGTGTGTATTTATATATATGTATATGTATATTTGTATGTGTAACAAATTGAAATTGAATAAAATATCATGTCATCTACAGATCGAAATTCTTAATACATGCTTAAGACGGACTGTTTATTCTAACAAATCCAATTTGTGATTTGTTATGACACAACAAATGATGTGGAGAATTAAAAACTAAAAGACGTGTTTTTACATCTTTCTTCTTCTTAAGTAGATGCGGACATGAAAGGACGTGCTCTTAAAGACATGGTTTTTAATTAGGTGTGATTCAAGTTCTAAGACATGTTTTAAAATACAGTTTATTAACTAAGTGTGATCCTCTCTAAAGGCGTGACTCTAAGAACTCAGTTTTCAAGAGATACGTATTTCACAAGAGACACGTACTTCTGAAGTGATACACTCTTTCGCCTCAAGGTTGAATTGGTGCGATCTGTTTGGCAAGAGAGATGTGTTGAAGTGGTAGATAGAAAACAAAATCAAGTAATCTGCCCAAATACAGAGTAAATCAAGCAATTCGATTTAGTTATGAAGAGGCAGACTTTCAAAAGGTACAAGAACAGATGTGATCTTTCATAAAGAGGTGTGCAATCATTGAACTGACATACATATGAGATATCCAAATCAACAACCTGCACAATACCAAAGATAAATCTAATGCTCAATTTGCACAATTTAACAAACTTCTCAAACTGAAAACAACTATTTCACTCAAACAACAACATTGAAATCATTAAAGAATATTTTATATTTTGAATGAACAATATGTTTTAATTTAGAAGCAAAAAGGGAAAGTTAGTTTATTCACATATTGCTTGCATGCATGTGCTTGCTTGATTTTCCACAATATAGTTGTATGCATGCATATGTAAACACAAAATGCATAAAAAATAATAGTTTCTTAGCCTTTTTTCCATGCATGCTAATTTATGTAAACACAAAATGCATAAAACAAATAGTTTCTTAGCCCTTTTTCCATGCATGCTAATTTAAATAGAAGAGCTTTATTTTAGCATCATATATCCAAAAAGAATAAAACTTTCAAAAGCACAAAAATAACTAAGAAAAAAGAGAGGTAAAAAGAGATTTTGCATTAATTATAAGCCTTTAAATGATATAATTCTTCCTTTCAGTTATCCCATTCCCTTTAGCGCTGATTTAATTAGAAGGGCTGCTACTAAAAAGGTGTTTTCAAAGTTTGAATGCAAATCTGGATTTTGGCAAATAAAAGTTAAGGAATTAGATAGGTATAAGACAACATTCTCAGTCCCTCAAGGGCTTTATGAATGGAATGTTATGCCTTTTGGTTTATGCACAACTCCAACTTATTTTTAGAGAAGAATGGACCAAGCTCTAAGGCATTTGAAATTTTTTTGTGCTGTTTATATAGATGACATACTTGTGTTCTTTGATTTTGCAACTGACCATTTGCGGCATTTAGAAGAATTGTATGCAGCCATCAAAAAGCATGGGATATGCTTAACAGTAAAAAAGATGGTAATTGGGAAACAACAAATTGACTTCCTTGGTTTACATCTGAAATATATATATATATATATATATATATATATATATATATATATATATATATACACACATACATATACATATACATATACATATACATATACATATACATACACACACATATATATATATATAAGAGCATGAGATATTAATAGATTGTACTATATATATGAAAGACTTTTGTATGGAGATGAATATATATGTTAAAAAAAAATTGATGATACATATGATATAATGAGTATATGAAGGTTGTTGAGATTTGTTATCTCTATATAGTATATGGATGAATTTTTGTTTTATTTGATGTATGTTGGAATTTACCACACAAATCTATAATCCACCACACATGTTCTAATTATTGTATGTTTTCATTGCACTAGGATATAAACTATAGCACAACATATAAATAGCTCAAATCTCTGGTTTGTGTTTTCTTGTTAACAATTATAAATTGATATTAGTAGTTTTAGAAATTGAATAAGGAGGATGATAATACGTATCTCAATAACCAAAAATTGAATTCCAAATGAATAAAATTCTAGAATCTAGAATACTTGGAAATAATGTGCTAGATTTTTGCTCTATTAGAAGACAAATTCTTGGATCTTGGATGAAATCATGGTCATGTATCTATACTTGAACTCCAAGCTCATCATAACAATTAGTGGCGTTTTGCTCTATAACTTCACTTGATATGTGACCTATTGTACTCTTCCTAAATGCTTTGGGACTTGACAATGTTTAAAAATACTTTAAGGGATATTGATTGGTTACATAGAGACACATTCTCCCATATCGGCCCATAAAAATTCGACAAGATGCAAGCACCTAAGCATGCATATTCTTTACTTCTTTTATTGCACCAGATTCAAAAGTGTCATGATTGATTACTCCAATATTCTAGAGTACTCGATTAAGAGATGACCACTTTTAATGTTTAGAATGATTGCATCAATGTGGTACATAACATCAAATTGTATCAGACGTGTGTCTAGTTGACATAAAAACAGAATAGTGAAATAGACTAGTTCGAAACTTAAATTGAAGAAAGACAAATCATGATTGTGACTCCTCAATCATAAAGTTACCCCCTTACTGAATTAAAATAAAATAATACTCAAGTCTAAATATGAAGATCAGTATGTAATAAACAAACATATAAAACAAACGACTAAAAGAAAGAATGAGTTTAATTTCCCACAAGATGAGACAAATACCAACATCACCTCAGAAGAAAATGGGAGATGACAGAAGCAGCCACTTTATGACAGATACCAATAAGTACTTTGATTATTGATCCAATAAGAAGAACATGGGGTTCAAAACTAATGAGAAAAAGTGCCATGATTCAGTGCAGTGCACAGAGGAATAAACACGCTCTGGTGTAAGTATAGAGAGCGTCTGGGTTATTTTGAGTATATGTGCAGTCAGATGAAGAGACAGGTGACAGAATAATCAATAAAGAATAGAAAGCAGAAGAGACAGAAGCAGAGCACTCCTGTTCAGTGTTAGGTAGTGTTTGTATTCCTTAAAAAATTGTCTTTGACAGAGATGATGGAGGTACAATAATCATCTACTGCTGCTCTCATCATGATGCACGTCACGCGTGCTACTCCTTATCTATACCACCTTCTTTTCAGCCTTTGGAGGGATTCGGGACCATTGCTTGGGCAGGGAATATATTCCTGTAATCCTTTCATCATTTCTCCTCACTACCATGGGATTCTCTTCACCCCCATTCTCACTTTTCTCTTTCGATTTCAGGTTGATTTTTCTCTTCATCAAATAACAGATCGTCAGACTATAAAAGATCTTTCTTTTCCTTTCTTTATATTGTTCTATTAAGAAACTTAAAAGCTCTTTATGATTGTGTATATGATAATTTACATCATAATTTAATCTTATAAATGTTAAATTTTTATTCATATTATTTTGATGTATATTTTTCACTTCATTTAGTAGTGTAAGGAAATTAAATATTGAGGGGAAAATAAATGTAAATAAGAAATTATAAGATTTTTTTTTGGTAAATAATATATTTAATAGCATCCACTATAGGAGTATGGGTTTTAAGTTGAGATTTGTTTTGTTGAGAGCCAGAGATTAAGGGGTATCTATTTTGCTAAAGTCGTCTAGGATATGATCTTGACCTCATCCTTATGGTGTCAGGGTTTTGCACTTAGCAAGACTTTATCCTTGGTGGGCTTGTTTAAAACCTTTCAACATCACCAACAAACCAAGGGTCCATTGACAAGAAAATTATTTTAGATAAAAGAATTGAGAGAAGAAATTGTAGTTGATTGATTTGAAATGGTAATGAAATAATAAAATATAAAGCATCTTTTGGTGTTGAAGAAAAGGATACTATAATGATTGTAACAAATAACTTTGTTACATAATTTTTATAATTGGGTTTGATGAACAAATTGAGGTGAATGCACCCCATGATTTTTGTGCCTATGGTATAATCTTGTAATTGCAAATTTGGTCCCAACATTTGTGGATTTGACATTTTGATTTATGATTCTTAATTTTTATTTTAAATATAACCCTATTTCTTTCAAAAAATTGATACTTCCAAACAAGTTTTGCTTGTTCTTGTAACATTCTATGAAAGACTTGGTGTTGAGGAACACCATTGGAATATTATGTGCATTAGGTGATTTCCTCTTCTATCTTTTCCTTAGTTAAGCCTTGTTAATCAATTCAAGAATTTTGTTAAACTTGGAAGGTAACAAGTAGAAAATGCAATAGATGTGGCTTTAATGATGCCAAGGTTCTTGAGATTTGATGCAATAGATGTGAAAGTGACCTAGTGCAAGAACTAGGATTTGATTGTTTGTTAATGAAAGGATTAATGTGTTTGAAGAAAATGAGTCAATAATTATTATGAGTTGATCCCTCATGATTGATAAATGTAATGGGTGTTTTTATGGATGAGTAGATGATCCAAGATGCTTCTCATTTTTATGAAATTCCCTAGGGTGGTGTCCTTTTGTATTTATCCTAGGTGCATAATTTGAAATATTAATCACGGGAAACAATGAATAATGATGGTTGAAGGTAGTTAAGCTCAAGCCAAGGATTAAATTTCAATCTTAAAGAAGTGGTTCAATTTTGCATGTGTGATTCTAACCTAGGTTTGAGCTACACTCATGGTTTTGAACCCAACAAACAAAATAAAAAGTTGATAGTTTGAAGAGCTTTTAGTAAAAAAAAAAATTGTTTCTAAATGTCAATCTAAGTTAGGGGTCAATAGGAGTGCCAAATTAATCTCAAAAATTATGTGCATGGAATAACTACTTAGGATACTCACACACAATAGTGTAAAAGGAAGGGTAAAAGTGCAAGGTATGCACTTGTCACCTTATATTACCCCCACATTTTCCCACTTACATAAGCGTGCATACCAAAATAAAAAGGAAAAGACAAACATAAAGTTAGAAGTAGAATAGTTGAAGAAATGATCTAGTGTTGACCTATGAGCTACACAAAAACTTCAGAATGATTAATAATAATATGTCCCCTTGATTTTTTTAGTCAAGGAGAGAGAAAGATTGGATAAAACTAAACATGATAGAATGTTGATGTTTGTATAGAAAGTGAGCATAGGCATGATAAATTGAGCATGAAATTTTAACATAAAATTAAAAAAATAATAAATGCATGTATGAGATACTTAGCTTTGTTTGATCAATGTGATTGTGAAATGAAAATGAAAGAAACCTTAATATTTTATTCCCCAATTTGAGTAATATTGGATGCTTGTGCCCTATAAAATAAGTTACAAAACTTCCCCCCAAGTGACAAGATCAAGTGAAACTTGCATAAAATTTGAAATGTTTATAATATGTAACATGTAGTAAGAGATAGGTAGGAGATTAAACCAATGATGTCATCATGATTGGTTGGTTCTATCTCAATGTAATAAAAAATGTATTCTTGTGATCCATGCTCCCATGGGATTATCAAAGTCTTCATAAAGTGTGCAATTATAAATAAAAGTGATGTATTTTGTGAAAGAATTACCTTAGATGTTATGTTACACATTTTTTATTTTCCATTATGCTCATGTTATCGAACAAACCCATGTGTAACTTTAACATGTGGTGGATTTTGATCCACAAAATTAATTTAACCATGATCACCAACACTAGAATAATCCTCATCATCGAAATCCATGTGATTATCCTCAAATTATATGGAGTAAGTTGAAGATCACATGAATATTTTCAACTTATATTTGAATGGAAAAACAAATAATATTAAGATAAAAATATACTAGCTAGGTTACATAATCTATATAATTGATTGGATTAATAATAATACAATTAAACAAGAACACAAGGTTTTCCCTAGGAAAACCTTATGGAAAAAACCTAGTAAAATATAACACTACTCTGATATATTATCTAAATAAGATATTACAATACATAAAGATTTTATACTTAAGATGAATGAATACTTCAACCCTACTCCTAGAAAATTTATAGAAACATATACTTGTCAATTAAAATCATAATAAAATGCTTACTTGAGTATTAAATTTATATCTAAGAATTCAACTATGAAACAAAAACTAGTTTCTAAATCATCGACTTAAAGCCATTAGATCCAATCTATGTGTCAAATTTGTCCAAATAGACCCATGCTCTACATCTCATAAATAAACCTACCAAAATAGAAAATCCTCCATGAGAATATTGACTACTATAAACAAGGATCCTACTTAGTCAACCCATGCATTCCAACTTGGAGTAATTAATTTTTCCTACACATGACTATATTTAACTAGTTAAAGTTTTCCCCACCTAGTCTACTTCTCACTTCCAATATTAATAATCCTCTTACACATTTCATAAGATATAATCCAAGTGACAAGATTTTTCATACAAGGAATATCTATGGGATTTTCCCCATTCCATCAGGGGCCAAAATACATAACAATAGGATTAAATCATTTCATGTTATACACCACACCTTTCCTAACAATCTCTTGGTTGTTATACACATTACAAAAATGAAAGGGGTAGAACAAATAAACAAGTATAACAAAAAGGGCTAGAAATTCTGATAGCCAATTGACACTAACTAGATTTTTTAGTGCTTACTACTTTAGTGAATGAATTTTTAATGTTTATTGAAGATTCAACCTTCTCAATAAAGAACCTCTTATCCTTTTCCATATGACCAAAAAATTGTACTTAACATAAATATTCTTTGTCTATGTGAAGATTAGGGTTATTGGCCAAACAAATAACACTCTAACTATCCCAATATATTCTCATAGTATCTTGTGACATGCCAAGATCCAAACACATTCCCTAGAACCACATTACCTCTTTGCAAGAATAAAGACCCATAATTTACTTTACTTATATACTCAAAAGATAAACCACTACTTGCCTCTTGGTCATCCAACTAACAAAAACACTAAACAAAGTGAAAACATAACCATTGGTAGACCTTCAATTGCCAATATATCCAACCTAATATACATTAATAAATCCATAAATATCAAATTTTATGCTCACATTAATTCTCTCCTAGTAGCAAATAGAATAATTTGAAGTGTCAAAGAGATACATGAAGACTTCATATTAGAAATTAGGGTTTTAGGATACTAATTATAAAAAAATATAAAATAAATAAAATGAAAATCATAAAAGGATTTATTTTACACATTAAACAAAATATACATGGGGAAAATCCTTTCAAGTAAAAAATATCATAAAGCATTGATATTTAATTATTAAAAACTTACAAAATTGGCCTATTAAAACATAGACAAATGTTAGGGAACCACTTCTCTTTACTTCAACATGGCCAATAATACCTCATGTGTATAATGATAGAATTCATTAGATAAATATCCAAATTCATTCTCATTCAAATGAGAGAGAGAACCTCCTTAACTATAGCAGAAAGGGTGGAAATATACCTTAAGGGATATTAGTCACCTACTCAATGAAACCATTCATAAATAATTAATAATCTAATATATATTAGATTATTAATTATTAAATGGTATATGATTTATAATAAAGGTTTTATAAACTTATATATGAAAAGTATATAAATGTCATAACATTATATTCTAACACCTCCCCTTAATTTTAATAGGGGGCATCACATGTCGAATTCTATAAAATAAAAAAAAATCTTCCTAGTAACATAGTGCTTCTTTGACAATGATAAATAGGAACACAAATATGTGTCAAAATAAAAACCATCTATTCTAGACTACATATTTTTTTTTTTCATAATTTATAATCCTTGTGTTTAAACAAAAAAATAAAATTATATGAGGACTTAACAAAAAATATTGGACCTTGAGACTCCTCAAACTAGCCTCCCCCAAGTTCCTTACATATTTCCCATAGATCTTATATAATGCAATGCTTTTATAAGCGGAATATTTACATAGAGAATAATTTTACAATATTCTCACAGGATATATTATTTCTAAAGGTATAATATTATTCATATTAGGACAAGTATATAATTCCTAATGGTATTATATTATGTCTACAATATGCATGTAGGACTTACATCTATGATTTAGCCACTATATGGTGTCATTGAAATGTACACCCCCATGTATGGTAGTACCTTAAGGCCAATCACTTCACATAGGTTTGATAAGTAATGGTTGAGATTCCAATCTATTTTTCTTAAACGTATCATACTTTCTCTTGAATAGAACTAGAGAGAAAAGTTATGACATTTAGAATACTTTTGCTTGAGTGAAGTGCCCATGATCTTCATTTTTTTTCATCTCTTTTTATTATAAAGAAGAGTAATTAAAAAAGAGTAAAATAAATCTAGCTATAATATAGCAAGGTGATACTTTTACAAGTATTCAATTGAAACTCTTCCATATATCTTCAAATACATAGTGATTCTTCAAGAGCTACTTTTGTATTTCACCCTTTTGATTTAAGAAACCATAGAAGATAGATTTATAAATGTATTACACCATCCATGTAATAGTACATGTACCATTTATTTTGAAGACATATTCTATGGTAGATTTCCTATAAATGGAATCACTAGCATAGTTAGAAACACAATAATCAAATAAAGTTGATTCTTGGAGTAGGAATAACAAAGACCATGATTAATCATATGCATTTTTGTCAATAAGCATACACTATTCCTCATAAATCTAGAATATAATAAATTTGTAGAAAGATAATATGAATATCATTAGTAAGGAGATTATATAAGCATAAGTATGAATATTTTGTTGTCTCATTTAACAAAAAAAAGGAGTGAAAAATTCTAAATAGTAGCTTTAATATATTCCATTTGTAGACACTAAAATAATTCCACTTTTGTTATCCTTATCTTATTAACATAATTCTTCAATATCCATTATTATTTTATCATTTCTATATTGATTATCATCTATTTAATCCTATGCCATCATTTAATTAAATAAATTTTATTATTTAATTAAATTAAATTAATTTTTCATATTATCCATTCAAAATAAACTATTAAAATCCATGTAATATATGCATATTATCCATCAAATATCTTTTGATTCAAATGAGTCAGATTCTACTTCATATTCTCACATTATCTATTTAATAAAATAAATAAATCCTCAAATTACACCTCATTTAGTTAATTAATCAATCAAAATTAGTTCTCATTCATTTAATCAATTGAATCATCTATGTAAATAGTTAACTAATCAATAAGTACTTAATTACTTCATATATTTATCCAAATTATTTGTGTAATAACTTAACTCCATGAACTCATTCAAATCACCCATACATTGCCATGCAATCAATTAACTCCTAACTCACTCATCAACTTTAGTTGACTTATAATCATTAATTTAATTAAATATTAAAATATTTTTAACTCCCTCATAATTTCCACCTTACCATATTAGCTCCACAATCAATGGAGTTGACTATAATTTCATGGCCATATCTAATCCACTTTATTCTCTTGCAAAAAAACTTATAAATTCATCAGTGCATTCATCATTTTCATCCATCAATATTAAATAAAATCTTATGTTAATTTTAAATCCCCAAATAATGTTGGTG
Source organism: Sequoia sempervirens (assembly GCA_007258455.2). Classification (NCBI taxonomy): domain Eukaryota; kingdom Viridiplantae; phylum Streptophyta; class Pinopsida; order Cupressales; family Cupressaceae; genus Sequoia; species Sequoia sempervirens. Next base: position 724,308,702 of record VDFB02058242.1, on the reverse strand, counting down.
TTGTAATGGTCAAGAAAGAGAACTGCCTATATTTTAGATCATAAGAAAATCCTTTTGATGCTTAAATTAAGGTTTGTATGTATTAGAATAAAGTATTTTATTTTATTTTATTTTAGTGCTATTGTTTTGTTCTAATTTTCATGTTGATACCATGATATCAATTCAATATAGAATTTTTGAGAACATTTTCAATGATTGTGATAATCTATGATCTATAACAAAGGATAATTGAGTTATCTTTTAAGAGACAAGGTTTCCTATATTCATAACCCATCCACTTTAAAAAAAGTATAGATACAATAGTACTACTATCAATTCTAGACATGTAAGGAATGCTATGTCATAGTTGATAAGTTATGCGTATGATAAGTAAAAAATGATGAACTCATAGACCATTTTTATTGAATATTTGTATGGTCTTATAATGGAAGTAATCAAGATGAACCCAATAATGAAATAGATCATGGCTATCTTTAAGGTTCATGGATAATAAATAAATTGATGAATAATTAGTTGTATAGTACAATGGGTTGCAATGTTTGTGGATCTTTGTAAAGGCATGTAGCCTTGAGATAAATATATTACTAGTAGTGACTATAATATTTGTTAGTACATATGATATCTTGGATAAAAAAGTGATATGTTTAACTAAAGTATAATACTAAAGAAGTAAAGTATTTTACTAATAAGGTCATGGTATTCAATCGTGTTTAACCTAAGTGTTGTTATCCTTTCCAGTTAAGTTAACTTAAAATGAGGCTTATAGGGTGAAACAAATTATTCTAATATATAATACCATAAAAATATGTTTAGTTCAAGGTAAATGATGTCTTAACCTAATTTAAAGGTACTTAAACCTAAAAAGAGTGAAGGCCAAACTAATTTTCAATAGGGAGAGGGTTAGATCATCAAACCTTATTTGTATGGAATGTGGTAAGAAAATAATGATTTGAAAAAGTGGGTTTAAAAATTATTTAACAAAGAAACAAAGAATCCTAAAGCTATAATGGAGTCTAGTTACAACTATTACAAATAAAATATTTATATTACTTAGTATGGGAGAATTGATGTTGTATTGAATGCACATGATATATCATTATACTAGAAAGAGAGTTTTGAGCCTAGTCATGTGTAATATATGATATAGTGTAAATGAACATGTGAGCATAAGAAGTCCCAACTAATCTTATGGTCTAAAAAGCTTCATGTTTATTAAGTAACACTTAATAAATGAATTGACACTTGATTCATGCATGTTTGATGTATCTAATTAGGAAAAAATTGACATAATGTAAGAGTAATATTATTGTCCAAGTTGCACTTGTTTATGATTAAAAAATGGTTAGTCACTTGTAATACTTGGAAGCTAAATGAGTTCACTTAATCAAGTGGTACATGATAACTATGTAAATTTTATTGTACTAAGTTAGTATGAAAACTCATGGATTATAATGTATTAGGATCACAAACCAAGGACAATTATAACAATAATGAGGTTACATGCAATACCTCTAAGGAAGTAGGATGTTAATTAGATCTACTTTTGGTGGACATTGGTTTTTATGTTCTACAATTCAAGTAGTGTTGAGCTTGATTTGTGAAACACATGTTCCTTAACCACATGTATTTCCTTTAGAATTATTTTTAAGGAATAAATTTGGATCTTATTTCATTTGGCATTAGAGCTAGGTTTATATGTGTTATAGTGAGGGCTTTGGGAAAAATAATTGAGAAAAGTATTGATCGTATTTTTTATTTGTATTGTAGAAAAGTGAAAATAGTTAGAAGTAGGAAAGAAAGAGGATTAGTTATAGGGAGAGGCCATCCTCCACCCCATTCACAATATTGTACCTAATTGTGCTATTATGCAATATTTTTTGGTGTTATATACATCATTTAAGGTTAGCTAGATTCTTAGGAGGCATTAATTCAAAAATGAATGGAAATGATAATGTGATTGTCAATATGCCTCCTAAGAATGAACTATTATAACATATCAATGCAAAATTCATCATGGGGATAGAAATAAAAAGGAGAACTATAATAACTCTTTTCTTAAGGGACATAAGTAAGAAGCCCATAAAATTTTTTTTGGAAAGGAATTGGGAGATAATGTTGAGGTCCAGTTTTTTTATCCAATGAATTACTTTGGGTTACTAATTCTATTCTCAAATGAGTAGGGTTCCATGGGAGTTTTTCAACTCAACTTTGATGCCTCATTACGGTGGGTTGACTTAACTTAATTTCTATAAAATTTTATAATCTAGGAGACCCTATGTGAGACCTATTTGAAGAATTATTTCATGAGAAGTTTTTCTTAGTTATATATCTAAAATAAAAGGGTAGAATTTCAAGTACTGCAATAAAATTAAATTCACAAGTCCACTTGAATATTTAAACTATATGAAAGGATGAAGAATCCAAACTAACAAAACTTAAGTTGGGGTTGAAAGAAATAATTATGCATGATGTGAACATCACAAACCTCTGATGAGGGCACAACCCGAGACACAGAAAATAACCCACAAACAAGAGAATAATTTTATTATTCAGAAAATGGAACTTCTTACATGTAGAGGATCTCAAATCCCCAAGTTTTACAACATATGCAAGTTACAAAAAACTACAGAATCACCCTTTCGCAATATGCGAGCTTGTCCCCAAAAGTTACCCAAAAATATTAGAAACCTACCCATAAATAGAGCTCCTCTTTAGTTTGGAGCCAAAACAACATTAAAATTTGAGTTTAGGTGGTTTGGCGCCAAAAAATTACAATTTGAAGTTCAAATTTCAAAAGAACATTTGCATTTGTATCTTCTAGAAAGTGCGCCAACTTCCCAGGGCCATAACTTTTGATCCGGGGCTCCAATTTGCGAACCATTTGAACCGTTGGAAAGGTCTTGAAGTCAACAATGCACTCAAAATATGCTACACCAATTTTGGCAAGTTTTGGGGCCATTCTGGAAGCTCTAAGTGCCTTAAATCCAACTCAGAAGATTTTTAGGTGCAAATCTAGGAAACTAAAACTGCAATATCTTTCAACCCAGGAATAGAAAATAAAAACCGTAAATTGGGAATTTCATTATGATGAAAATGGTATCCAAAAATGTAAAAACATTTGAAAAATGATAAACTTGAAATTTAACTATTTTTGGGTGATGCAAGATTGCCCTTACACCACTAGATGCTCCAGCATCGACACCCAGTGGTAATTTGAGAAGTGACCCCATCACATCTCATGGTTGAGGAAAACCCAACTCCATCAACCCTGCCTTAGATAGCCAGATGAATCTTCCATGTGCCTTCCTCTCCATTTCACTAGATATTCTTCATATTCTTTGTTTCTCGCAATTTTCCCACACCACTATCCAAGATTTCCTCAATCTCATCCTTTTCTGAAGTAGATGTTGGAATCCCACACTGTTCCATCATTGGTACTTCCTCTGCACCACCTTCATGATACTCTGTCAAATCTGAAATGTTGAACACAGGGGAAATGTTGAATCCATCCGACAACTCTACCTCATATGCATTCCATGAATCATGCTTCTTTAAAATTTTACAAGGACCGAACTTCTTCATCTTCAATTTGTTATATGTTCCCACTAGAAACCTTTCTTTCCTCAAGTGGACCATCACTTCATCACCAATCTGAAACTCCTTATACCTCCGCTTCTAATCCACCTTAGCCTTATACTACATATTCATCTTGTTAATATGTTATCTTACCTTCTCATGTATATCCTTGATGTGTTCTGCAAAATCTTCGGCTTCAGCACTTATTTTCTTCTCATAGTCCATCTTCCTCAATTCTAGAGTTCTTCTGGGGCTACCTCCATACACAATTTGGAATGGTGATCTACCAGTGCTTCTATTGATAGAATTGTTGTAAGAAAATTCTGCCTGGGGTAAGATCAAGTCCCATCCCTTGGGTTTATCTCCTACCAAACATCTCAGTAGGTTACCCAGACTCCTGTTAACAACCTCTGTCTACCCATCTATTTGTGGATGGTGTGCAGAACTGAACTTCAACTCTGTCTTCAGCTTCTTCCACAAGGTCCTCCAAAAGTACCTCACAAATTTGGTGTCACGATCTGAAACAATACTCTTTGGCAGACCATGTAGCCTCACCACCTCTTTGAAGAACAAGTCAGCAATGTGGACTGCATCATGGGTCTTCTGACATGGAATGAAATGTGCCATCTTCGAAAACCTATCAACCATCACAAAGACTGAATCATTCCCTCGTTGTGTCCTTAGCAAACCAAGAACAAAGTCCATACTTATATCCTCCCATGGCCTCTCTGGTACAGGTAAGGGCTGATATAAGCCTGTATTCTGGCTCACTCCTTTAGCCATCTGACATACCCTGTAGCTTTGTACAAACTTCTTCACATCCTGTGACAACTGAGGCCAATAATAATGCTCACTGATAATGGCAATGGTCTTATCCTGACCAAAATGTCCCGCCATTCCTCCACTATGCTTCTCCTTTATCAGGTTCTCCCTCATGGAACTCCTTAGGATACACAATTGACTTCCCTTAAATAACATGCCATCCCCGCGATTATGAAATCCAGCACCTTGCCCCCGTCTAATCGTATCAGCCTTGCAAGCTTTCCAAGCCTCTCCAAAATCAGGATCTTCTGCATACAATGTCTTGAGTTCATTGAACCCAACCACTTCAATCTGCATCTTTGTTATCAATGTATGCCTCCTACTTAAGGCATCTGCAACCCTATTTGACTTCCCACTCCTATGTTTCAAAACAAAGGTATAACTCTGCAAAAACTCTACCCATTTCATATGCCTCCGATTTAATTTTCCCTGACTATTTAGGTACCGCAAGGCCCTCGATGATCAAGATATAGAAAAAAATTCCTTTGGCAACAAATAATGTCTCCATTTCTTTAATGCTTGAACTATTGCATAAAATTTCTGATCATATACAGAATACTTTCTCTTGGCATCATTTAACTTTTCACTGAAATAGGCTATGGGCTTACCTTCTTGGCTCAACACTGCTCCAATGGCACAACCACTAGCATCACAATCCACCTGAAACACCTTGTTGAAATCTGGGAGAGCTAGAACAGGTTGCTCTGTCACCTTCTGCTTCAATAGTTCAAAACTTTTTGCTGCTCTAGTGCTCCACTTGAATTCTTTTCATCCCCTCCTCATTGTATCCACAAATACTAATGTAATTTTCTAATGAAATTTTATAAACTAGCCAAACCATGGAAAGATCTCACCCTCAAGATAGTTTGGGGTGTGTGGCCATTCCAAAATAGCTTTCACCTTCTCTGGGTCCATCTTGAGACCTTTTGTTGAGACAACAAACCCCAAGTACACTAACTCCCTCTTCACAAAACTGCACTTCTTCAGATTAATCAACAGTTTCTCTTCTCTTAACTTCTCAAAGGCTCTTCGAATATGCATTAGATGCTCATCCAACATCTTACTGAAAATTAAAATATCATCTAAATACACAATAGAAAAACTTCCCAGAAATTCTTTTAGTACCTCGTTCATGAGCCGCATGAATGTGTTTGGTGCATTGGTTAGCCCAAAAGGCATGACTAACCACTCGTACAGGCCCTCTTTGGTCTTGAAGGCAGTCTTCCATTCATCTCCCTCTCGAATCCGGATATGGTGATATCCACTCTTCAGATCAATCTTTGTGAAGTACCGAACTCCACTCAAACAGCCCATCAAAGTCATCCATCCTTGGTAGGGGAAATCTATACTTGATTGTTATTCTGTTTGCGGCTCAAGAATCCGCATACCATCCCTCCACTCCCCTTATCCTTCTTTTGCGCTAGTAACAAGCAGTAATGCGCATTACGGACTCAAACTCTCCTCAGACAAACTCTTTTCTCAACAACTTTGAACTTGTCTATTCAACTCCTCCTCATTTTCACCGGAGTCATTCTATGAGTCAGCCATTTTGAAAACTAGCCTCGTGAATCAAGTCAATCTGATGATTGATCTTCCTTATTGGTGGTAAACCTCAAGTACATTATCAGAAACAATATCCTAAAACTCATCCAACATCCCAGAAACTTCTTCTGGAACCTTCTCACTATCCTCCTTACTCACTCTAGGAATCAATGCATAACACACACGCTCATGCTTCATACCTTCTAAAAAATTTCTTCCATCTACATAACAAATTATAGCACTACTGCATACCTTTTCTTCGGTCTCCTTCAAGGGTTTCAACTTGTGACGAACCCCATCCTTTGTCAAGGAATAAGTGTTTGCATGGCCATCATGTATAGCTCGCCTATCGAACTGCCATGGCCTCCCCAACAACATGTGACGGGCATCCATGGGGATGATATCATAGAGTACCTCATCATGGTAGCTCCTAATCTTGAACTTTACTAGGCACTGCTCATTGACCAAAACTTTGTGGTCTTTCTGCAACCAGGCAATCCAATATGGATGTGGGTGCCTTTCCCTCTTCGGGCTCAACTCTTTGTGACTATCTCCCTAACACTTCTCGTGACACGCTGCTTCCAATCGGCCAATAATGACATCACAACATTTTCCTTTCACACTTTTGCACCTCGCGGCTAAAATAGATTTTTCCCTCCTGCTCGCTCCTTTCTTCACTAGGCTCTCTTAATCACTAGGGGTTTCTCCCCTTCAAGTATCATCTCAATGCTTAGGATCAGCCTCCTCATTTGCATGTGCAACCCTTCCATGACCTTTCCGCCTTTTGTTCCGCCTTCCCGGGTGTTAGACATCTCATAGGCTCGATGCCCTTCTTCACCACACTAGAAACACATTCCTCTGAAACCACCTCTTCCAGATCCTTGTTGATCACCACTGTTTGATCATGAGGGCAGTAGAAGTTATCATTCCTTTGGCTTCGGCTGGTACCCACATCTTCACTTTTCTTTTCATCATCATTTTGGCTTCCTGAAGGTCTGCCATTTCCCCTTTCGCTTTGACCTCCTCGTCCTTTTTGCTTGCCATCAAATCTTTTGTTCAGCTTCTCTTCCACCTTTAGAGCAAATTGATACACATCCTCAATGGTGGTCATTCTGACTAGGCTTAATTCCTCCTGAATACTTGGTAGTAACCCATTAAGATATCAGGCTACCTTCTCTTTATTGGCCTCTGTGTGACTCGTTCTGATGATTATCTTGTGAAAATCTTCAGTATATTCTTTCACAGATCTGTTTCCTTGCTTCAACCCTTGCAATTTCTTCAATAGATCTAACTCGTAGTCCACTAGTATGAACTGCTTCTTCAGTTTCTCTACCATGCGATCCCATCTTGTGATATTTCCTTTTCCTCTTCGATTTCTTTCCAACTGGACCTCTTTCCACCAAATACTGGCATGGCCCTTCAGCTTCATTTTCGCAAACTTAACTTGATCTGGGTCCTCTATTTCCTCATACTCAAAATATTCTTCTAGCTCATTGATCCAGTCGATCAACTCTTCTTTCAGACTTCCATAATAACTGGGACTTCTGCTCTAGGTCTTTTCCTGATCTTTGAAATGGCCCTTATTAGCCGCATTTGGTCTTGATCAATTGCTTCTTCTTCCTCTTCTGATATGAACCTTCTTCCTCTCCTTCATCCTCACTTGCTCTTGTAACGCATCAATTTATCTTTGGAGGGCTGCCAGTGCATCTCTTCCACCAGCATTTTTGCCCCCTCGACCACCTCTGGCACCACCATGCCTAAAGCATCACTCTTGGAGGCATCTTTCTTGACCTCGACCAACAACCACGGTCCTGGTGCGAACTGCCTCACGATTGATTTGTCCAAGAAAACCTCTCTCTGATACCACTTGATGAGGGCACAACCCAAGACACAAAAAATAACCCACAAAAGAGAATAATTTTATTATTCAGAAAATGGAACTTCTTACATGCAGAGGATCTCAAATCCCCAAGTTTTGCAACATATGCAAGTTACAGAAAACTATAGAATCACCCTTTCGCAATATGCGAGCTTGTCCCCAAAAGTTACCCAAAAATACTAGAAACCCGCCCATAAATAGAGCTCCTTTTTAGTTTGGAGCCAAAACAACATTAAAATTTGAGTTTAGGCAGTTTGGCGCCGAAAAATTACAACTTGAAGTTCAAATTTCAAAAGAACATTTGCAATTGTATCTTCTAGAAAGTGCGCCAACTTCCCGAGGCCATAACTTTTGATCCAGGGCTCCGATTCGCAAACCGTTTGAACCATTGGAAAGGTCTCGAAGTCAAGAACGTGCTCCAAATTGCTATGCCAATTTTGGAAAGTTTTGGGGCCATTTTGGAAGCTCTAAGTGCTTCAAATCCAACTCAGAATATTTTTAGGTGCAAATCTGGGAAACTAAAACTGCAATATCTTTCAACCTAGGAATAGAAAATAAAAACCATAAATTGGAAATTTCATTATGACGAAAATGGTATCCAAAAATGTAAAAACATCTAAAAAATGATAAACTTGAAATTTAACTATTTTTGGGTGATGCAAGATTGCCCTTACACCACTGGATGCTCCTACATCAACCTCAAGATCCCTATTGTTGAAATTTTAAAGTAACCTATAGAAAATAATAAAAGGTGTCTTTCAAATTGAAATATAAAAAATGGTTCAAAGAAAAACTAAAAAAAAAATTTGAGGAAAATTAGATGGTAAAGAATGCACCATTTTTTATTTTTTGAATCTAGTTAATTTGATTAAAAAACTAATAAATAAAGGAAATTATAGCAAAGATACACTTTATAAAAAATATAATCTATAGATCAAACACTTTTCATGGGGGGAATTCCAAACTTGTGTAATCTAGAGGTCCTATAATGAGTAATTAGAACTATGGAAAGGGCTACTTGTAGACACGCAAAATTAGCATTATGCATTTGATCAAAATCACACTCATCCATTCATCAGGGTAAAGTCATCAGTTTAAATCAAATAAATCAAACTTGATCCTATCATCTCTTTGATTAAATAAATCAATCATTTATTTAATTAAATCTCAAATCATCATTCATCTCCCTTTGATTTGATTTAAATCCCTAAATCAAGTCAAAGTGGTCAAATCGGCCTAATCATCATCTTAGCTAATTAATCATGATTAAATCTAATCTAATGCATGTCACATCCCATCCCACTTGCATTCTCTAGATTTGGCCACTTGCACATGAAATTGCAATTAAATGATTTATCAAAATCTTTATTTTCAACTTGGCATAAAGGGCGAATATTCTCCAAGTTTGAATTTCCCCCCAAGTGGACATGTACACCCAACAGAGCATTTATGAGGCCTTACATGTCTCTTACATGTCCCCTTCCAAAGGTCAAACTTAGCATTCATTGCAATTTTCTTTCCCCCTCTTACATGTCTTTTCTCAAAATTCAAATTCAAAAATGCATTTATTGGCACATTTGTCAAAACTTGCTCATTCCTCATCCAATCCCATGTTGACAAGTGGCATTATATCATTGGTTGAATCTTTGTCCCACATTGCTCTATTTTGGCTTTGTTTCCATTTCAACATTTTATAAATAGAATGCTTCACCATGCATTTTATCATCCACATCTCAAACAAAGTTACCATGCTAAAATACTTAGCAATTCTCATTCATCTCATTGAATCATAGCTAGGTTTTTTGCAGATTTTAGCTTGGAGCATACATTCAAAGTCTTCATCAAGTGGATCAATCATCTTCAATCAACATTTGCATTCAAGGAGTTGGGAAAGGGCAAATCTCCACACACCTATTTGCACCAACTCCCTCAAGAGATCAAGAGTTTGCTTGCATTAGATAGGATTTAATTGTTTCATTTGTGTTCTTCATTTTCATTTCTTATCTTTTGCAAATTTCAAATGGATTTCTTGAGGAATCATTGGTTTCTAATCTTGTGTTTGATCTAATTGTTTGCATGTTTATTGTGTTTGTGCAAGGTCTAGATTCAAATGGTTCACACTACTAAACTAGAGATAGTCTAGGACTTAAAGAAAAAGGGACCCATAAGGAACTTGTTGATAATCAACATGATAATCTATAAAATTATTTGATGGAACTTGATGGTAAAATAGCTTAAAATCCCTTTATTTTCTAGTAGATTAAAGGACTACTAATTATTTTACTTCATCTAGTGTTCTTTGAGGGATCATATGATATAGTACTGGGAATAAATTGAATCTAAGAACCTACATCACTAGTTGATTGCTTTAGAAAAGGGTTACATGTGGATGACCAAGAGCTAAGGACCTCTCTATAAGGACTTACTAGCTAAGGGAAACCAAATAAGAAAATGATGAAAATTGTGAGGATAAGATGCTATTTGTTTATGGTTAAAGCTAAAGATTTAGGGATATAAAAGATGTCAACACTCTTGATCACTCTTTTGTAAGAATACAAGGATGTGTTCTTTGAGGAATTTCATAGAATGCCTCAAAAAAAAAATTGACTTCTCTCTAGAATTGATTCCTAGGACAATGCCCATTTCAAAGGCACCCCGTAGGAAGAATTTAGTGGACCTACTAGAATTAAAGGTTTAGTTGAGTCAATTAAAAAAGGTATAATAAGATTAGGTGTATCTCCTTCAAGTGCACTAATACTCTTCATGAAGAAGGATGGCACATTCATAATGTCCATTGATTATCAAATGCTCCATAAAATGACTATAAAAAATAACCATCCAACTCCAAGTAGAGGACTTGTTTGACCAACTTAGACTTAGACAAATTTAATCAAAAATTGATCTAAGATCATAGTGTCATGCAATCTACATCAAAGATGAATATATGCATAAGATCACCTTAAGACTAGGTACACGAACTATTAATTCATTATTATACTCTTTAGGTTAACAAATTTACTTATAGTCTTCATGAATCTAATGAACACTATATATTTCGAATCATGCTTGATAAGTTTATTTTAGTGTTCATTTATGACATGCTCCTCAAAATTAGAAAGAGCATGAGAAGCATTTGAGGTTGGTCTTGAAATGCTTAATGAAACATATTATTTATGAAAACTATCTAAATGTGCTTTCTTCTAAACTGAAATTTTAGTAATTAGGTCATATGATTAATAAGGATGGAGTGAATATTCATCCTACAAAAATCAATGCTATATTGGAATGGCCAACACAAGCAATGTAACTAAAGTGATGAGTTTAGAGGACTTGCTAATTACTAGTAGAAATTCATAGAAAATTATTCATAATTTTCTTATCAAATCACATTCTTATAAATAAATGAAAATAAAATTGAATTGATGCTAACATGTAAAATATCAATAAAAAATTAAAAATATTGCTAACATTTACACCAATACTATTCATTCTCAATAAATAATTAAGTGTTATTGATTACTGAAAAATATTTGTTCCTTTTTCTAAATACCTACTTGTGGAAACTATGTAAATCTTTTAAATTTTATTCTATGCTAATATCTCATCAAATTTTTGAAAACTATAATATTCTCATACACAAAAGACAATTTGAAAAACTTTTAATGACACTATTTCCTTGATTTCAATCAAATAAAATAATTGCAACTAAAACATTTGAGAAATCGTATTATAATTTATGGTTTGGTGGACCTATCCTATCCTATTTGAAAGCTCTCTTTCAACAAATCCATATTTTGTATACCCCTTGCATCTGCATGCTACTCTAATACCACCATGGAAGATATTAAAACGGTTGTTAGATTCAACTTTACACTTGTCATTACATTTATAATACTTTTTTTTCGAGGATTTTCCTTTAAGAAATTTCCAAAAGCATAAACCCAATTATGTAATCTTGCAATTATTGTAGCCACATTTTACTAAGAGATGTTGACAAATTGTCTACATGCCACTATCAACTTTGCAGGCTACCATTGCTATTGCGTCATGTCTGTTAGGGAGGTTCCACGCCTGCAAGTTTTGATTGGAAGTTTCTAGCAATTCTGCTTTAACAAAGAAGAACTTATTCTCTTCTTTATTATTTTTTTGTTGAATTATGGGAAGGGCTTTGCCATTGTGCACTTTTCCCCTTTATTGGCACTTGAGTCTTACAATTGCCAAAACCATAAAGTTCACAAGTATTTGTAAGAATGCAGTTGAGAATACTACTTCTAATGAATCAAGTATGGTGGAAATAAAAAATAATGTGTAGTGAATTTATGAAAAACTTGAATCTACTCTATTGATGACCTTTTGATGTCATAATATGAACTTCATTTAATTAATATTCTAAATGCAAATAGATTAAGAAAATGATTCAATAGATCATGCAATTGAGATTTTATTGAATTTCTTTATGAAGTTGAATGATGCAAATAACTACGACAATTATTTGTGAGAATTACTGAAAATGCAATTGTGTGATCTTCAAGAAATAAACAACCAATTCTACTTTAGAAACTATCTAACTTAACAGGTAAAAAAAATCATCACAAACCATCCATAGAATCTTCCAAGAAATCTAACTATTCTTGTGGTTTTATGCTTCTCAACTAGATTGTTCTTGATAACTAGGAGGTATTTTCCATATGTCAAATTGTGATATTGCTATTAGAATTCAACTGTGTAGTTTTACAAGTCAAACTCATTGACCCATGTTTCATGATTAGTGGTTTACAAGACCCCATCTCTCATGATAATGAATGGTCCACTTAGCACTCGTTGCATCTAGGTGATGCTCACAGAGGTGAAGCGTTGGGCTTTCCTGAGAGGTCACCCATCCCAATACTACTCTAGCTCAAGTGTGCTTCACCATAAAGTTCCTTTTTATTTAATCGTGTGAATGACATTAGCGGAACTTCCTCATTGAGAAAGAATATACCCACGAGATAATTATCCTTCCTACTTGAATAAAATAATGTGGTAACCTTTGTAATGATTATCTTGAGTTGAGTGTCATCTATTTTAACTTCATATGCCCTCATTCGTTTAACTTAACTAATTTATAATGTTTGAATACTCTCATTATTTATAGATCTTGAGGCTTATGTCATATTACCTAGGTTTTATCTATGGTTGCTCCAATAGGAAAGCCCACCTCATTGATATATGAAACTATACTAATTTAATGACGAGTGTGTTCCTCCTTCAAATAGCTATCATGATGATACACATGTAATCATTATGATTTTGCACTTGTTGGATTAGAATTATTATACTCTTTTAAGTAATGTGAGCACCTCTTGATGCCTAGATGATGTAGATATAGTCCATCAAAATAGTAACTGTGATTGTTCATTAGGGGTATAATTCTAAATAAGAAGATCCATTTTCAAATTCACCACATGACTTATCATTCTCAAGTATCAAATAATGCATTTTATAGTCTTGAAGATGAATGTCAACCTTATCACAGAGTCCCATCCTTAAATTATCCCCAAACACCAAATTATATCCCTTTCTAACTTAAGTGTCATTAACCTACAAACTTAACACTCATAATGTATTAACTTGTAATCAATATAGCTAATTTTAGATTATATTGTGTGCTATTTTTTCATCAACATTTCAAATCACACTTTGTGATCCATCATCAGGATGAAAGACAAATCTTAATGATGGATCACCAAGTGTGATCCAAAATGTTGATAACAAAACTAGCACACAATCTAATCGAGAAGTAGTTATACTAATTTCATAGGTTGTGGAAATTTGTCGTCTTTAATTAACTTCTAATTAGTTCAAAAGTTAGACTAATAAGGGATTGTGGCTCTATTCAATAATTTTGTGTCACTTTGGGGAAACCAAACTTGATGGAATACTCTTATGAACAAGATACACAAATGTTGACACTCCACCATAAGAAATGCAATGCTTCAAATTGGTCATGAAAAATCATGATCAAGACATATTGATGCTCGTGCTAATGTTTTAACTTGATCACTCAAAGGTGACAAAGGAAACCGATATGCAACTACATGAAATAAACACAACTTCAAGATGGGGAATTGATGACACATGTGGATTTAACATGTAGCTAGCCAAAATTTGTTAAGGACTAAGAAAAAAGGCACACCAAACAAGATATCAACCATATAGAGTTGAACGTGCAAAAGCCCAATCAACCTCCCAAGGAAAACTTAAAATAAATATAATTTTGAAAGGAATATATTAAAAATATTAAGGGAACTAGAAACCCAATACAATCAAGGACTAGAAATAAAAACGAGGGAGTTCTCATTTTTTTTTGGAAAAATGGAGTATGTGTGTAAGCAAAAATACTATTTTTTTTATAATGTTAGAATATTTTATGTTTTATTAGATCTTTGACTTGGTAGGTCATTGGCATGAAAATTCCACCTTCGATGGATCTATAGTGTGTTCTTACTTTTAGTTTTTAATTTATACATGTATTATTTAAAATTGTAGTTACTACTTGAATTTATCATGCTATGATAACATTAGTTGTTGTTTTACATGTAAAACCATAATTTTGACATTATTACAAGTGTAGGGATGCATTTTAACTAGGGTTTCCATGAAAACCCTATTTGGATATTATTTTTTATTTAAGAAATAAAGATAGAATTTTTCTACACTTTTTTGATGCTTTATAATTAGCAATTTGGTTTCTTTTGGTGTTTATTAACTATTGCATGCTTGATGATGGATATTATCTTTTTTCTTGGAGTGATATTTTGAGGATCATGAATGAGTCCAAAGAACCACCATTAATATTTTTTCTTAGATTTATTAAATAATCCCTTCCATGTGAAGGTATAGGAAGGCCATATTTTAAGATATTGTATCTTCTTTGAGGGCTATAGTCTTTTACAACCTTGAATATAAAGTTTAAAAATTAGAATTTAAATTGGAAATAGAATTATTATTATTTGATTGCATATCCTTGGAGACAATTAGGATGGGAGGTATTAACTCTCGCTTACTTTTGAAAACTACAAGGAGGTACCTTGGAATTTTTTATTCTTGGATTTTGAGTTTCTACCTTTTCATTTTTATTTCTAAGATGGGGAGGACAATATTATTAGGTTGATGTTAAAGTTTGGCCTAAATCTTGCCCTAGGTATTTAGAGTATGGATAAAATTGTAAAGAAAAAGAATAAGAAAATAAATGAAAAGGTGGTTGGGATGAAAAAAGAGGAAAGGCTAAAGAAGAAACAAAGGTTTTGGTTTTTCTCTATGGTGAAAAGTGATAAAAATATCTTGCTAGGTATATTTTCCTTAATAGTATATTCTATCCATTTTTCACAAATTATTTAACAAAAATTTGTTATTGCTCGTTGTAAAAATATTTTAGGTTTTGGTATTTGTGTATGTAATTTCATGAGTAATATTATATTGTTGGACTTGTATTTCCATGGTGAATAATTATTTAAACTAGGATGCAATTGACTTGATCTATATGAACTCTCAAAATTGTGGCCTTGGGTCTATTTAGTTTCTTCTCTTTTCTTGTAGTAGGAGTAGTATAATGGTTAGCAGGGTTTATAAGTAAGAGGAATTTTACATAGTATGGTAATGTCATTTATGTTTTTAATAGAAAAAAATATTCAAATTAATTTTTAATACTTATAGTATTGGAGTGTACTCTATTATCTTTCAAGACATTTGTGCATGAAATTCGTGCCAATGTGAATGAAATTACAATAAAATCAAACAACACAAATAGCAAGAAAAATACTCAAGATTGATAGAGAGAAGTCAAACAAGCATATGCTTAATGAAATTAAACTATAATAGAATCCATATTGTGTAGATGTGCCCATGAAATTTGATTGTATGTGTCCTCACTAATGATTTTGATAGCATAATGACACTCCAATGATAAAATGAGTGAGATATTTATAAAATGGTTAAGTGTTGGATTATATAGATTTGGATGTTGGATGAAGGGTGGGGATTGAAAGATGGAGATCAAGGGATGAGATGTATTTGGTCCTCTCAACTCATGAGATGATGACAAGTGTCACCATGAGATGAGTTGAGAAGAGAGATAGTACCATGGAGGTACTTTGAAAGATTTTCCATAAAGGAAATTCTTGTCCTCACACTCCAAAGTGAAGGGAGGTGAAAAAGATAAAGGAATTAATTTTTTTTTTTGTATAAATTTGGAAGAAAGACTCGCGTGCTCAAGGAAATGGGCTCTTTTCCAAAAGGAAAAATTTGATGAGAGAGAATATAAGGTGGGTGAGGTAAGATTTGACCCTGCTTAATCAAGGATTAAGTGTGTTCATATGATTAGGAAGTAGATTAAGTGAGGATTAGGAGTTAAATAAAAAGGTTGGAGGATGGGACATGTGAGGGGAATTAAATAAATAATAAATTGTTTATTTAATTTTTAGAAAAAAAGGGAATAGGGATGGGCAAATAATTAGGAATAGTTATTTACATAAGGTTAGACCTTAGGGGATATATAAGAATTGATTTTAGATGAATATTGGGATGGTGAATATCAATTAAATAATGTAATATTATTTAAATAACATAAGAATCGTGAATAATATGAATTAGGGTAAATTGACCAAATAGAATAATCAATTTTAGGTGTCCTACTTATAATTATTATAGAATAAACTTAACATTTAGAGACTTGAAGAAATATTAGTCAAGGTTTTTGGGGGTAAGTATATATGTGAGGGTTTGATTAAGTTTGGCACATTGTAGAGTCATGGCATAGTATATGTTTGGTCCCAAAATGATTGCTCCATTCCTAGAGAAAAATATCACTTTCAAGGCTACGGTTATCATTGTAAAGTGAGATTTTCTCTTCCATAGACCATAGAGGGTCAAATGTCAATTATATAAGAGCTGGTTTTCTCTCTTATACTTTGAGCTCATCTTAGACTTGCAAGAGTGTTGCTATAGGTATACCTAAATTAGTATTAAATTAAATAAAATGGATAACCAAAAATAACTACAACCAAGCACAATTACACTCTTGAACCCAAATATTATCACTAGGTCAAGAAATACTAGAAGCAATAATCTCTATATAGCCAATTTAAATATGCAAATGTAACCCACATGAATAGGTTCATTTAAAGTCCTCTCAAGATGATTTCCCTAGTTATATTGATAATCAATGAATGCAAAATATCAACTAATTTGTGTTGTCCTAGGATTTTCCTATCCATTGCTCAATTTTCAAAATTTTCAAATTGATGTGTTAAGTCCTTATCATGTGCTCAAGTGTGCAAACTATGTTTTTGATCAAATTGTGAAATATCTTTCTTTGATCAATATTAGTTTATGTTGCGTCATTCCTCAAATTAATTCAAATGTGTTTCGTCAATGTCAAATTGGTCTCATCTACCTTAACATAACAAATTTTTGGTTTAAATCTAAAATAGGGTGTAGTGGAAAATGGTGGTGAAATCATGCAAACAATTAATTTAAAAATCGGTGAAAATTGATACAAATTCCTTAATGGGAATGTTCATGGGGGTATTTCGGCCATTGTGACTAGTTTCAAAGTCTTGAATTTTCACAACCCAGGATATTTTAATGCTTCAATTTTTTGTGTATGAGATTACAAAAACAATTAAATGTGCATTTTAGAGAAGCTAGAAATTTTTCACTTAATGGGTTTCTTTATATTGGTATAATTTTGATAAATCTAACAATTTGTGAGGCGAAGATATGCAAATAATAAAAAATTATGAAAATTTCCTTGTTTGGTGAGATCATAGATTTAATTGGCTTTCAATTGCTATGACAAAAATTTATCTGGATGATTTTGAATCAAATATTGTCAAAGCATGATCAAGAGTTTATGGATAGAAGAGGTGTTCAAATTTCATGACAAAATTTTGTTTTTCAAGATGTGGATTAGTTAATTTCTTATTTAAATTAAATAAGTAATTAAAAGCATAAGTGGGAAAATTTAATTGAAATTGAAAATGAGGTGGTTCAAACTCACAACTTAAAATTCTAAGCTAGAAAAATAGGTTGTGAGTTCACAAAAACCCAAAATCTAACTTAGAAAAATAGATTGTGAGTTCACAAACTTTACATCTCACAATCCAAAATTCTAACTTTGAAAATTGAATTGTGAGTTCACAAAATCCCCAACTCACAACCCAAATTTCTAAGTTGAAAAAAAAAACTGTAAATTTGTGTAACTAAATTTAGTTAATTTTCCCTATCTCACTTGATTTTATATTTTAGGCATAATATTGAAATCAGCTAAAGTTGAAAGGGTAGTTATTGAGCATACATTCTCATTGCCATTCACTATAGAGATCCTCACCAAGCATACAAATCATGATGCTGGAATCCATCAAAGGAATGCCAGTGCCACTATACAGAGGAAATACATCTAAGAAGGCATGATTGAGCACATGGTAGAGAGGTCGCTGATTATGCAAACCGTATCATGCAAAGTGTACGCCCCACAGAGATGTTATTGCATACAATGCTAGGCTGCACCATTTTTGCATGCAGAAACAGAGCACCATGCATAAACACAAAATGGATGTGTTAAGGATGGCATAAGGCAAATTCACTATTAATAATTCATCGACAGAAAATTCATCCTCAATAATTCACTATGGGAAAATTCACCGTTATGACAAATTCACTGTCAAGTAAAATTTACTGTCATGACAAATTCACCGTCAAGTAAAATTCACCTCTATCAATTCACCGGCGATGAAAAATTAACAGCATTAGAAACATCTCATGCAAACAACTTTGTCAGCTTCCAAGGCATGATAGAAGATAGAAGTCTTTTATCAGATGGATTTCTTGAGCATAGTTTAACCATTTTCAAGCTAATCTGGAAGCATAGACAGGGTGTGTGAACTATTCAAATATTGCAATGAATGCAGAACCACGCCATGTGAAAAGGCAAGGATATACACCATAGGTTTATTCTGTTGCAGAAGTCTCAGAAGTTGTTAAAAATTATGGCGCCTCCTTCCATTCTTCACGCCTCCCTTTATTTCAAGCTCACGCTATGACTGTAGACTCATATGCTTAAAATAAATTGGTTGAAAAGGCTTCAGAATATTTCAAAGCAAAAGCAACGTGCATGTGTAAAGCTAAAATATTGATTAAACATTTTCCTTGCCTGTACCAAAATGGGAGCTTGGTCGAGGCATAGAGATAGGAAAATTTTGTCAGATGTTGAGGTTGCAATGGCTGCATTAGGCATGCATGTGTAGAGAGTGGTTACACAGCTGCAAAGAATGTTAAAGGAGCCTTAGAGACTTTATGCAAATCTAATTATCATATTTAAAGCTGCATTTCTACAATCTTTACTAGCATCTACCTGCCTATGCCATGATTGGAAGCTTAGGGCAAGCCATGGATTTTCATTAAAGCATAAGGAATAGAAGGTTTTGGTTGAATGCTGCAGTAGAAACTCTATTGAATAAATAAAATATTTAAGATAAAATAAATAAGACTGCAACAAATAAGGGACACTTCAATATATTATCAAATAGCAAATTATACGACAGCTTAATGATTTCTGGATAATTACAATGGCAGCATTGCTGCTATATTTATAGATTCATGGAAATCTCTAGAATATCTTAGAAAGACTAAGAGAAGTCTCAAAAAAAGAAAAATCTAGAAAAAGACTAGAATGAGATAGAAGTTTTCATCTAGACATGGAAGTTTCCATATTCTGGAACATTCCATAAGATAAACATTATCTCCAACACACCGCCGCTTCCCCACCCCCCAATAATGTTTATCTGGAGAGGATAATTATTACACAACAACTTCCTTGAGACTTAACAAGTTTTTAAATTTGACGAACTTCACTTAAGATAGTACTTTTATAAATATGTCAACAATTTGATTTTCTATTCCACAAAATTTTAACTCCACCACTTGATTTTCTATCAAATCACGAACAAAATGATGATGTATTTCTATATGCTTTGATCTAGCATGATATACTGGATTGTTTGCTAGCTTGATAGTACTTTGATTATCACAAAATATAGTAGTTGGACAAAATTGTGGATGTTGTGTTTCTTCAAGTAGTCTTCTAAGCCATAATGCTTCTTGAGATGCCTTTGATGAACCAACATATTCAGCTTCTGTAGATGATAGTGATACAGTTTGTTTCTTGCTACTTGCATAATCAAAATTTGTGTATCCAACTAAAGTAGGCTCTCCTCCATATTTGTACTCAATTCCAAGTTGATAAGTGCCTTTAATATATTTTAATATTCTCTTGGTTGCTTTCTAATGCTCAATGTGTGGATCTGACATGTACCTGGATACAATACCAACTGCATATGCAATATCTGGTCTAGTTATGGTGATATACAAAAGACTCCCAACTAATTATCAGATACAATTTTCCATCTACCTTCTTTTAAGTAGAGTTAGCACTTAATTTTAATCCTACTTCACATGGTGTATTAGATGGTTTACAATCACTCATATTAAAAAATTTCAATACATCAAGAGCATATTTGGTTTGAGAAAGCATGATCCTTCCTTCTTCTTGCCATACTTGCATACCCAAAAAATAGTGCATCAACCCTAGATCAGTTATTTCAAAAGCTTGTTTGAGTTGACCCTTGGTTATTTCAATATTATGTGTGTGATCTCCTATAATAATCAAGTCATCTACATATAATACAATAACAACTTTATCATCACTATGTTTTACATACACATATGGATCAACTTTACTTCTTTTAAATCCCGCATCTATAAAGTACTCATTTATTTTGGAATACCATGCCTTGGAGCTTGCTTAAGACCATATAATAATTTTTTTAATCTACACACTAGATGTTCTTCACCACTTTTAACAAATCTTGGTGGTTGTTGCATGTAAATTTCTTCCTTTAGATCACCATGTAGAAATGCACTTTTTACATCCATTTGAAAAAAAATTCAACCAAATTTTGCAGCTAGAGCAACTATTGTACGAATTGAACTCATTTTAGCGGCTAGAGCAAAGGTTTAAGTATAATCAATACCTTTTGTTTGTGAGAAGCCTCTAGCCACTAGCCTTACCTTATGTTTTTCAATAGCTCCATCTGATGTGAACTTTATTTTGTAGGTCCACTTGCAACCAACCACACTTTTACCTTTTGGAAGAGTTGTCAATTCCCAAGTTCCATTTTTCATCAAAAAATTGCATTCATCTTGCATTGTTGTTTCCCATTCATCTTTTCCTTTTCCTTCCTCATATGTATTTGGAGTGTCAACCTGCATCACCCTAGTCATAAGAGCATAGTTAGCAAAAATGTTCCTAGGTCTTTCTTGGTAGATTTCTTGAATGCTTCTAGTCTTCTGTGTGTCTTCATCATCACTTTCACTTGATGCTTCAACTTGTGTTCCTTCTCCTCCTGCAAAAGATTGCACACCTTGATTTGGATCATTAGTCTAGTAGACTTATCTTCTTCAATCAAGATTGGAAAGTAAGGTAATGTAGGAGAATGATAACTTTCAATATCTTCATCAAACCATACATTCCTTTTGATATGAATTTCATTTGTTTTGGGATTATATAACCTATATCCTTTTGACTCCTCACTATACCCAACCATTATGCACTTCTTACTTTTCCTTTCAAGCTTGTTCCTCTTTTCATCAGGAATGTGGGCATATGCATTACATCCAAAGACTCTAAAATGAGATATTGTATGCTTTCTACCACTCCATGCCTCTTTTGATGTTATGTTCAAAACTGCCTTAGTAGGTGTTCTATTCAAAATATAAACTGTATAGTAAATTGCTTCAGCCCAAAATTTAGCTTCTATATTTCTAGAGTGAAGCATGCATCTAGACATTTCTATTATAGTTCTATTTTTTTTCTTTCTACAACTCTATTTTGTTGGAATGAGTAGGAAATAATTGATTCCTTCTTTATACCATGTTGTTTGTAAAAATCTAAGAAAGATTTGTTCATATATTCCATACCTCTATTTGTTCTTATTATCTTTAGAGATCTTCCACTTTGATTTTCAGCTAATGCCTTAAAATCTTTAAACTTATCAAACACTACATCCTTCCCTTTTATAAAATATACACAATTTTTTCTAGTATAATCATCAATAAAGGTGCTCGAGCATACCTTGATCCTACAAGTGACGACGTTCTAAAAGGACCCATTACATCACTATGAACCAAATGTAAAGGAGTTTTTTCTCTCAATGATTTACCTTGTGGGAAACTTTCCACATGTTTCTTTCCCATAACACATCCTTCACACACCTTGCGACTTGATGAGATTTTTGGAAGCCCATGCACCATATATAGTTTCTCCATAAGCTTGAGGCTTTGATAATTGGTGTGTCCCATACGCTCATGTCATAACCTACTCATATCATCATATTTGGCAATAGAAAACATATTCTCATTTCCACATTTAGAAGTAAATTCTTGGAATTTATATAATTTGTTCTCCATTTTACTAATTGTAGTCACTTTGTAATTATTACTCATATCCTTGATTAAACATTTATCATTGTAGAACTCTATTTTACACCCGAACTCGTATAGGAAATAATTGATCAAAATCTAGTGGTGTATTGAAAAGGCATGTTTTAACTTTTATATGAATCCATTTTGAGAGTACCTAATACTTTGATTTGTGGGAGATTTCAGTAGTTTTTTGTAGCAGCCTATTATCACAGAGTTGAGGATTTGGTTGTAACTTAAATAATTTATTAGCCATTCCACCTACTGTCATGACTAGTTTCTTAGTGGAATGTCATGTTACATGTTATAGTAGGTTCTCATAGTATTTAGGGAACAAGGGAAGCAAGTTGTGAGAATTGGGATGATGCCCTAAGGCTGGTAAAGGTGTTTTTCCATGTGAAAAGAAGGTGTCAATGATGGGTTTTGAAAAAATGTTGTTAGAAATGTCTTTGTAATGGATTTGTGAGTTTGTGTAGGGTATATGAAAGGTGTTTGATGCATTGGTTGTGTTAGGAAAACCCAGGTGATAAGAGTTCCAATAAACCCTAGTGTTTTGTAAGAAGAATGAGGGTTTCATGGTGCAACATTCTAGAAGGTCTGAATCTATAAATTGGTGATGGATTCTATTGTTTTGAGTCACAATTAATGACCTTCAAGTGAGTTTGGGTGTTTATAAAGTGTTTGATAAGTAGTTCCTTTGGAAAATAGGGCTAATTGAGTAGCCTAAGGCAGGGGTAGTGTATTGGATCTCAATATTGTTGCAAAGAAGTCACTTGTAACCTTTTGGGGATGTTGTGTTGGCTCTGTGGGAAATCTAAATTGATGTTTGTCAGGCATTTGTACATCCTTCTCTAAAATATATTGTGAAGAGTTGGTTTTGAGGGCTACAAGCCTCTAGTTTGTGAGTTTTGAGAAAAGGGAAATAGGACAGTGTTGTAAGAGTTATTTCCTATTTGAGATTGGGCTTTTGTGAGTTTGGAAGAGTCATCACCACCTTGCTTACACCAAGTGGTATCACATCTCAAGGACAAGGTCTCGTGTGGTTGAATTTTGTAGGTTTGAAGAAAGGTGATTGGAAGGTGAAAAGACAAGTTTGGGAAGATGTCTCCGTAGGGTGTTACTGTTGCTAGAGAGTTGTAGGAAGTGAAGGAGAAGCATGCTAAGATTCTGGAGTCACACAATACAGTATTGGAAAGGATTACTACCTTGGAGACAAAGAAAAGAAGAGATGAGAATGAAGAGAGTGAAATAGAGGAGGAAGATGAAGAATATGAAGATGTTGATGAAGAACTAGACCTTGAAGATCAGAGGATGAAAAAGTTGCTCAAAGTAGTTAAAGGTGATTCAATGAAGGTAAAATTTGATCTTCCTATGTATGGTGGAAATTTAAATGAAGAAGAGTTGCTTGATTGGATTGCAGCCATGGACAATTACTTTGAAAGTGAAGACATTTCAGATGAGTAGATGGTGAAGGTGGAAAAAACAAAACTCAAAGGTCACACTCTTTTATGGTGGGACTATGAGCAAGTAGAAAGGAGAAAACAAGGAAAATCAAGAATAGTTTCTTGGGACAAGATGGTACAAAAATTGAAAGGTAAGTTTCTTCCAAAAGACTATGAAGTTCAATTGTATAAGAAGTTACAAGGTTTGAAACAAAAGGATCTAGATGTTAAGGCCGATACTAATGAATTCTATAAACTAAGTATAAGGTCAAGAAGGGATGAAGATGAAGTTGAAAAGGTGGCTAGATATCTAGGTGGCCTTAGATTCAATATTCAAGATGAACTTGTTGTTGCTAACCCAAAGATTGTTGAAGAATGTTTTCAATTGGCAATCAGGGTGGAGGAAAGGATCAAAAGAAGGAAAGAGAAATCTATTAGAGTAAGAGGTACTGGCACAAGAGGGAGAGGATCAATCCCTACACCAAAACATCCATTTGAGGAACAAGATGAAGCAAATAAAGGTAAGAAGCAAGGTGTTGATGTAAGAGGAGTTTTTATGGGTAGAGGTAGATTCAGTGGTGGTGGAAATTCAAATGATTTTGCAAGAAGATGTTATAATTGTAATCAATATGGTCATCCTTTTTGGAAATGTCCTGAAAAGTTTGGTAGTTCATCAAGTGGAGAAAAGAGGACTGAAAGGAGCGCTCAATTAGTTTACGAGGAGGAGTGTGAGAGTACAAATACTGCAAGTTTATGTGCTACTCCTGAAATAGGTGAAATGTTGATGATGAGGAAGACTATATTGAAGGCACCAAAGGAGATGGATCCATTGCAAAGGAAGAATCTCTTCAAGACCACATGTAAGTGCAAGAATAAGGTATGCAAAATTTTCATTGATTCAGGTTCTACAAAGAATATGGTGTCAAGTGAGATGGTTAACAAACTGAATTTGCAAAAAGTCCCTCATTCAAGTTACCTTATAAAATGTCTTGGTTGAGTGATGGGCAATCTCTATTGGTCAATGAAAAAGTTGTTTTTGAATTCTAGATTGGAGGTTATAAAGATAAGATAGTTTGTGATATCTTGCCTATGGATTGTTGTAATGTACTCCTAGGTAGGCCCTAGCAGTATGACAGGCGTGCATTGTATGATGGAAGAGAAAACACATATACCATAGAAAAAGATGGATGCAAGTTTTCTTTTACTCCTTTGGTGGAAGATGAAAAAGTTAAGGAAAAAGTAATCATGTGTGGAAAGAAAGAGTTTGTTGAAGTTGTAAAAGAGGACAAAAATATGGATACTATTGTTGCTTCAAAGTCTAGGAATGTTGGGACGATAGGTGAGAAATTTGCTTCAGGTTTGTTGATAGTAAATTGGACTGAAAATGTGTTGATTGGGACAATGGTGTGTCCTCTAGTTAAGGGTAAGATTAAGGGACAAGTGGTAACTGATGGTACAGTGAGAGCAATGGGATATGAGGACAATAAGATGGTATTTGGTGCTGACAAAGCAAAAATTTTGATAACTCTGGGCTACTCCCATAAGGCTTTTCATTATGGAAACTCATTGTACATAACAAATCACTTCTTTCCAAATCCTCTATAAATTCTCACAAACCCATGGCCTCATTTAAGCATTTTAATTGATTCTTTGAACCAAAGTAGAAATAAAGACATGAATTCAAATGAAATGTTTGAAGATGAACAAGATATATTTGATATTATATTCAAAGTTTGCAAGAGATATTCAGAAGAGAGCATATGAATTATGCATAGAATCTATTTCGATATTATTAATTTCTACAAAACTATTTAAGATCTTTACATGCATTGTACAAAGACCAACACAATTCAACCAATCTATTTTCCAGTATTCTTCTAATTTCTACCCTTTTTGCATATAAGACCTAAAGAATCAAAAGACTAGAACCCCTGCAAACGAGCCATGAATTCCCTTTTATAGTGCAAGGGAGCCAACAAGCTTCTGGCTCAAAATGTAGATCACATTACAAAATTTCATTTTAGCTTAAATTTTAACTACATTTCCAAAATTACCCATTTCCAAAACTATCATAGGGCACACAGTCAACATACAACACCTCAAAAAAACAAGCCACACATGCAAAGAGAAAGAGACCACCACATAAATTATCAAATAGCACAAAAATTTCATTCACACACCACCTTTTTAACAACCAAAATACCTTCCATCACCAACACACCATCCACGATACATGTGCCCACTTCACGTCATAGCGTGGGTTGGAGATGAAACCTCAACTCCTTCCTCATCCTTGTCTCATTTTAGTACAACTCCATCTCGCCCGCTCGGAGTCCTAACAACCAAAGGAGGGACGAACAATACCTCTGCTCTAGGGGATGGAGCTCAGCCCAGAGTCGCTAGGTATTATCAATAGCTAGAATCTATCTTTGTCTCAGTTTCAGATGAGGTTTCCGTAATGTTAATGGGTGAGTTTTTCCATCCAAAAGGGCTACGACCATATCGAAGTTTGTGTTGAACTATGATGGAGGGTCCAATAGATTCTTCTCCTTTTTCTTTGATTTCCTCTGAGCTCGTAGCTTGACCCATTAGTCGGCAACTACATCTGGTAATAATAGGCACAAGTCCCTTGTCATGGATATCCTTGTGAGCACTTTGTCCTTGCGCTAGATCCTCACCATGGGATTCCTGTGAATTAAGTCGGGAAGACCTCCACATTGGAATAGATGGAGGACCAGACTTACTCATCCTACCACTAGAGAAATCTATCCTTGTAACTTCGACATTTTACAAAAGCTCAGAAGATTAGATAACAAATTGCACTAGCAAAAATAGAAACTCTCTACTTCTATTTATTGAACAATGTGATGATAACAATCATCAATGCTCAATGAAAACACACATGCAAACTGGGAAATTCATTGGCATGCATATTGTCACCATTTATTTCCCAAGTGCATGCAAATTTGCATATCATACTTCATGATTATCGGCAATTAAGTCTCCACATGCATGAAGATAAATTTGATCGCACCTGCAGAGAGTAAGTCATTAATGTCCATTGGTTATAGAGTGAAATGGCTATCACGTGCCAGTTTATTAATTTTGAATGTCGGTCATTGATCTCCCAATGAGATGGTAGATTAGAGGGCTTACTTTAAGTCAACTAGGATTGAAATCCAACAATGCTTCATCCTTTTGTCTCTGGCCAGTGGCGTTGATCCACCTCAGACAATAGCTCCTTTTTCAACAAGCCTTATTAGTCTCAAAGACTTGGTGGATTAATCCATGTGTCAGGATCTCGTTGATCCCATAGCCTTTAATGAACATTCACCTTCTCCTTGCGAGCCACCGGGGAACAATGGAGATTGTCCCTGACAATTGATCTTGGTCGTCGGTTCAGAACCACGGGCCTCAAGCCAAATAGTGGAGAATGGGACCCATTTCTGTATGAGGACACACATCTTCATCTCGCTGACCTCATACTGCATAACTAGCTAGAACTTTATGTCCACGAATTGGCGGGGTACAACCAGGATCCTTCCCTACGGTCTCGAATCCTTGCTGATTTGACCCTTGCTAATGAAATGACTTAAGCTTAAGTCATTTGGGAAATATTAAGACCCAACCTTAGGAAATCATTAAAATCAATAGTCAACTAGGTAACTAATGTTCTAGGCCAAAAGGACCGGTGGATAGACACATACAATGGCTCAAGTAATGACTTAAAGAGTGGGAGATTGGTAGGGTAAGTCAACATGGAATTAGAATGGCTAAGTTTTTTTTTAGAGGAAAACCCTATTCAAGCATGGGAATGAGGGTTTAAAATGTTGATTAAATCCATAGGATTCCCAAAAATTACAAAAAAAATTGGAAGCTCCATCAGTGGTTCATGCTCGGGGACATATACCCCTAGTGGGTATAGTGAGAATCCAGATCTCAGGTTGAAGCAAACCAAGGTAGAAAACCAAAACCCAGGAGCCTGCCCAGACAAGGAAAGTGGACACAATAGAAACCAAACACACTAGACCAACTTATGTACACTATTTACAAAATATACATTGTAATTCATTTCCATGAGAATCCACTTTTGAACACTTGGCTTCGATCTATGAACTGGAGGCCCCTGGCCCCCAAAACTTTAGGGACAATTCTTTCCTCTATCAAAGACCTTGTCCTATTGAACTGGCAGTGGGTCCACACAAACATTGTGCAATTCCTAAAAATTAACATGATCATGATTGGGGTCATTTATTGATGCCATGCTGCCCCATTCACTCACCTGCTTCCACCATAGGCTCATCAAATTGAAATGAGAAAATAAAACCCTCATATTCTACATAGTCTTGAAGTGTAGGATCATACCCCATTTGTTCATCAAATTTGAAAAATTCATAGACACTTTGGCTCATACCTGGCCAATCCTTTACAAGGTTGGGGAAAAGAAACACAAAATTAGGCATACCTCCCATTTGTTTGTCACAAGTGTTGTCCTCAAGGGGTGAAAGAAGTTCCATAACAAGATTCATAAGATAGGGTGCATCTGCAAAAAATTGCAATGTAGCTTCATATTGACAACATCATTCCTCTGGTTGTCCATACCTTTGAACAATCCTTCACATGGATCAAATAATCCTCCAATGTTAACATATCCTGTAGAATCATCAAATAATTCCTTCTCCTCAACATAAAAAGATGTTACCTAATCATTCATGTATTCATCCTGGTTTTCCTTTTGATCATCCAAGAATGGACTTCCTTTAATGTCCAGGCACATATCAACACATGGAACCCAAGTGGTTGACTCTTCAACCATATTTTTAAGCACATGGTCAGTTACCATAGGGAAATCAACATAATCATTCACATCCCCTTTGATAGTAGCACTACATTCAAAATTTCCATCACTATATTGAACTTCTTTATCAAATGTTTCATTGTTATATTTAAATGTTAGCAAGTCTAGGTAATTATCTTGATGTTTGTCATGTAAAAAAATTTCAATCACATGTTGGTAAACCAATTTATCTAAGATTGTGTCATCACATTTGCCATCCATATGGGAGACTATGAAATCAGGGTTGACATCTTCAAAGGAAAAATTTCCTACCCTAGCATTAGTTTTATTTCTATTTGTACCTTCCACAACACATTCACTAGTAGTACTTTCTAGGTACTCAGCTGGATTATCTTCAAAAAGAGGATTGCTTCTACACCAATAGGAATAATCATTTATGACCTCACTGTCTGATGCAGGTTGGTCAAACAAAGGATTTTTCCATACCTTCATGATGGTCACACACTCCTCATCTTTCTCAGTGTTAGGATCCCAATCATTTCAATCTTCAATGCATTCAAAATCAATGTAATCACTTGAGGAACAAAGAAAATACTTTCAACATCTTCTTCATCATTTGCACTCATAACAATTGATCCACATTCAGAGAATTCTTCACATGAAGAGAATTGCTCGCTGCTTAGAAAAAACACCCCTTCAAGGATATTAACATATCCCCTACTAGAAGCAAGAGATTCCATCTCCACTTCATAAGAAGAGTCATACTCAATAGAGGATTGACCAAGTTTGATCTCATCCCTTTGATTCCTCATTTGTGCCATATAATTGAGACCAAGTGCTTTCCCATCACTGACTGATGCATCATTACTCCTGGCTA
Organism: Sequoia sempervirens; assembly: GCA_007258455.2. NCBI lineage: Eukaryota > Viridiplantae > Streptophyta > Pinopsida > Cupressales > Cupressaceae > Sequoia > Sequoia sempervirens. Next base: position 724,279,249 of record VDFB02058242.1, on the reverse strand, counting down.
AATCAATTTGTGAGGTTTCACTGTGTACCTATTGTGTTTTCTCATAGCTTATGACATCTCAAGGAAGATAATTAGGCATTATTTCCTTGTCTTCACACCCTATATCTTCATCCTCATCACTATTACATGAATCTGCTTCTATCTTGCTTATGAAATGACAACATTCAACAGTCAATTGTTTGGATTTTGATACTCCTCCTTGATATATCAATCCTAGCCTTTTGCTCTCCTCACTATGGAAATTATTACCCCCATTTTGGGAAACAACCAGGGGCATATAACTATGTTCAATATCTTCCACAGTGTTTATCCAATCCACTACTTAATCAAGGCTATGAGGCTTTAGATTCTCAGGCCATTGGCTTGCTCTTGATTTATAGGCTTCACAAAACAAATTAATGCATATCAAATCACTAGGCCTAAAACTCTTGGGTATCTCCATCATAACATCCAATAACCTTGAAAAAAAGTTGTATGGTGACTCGTTTGTATGTATCTTCATCTCATACAACTTTTTAATAGAGAAAATAAAATCATCCCTTCTTGACCTTGGTTGATGTGAGGTTGATGCTTGCTCATGTTTTTCATTCTATAGGAGTAATGTAGATGTGACATAGAAGTAATGCAGATGTGACACCTATGGGCTCCTTTTCTTGAAAAATGCTTTTATTCCTTGATTGATTTGGCCCAATAGCATGAATTCTATTAGAGCAAATCATGCTAGAAATTGCAGATCCCTTCATGATTGAGTACCTCAATTTTTTTTCAATATTCACAACTTCTTGGTAAGCTTGTTGTAACGTAGCAGGTTGTTTATCTCTTAGTAGAAAGATCATCTTACTATCAAATTCTCCTAGATATACAACCAAACATTCAACATCATTTGGTCTTAGATTTTCAGGGATTTGCCTTATAACCTTTGCAAATATTAGGTTGAAGGCAGGGATTAATTCCTCCTTATCCCTGGAGATTTCCATGAAGTTCTTCCTTGCAACACTTGGATTTATCCTTTCACCAAATTACTCCATGAAAACTACCTTAAGTTCATTCCAACCATGTATAGAGGAAACTAGCAGGAAAGAGAACTAGTCTCTTGTAACTCCTTTTAGTAATTGAACAAATAACTTCATAACCACATCTTTAGAATCTATTTCATAATCACCCATCACATTGGAAAATTCTTGCACATGCTTTCTTGTTGATTCTAACTTGTCACCACTAAAATTTGGTATCTCATCCCTGATCTTGGGTGGTACAATATTTGGATATCCACAAATATTGTAAAAGTTGAGGGCCTTGTACCTATTAGTACTAAAATTTCCTTTGTGGGAAAACAATTGTCCACCTTGTATGCTTTTGTCCATATTTACATGAGATGGTATAAATTGACAAATCACCTTTAATTCTCAAAAAGGAATTTTATAATATACTATGCAATTATACAATATTACATCAATTCCTTTTAAAAATATGGTCCTAAGCCTCTAGCATGTATATTCCTCACAAATTCTGCCTAAGATCCAACAATTTAACATAGATTCTTTTATCATGATGTATATATTTCAAATTATACACAAATGCATGTTAAATTCTTACTACTATTCCCTCATATAGTGCTAATTCACCTACTAGGGAATCATTTACATCTCGAACATGGGAAATTTATTCTAATTTACCCATAATATGCTCTGATTTCTTCAAATTCTATGAAAATACCTGGCAGTTTGCAATGGTTGACTATCTTTTGTCTTTGAAAATGTAAATCCAAGCAATCGATGTATGCTTTGTCAGGTTATTTGAGTCAAAGTCACCACCTCCTTTAAAGAGGATTGAACTTAAAATGAGATGAAGTTCCTTTAAAAATAATACACATTCTAGGTTATCTTTTACAACAGAGTCACGTTTGGATACTCCAATCTTTGCTACACTCAAATTGTCTACCAGGTTCAAGAATTTGACAATATCTGAACAAGATGTTTAGATTTACTACATCACTTGACTCTGCATTTTATCTACGCTTGGAGAATAAGAGTTTCCCTAGCATAAGGACCATTTTGTTGGTGTTTTTCCATTACACCTAAGAAATATCTAAAGAGTAGCCAACTCTTATACTCAAGATCCTTAAAATGAATGGCCAACTAACAAGGTTCAGTCAAAGACTGAAACCTTCTGCACTTTAGGCTATGTGAGACCTAGAAGTGTGTTCCTCTCAACATTTCATTTGAATATCTCAATAAATGACATAGAAAATCATAGATCAATTTCTATCAAGGGTAAACTACGTATTTCACTCAAAGGTTGGCTAATCTTCAAGAAAATAACTATCAATTCACCAAGAACAAGGAGAATATCTCACATACATGCCTCATAGTAAATAAATTTTAAAATATTTTTATTCTAGCCCTAAGTCCATAGCATGATATACTATCATTATCATTCAAATGACAAATACCACAACAAATAGACTAGTGTCTTCATCAATTGGGTGATGGAGTCATGCATCTTTCAATTCGTCCCTTGTCATGGATATCCTTGTGAGCGCTTTGTCCTTGCTCTGGGTTCTCACCATGGGATTCCTATGAATTAATTTAGGAAGACCTGTGTACTGGAATAGATGGAGAACTAGACTTACTCATCCTACCACTAGAGAAATCTATCCTCATAACCTCAGCTTTTTACAAAAGCTCAGAAGATTAGATAACAAATTGCGCTGGCAAAAATAACAACTCTCTACTTCTATTTATTGAACAATGTGATGATAACAATCATCAATGCTCAATAAAAACACATGTGCAAACTAGGAAATTCATTGGGATGCATATTGTCACTGTTTATTTCCCAAGTGCATGGAAATTTGCATATCACACTTCATGATTACCAGCAATTATGTCTCCACATACACGGAGATCAATTTGATCACACCTATAGAGAATAAGTCATTAATGTCCACTAGTTGTAGAGTGAAACGGATATCATGTACCAGTTTATTAATTTTGAATGTCGGTCATTGATCTCTCGATAAGATGGTAGATCAAAGGGCTTACTTTAAGCTGACTAGGATTGAAATCCAACAATGCTTCATCCTTTTATCTCTAGCCAATGGCATTGATCCACCTCTAACAACAACTCCTTTGTTAGCAAGCTTTATTTGCCTCATGGACTTGGTGGATTAATCCAAATTTCAAGATCTCGCTAATCTTGGAGCCTTTAATGAATGTTCACCTTCTCCTTACAAGCCATCAGGGAACAATGGAGATTGTCCCTGACAATCGATCTTGGTCGTTGGTTCAGAACCATAGGCCTCAAGTTAGACAGTGGAGAATGGGACCCATGTTTGTATGAGGACACACGTCTTCATCTCGCCAACCTCACATTGCATAACTAGCTAGCACTTTATGTCCATGAACTAGTGGGGTACATCCAGGATCCTTCCCTATGGTCTCGAATCTCAAAACCTACACACACGATAAGGTTAGCATTAAATAAGGGGCCATTGTTAGGCCGATGGTGATTTTACCCTTGCTGATGAAATTAATTAAGCTTAAGTCATTTGGTAAATATTAAGACCTAGCCTTAGGAAATCAATAGTCGACTGGGTAACTAGCATTCTAGGCCAGAAGGGCCAGTGGATAGATGAATACAATGGCTCAAGTAATGACTTAAAGAGTGGGAGACTGATAGGGTAAGTCAACATGGAATTAGAATGGCTAAGTTTTTTTTTAGAGGAAAACCCTATCCAAGCATGGGAATGAGGGTTTAAATTACTGATTAAATCCATAGGATCCCTAGGAATTACAAAAAAAAATGGAAGCTCCATCACAAGGAATAGGAAGAAGGAAGACATCAAGTTCGAATGTAGAGATGAAGATAGTTTCATATGAAAACAAGAACAAAGATGTTGGGTAGATTGGAAGATCATAGTGTAAGGACCAATGGAAAGTATTTGAAGACTAGAGCATATGTGGAAAGCATGGAGGAATAAAGGCAAGGCATAACTCATGTTGCATGAGTTCTTTTTTTGTGGGGTTGTATGGTGTAGGAGCACCTAAACCCTTATTTGCAAAATTAATAAGTTGAAGGTTTGTTAGGTGGATCACTCAGTGAGTCTAGGGGTGTTTTGAATCTATTTTCTCTAAATAAGGTCTATTGAAACCATCTATTATGTAATTGGGTGATTTTGAGTCATTTGTGTCTAAGAGTCAAAAGTTGCACAAAAGATGTAAATGTTGTCAAGAAAAAGTGCAAAATGCAACTTTTAGAATATGAAGGGTCTAGGAAGTTTAAAAGGAAGTTATGAACATTAGAGTAGTTGGAATTTGAATGTAATGGCTATAAGAATCCTCTCTATGGCTTGAATATGGTTGTTGATTGTTGTACTGAAGAATTCCTAACATAATACAACACTTTTTCTGCATATTTTTTGTGTGCTCTGAACTTTGCACCCAATGTATGGACTTGTACAGGAAATAATTGATCTAAATCTTGTGGTGTAATGAAAAGTAATGTTTTAAATTTTATATGAATCCATTTTGAGAATCTAATACTCATATTTGTGGGAGATTTCATTAGTTTTATGTGGCAGCCTGTTATCACAGAGTTGAGGGTTTGGTTGTAACTTAAAAAATGTATTAGCCATTCTACCTACTATCATGACTTGTTTCTCAATGGAATGGCATGTTACATGTTAGAGTAGGTTATCATAGGATTTAGGGAGCAAGGGAAGCAAGTTGTGAGAATTGGGATGATGCCCTAAGGCTGGTAAAGGTGTTTTTCCATGTGAAAAGAAGGTGTCAATGATGGTTTTTGACAAAATATTGTTAGAAATGTCTTTGTAATGGATTTATGAGTTTTTGCAAGGTATATGAAAGGTGTTTGATTCATTGGTTGTGTCAAGAAAGTCCAGGTGATAAGATTTCCAATAAACCCTAGTGTTTTTTAAGAAGAATGAAGGTTTCATGGTGCAAGATTCTGGAAGGCCTAGATCTATAAATTGGTGATGGATTATGTTGTTTTGTGTCACAATTTAGTATTTTCAAGTGATTTTGGGTGTTTATCAAGTGTTTGGGAAGTACTTCCTTTGGAAAATAGGTCTAATTTAATAGCCTAAGAGGCAGAGGTAGTGTATTGGATCTCAATATTGTTGCAATTAAGTCACTTGTAACCTTTTGGGGATGTTGTGTTGGTTCTGTGGGAAGTCTAAATTGATGTTTGTCAAGCCTTTGTACAGCCTTCTCTAGAAGATATTGTGAAGAGTTGGTTTTGAGGGCTATAAGCCTCTAGTTTGTGAATTTTGAGAAAAGGGAAATAGGACAGTGTTGTAAGAGTTATTTCCTATTTGAGATTGGTATTTTGATGACTCTGCTCACATCAGGTGCTCTAGAAGACTTGTTTCAGTGTTGTTATGCATGTTTGTGCAGTGTGGGTGGACTGATGGAATTTTTTCTATGTATAAAGGTTGTTGCATTAGCTGTGGATGAATCTGAAGGCATATAAGTTGTGTTCCAGTGTATGGTGAGGTGTGTTATGTGGTTTGCATGTTATCTTCATGTTGTGGAAGTGTGTAATTCAAAGTTCATTTGTGTTTTCATTAGGTTTGGTCGACCTAGTGTTTACATGTCATGCGAAGAATATGTATCAATTAAGGAAGTGTGTGATTGATCCAAGATGTTGTTTTGGGTCTTGGTTAAGTGTTGGTTTGGTCCACTCTCATTCTCTTCCACCGCGGTAATGTTGAGTTGCTGACCTAATTTGAATTTGTAAATTGAAGAATGTGTAGCTGACCTTGGAGAAAGTTTCTAAGGTTAAAGATTGTATAAATGCAAGTCGAGATGTTATGGATTGTAAGCCACAAGTGTGAGAAGAAATAGTGTGCAAAAGTGAATTGAGGTAGCAGTAATTTAATGTGTTAGACTCCTACAAGAAGTGAGCTTATGGTGTCTGCAATTTTCTGATTAAGGTTGCAAATGTGTAGAAGTTGTTGTGGTGGATCTTCTATTGCATTGAGATAGTGTTCTCTGTGTAACATTATTCTATCTTTTTGTATCTGTAGGAAATGAGCCTCCCTGTTGGACAGTGATTCCTATCTGTGGGTAGTGAGCCCTTTAGTAGCGAGCCTCTTGTAATTGGTTTTGCAATTAGTCTATATCATGAGTTAATCCTCACCATGGTTTTTCCCTTATTGGGTTTTCCACATAAATCTAGTGTTTCTTGTGTTGATATTAATTTCTATTATTTTTACTTCATGTTGATACTTAATAATAGATTAAAGTGAATGTGGAGTGGTGCAGCCATGACAGGAGGGTCCTCAAAGAGAACAGTCTAGACCATGTAGCAAGAGTCACACAACAGAAGCAACATAGAATATGGAGGAAAATGCATATCAAAACATGGACTCTCAAAATTGATTCATATAAAATTTAAAACATGCCTTTTCAATACACCACTAGATTTTGATCAATTATTTCTTGTACGAGTCCATACAGTGGGTTCAAAGTTCAAAAAACACAAAAAAAATCTAGAAAAAGTGTTGTATTATGTTAGGAATTCTTCAGTACAACAATTAACAACCATATTTGAGACATAGAGAGACTTTTTATAGCCATTACATTCAAATTCCAACTACTCTAACATTCATAACTACCTTTTAAACTTCCTAGACCCTTCATATTCTAAAAGTTGCATTTTGCACTTTTGCTTGACAACATTTACATCTTTTGTGCAACTTTTGACTCTTAGACACAAATGACTCAAAATCACCCAATTACATAATAGATGGTTTGAATAGACCTTATTTAGAGAAAATAGACTCAAAATACCCCTAGAATCACCTACTGACCTAGCTAACAAACCTTTAACTTATTAATTTTGCAAATAAGGGTTTAGGTGCTCCTGCACCATACAACCCCATAGAAAAAGAACTCACACCACATGAGTTATTCCTTTCCTCTATTCCTCCATGCTTTCCACATAGGCTCTAGTCTTCAAACATTTTCCATTGGTCCTTACACTGTGATCTTCCAATCTGCCCAACATCTTTGTTCTTTTTTGCATATGAAACTATCTTCATCTCTACATTTAGACCTAATGTCACCTTCTTCCTATTCCTTGATCAAAACCTAATGATTTCTTTGTCTTTACACCTGCAAGAAAAAAAAATTTAGAGACTCCTTGAACTATCCTCCCCTTTAACTCAGTTTCATGCTTGTAACTTTCCTCAACACTTTGTCCAATCTTTCTTTTCCTTACTGTCATCAAACATTTTGCTTTGTCAGCACCAAATACCATCTTACTATCCTCATATCCCATTGCTCTCACTATTCCATCAGTTACCACTTGTCCCTTAACCTTACCCTTAACCAAAGGACACACCATTTTCCCAATCAACACATTTTCAGTCTAATTTACTGTCAACAAACTTGAAGAAACTTTTTCACTTGTTGTCCCAACATTCTCAGACTTTGAAGCAACAATAGTATCCATCTTTTTTTCCTCTTTTACAACTTCAACAAACTCTTTCTTTCCACACATGATTAATTTTTCCTTACCTTTTTCATCTTCCACTAAAGGATTCAAAACAAGCTTACATCCATCTTTTTCTATGGTATATTTTTTTTCTCTTCCATCAAACAATGCACGCCTGCCATATTGCCAGGGCCTACCTAGGAGTAAATAACAAAAATCCATAGGAAGGATATCACAAACTACCTTATCTTTATAACTTCCAATCTAGAATTCAACAATAGCTTGTTCATTGACCTAAATAGATTTCCCATCACTCAACGAAGACAATTTATAAGGTAACTCATGAGGAACTTTTTGCAAATTCAGTTTTTTTAATCATCTCACTTGACACCATATTCTCTATAGAACCTAAATCAATGATAATTTTGCATACCTTATTCTTTCACTTACATGTGGTCTTGAAAATATTCCTCCTTTGGAATGGTTCCATGTCCTTTGCTTCCTTCAATATAGTCTTCCTCATCATCAACATTTTACCTATTTCAAGAGCAACACGTAAACTTGCAGAATTTGTGCTTTCACACTATTCCTCTTGATCTAATTGATCCCTACTTTCAGTCCTCTTTTCTCCACTTGATGAGCTACCAAAATTTTTAGGACATTTCCAAAAAGGATTTCCATATTGATTACAATTATAACATCTCCCTACAAAATCATTTTAATTTCTGCCACCACTGAATCTACCTCTACGCCTAAAACCTCCTCTTACATCAACATTTTGCTCCTTATCTCTATTTGCTTCATCTTGTTTCTAAAATGGATACTTTGGTGTAGGGATCAATCCTCTCCCTTTTGTTCCAGTACCTCTTCCTCTAACATATTTCTCTTTCCTTCTTTTGATCTTTTCCTCCACCCCGATTGCCTATTGAAAACATTCTTCAATAGTCTTTGGGTTAGCAACAACAAGTTCATCTTGAATATTGAATCTAAGGCCACCTAGATATCTAGCCACCTTTTCAACTTCATCTTCATCACTTGTTGATCTTATACTTAGTTTATAGAATTCATCAGTATAGGCCTTAACATCTAGATCCTTTTGTTTCAAACCTTGTAACTTCTTATACAATTGAACTTCATAGTCTTTTGGAAGAAACTTACCTTTCAGTTTTTATACCATCTTGTCCCAAGAAACTATTCTTGATTTGCCTTGTTTTATCCTTTCTGCTTGCTCGTAGTCCCACTATAAAAGAGCATGACCTTTGAGTTTTTTTTTTCCACCTTCACCATCTTCTCATCTTAAATTTCTTCACTTTCAAAGTAATTGTCCATGGCTACAATCCAATCAAGAAAATATTCTTCATTTAAATTTCCACCATATATAGGAAGATCAATTTTTACCTTCATTGAATCACCTTTAACTGCTTTGAGCAACTTTTCCATCCTCTGATCTTTAGGGTCTAGTTCTTCATCAACATCTTCATATTCTTTATCTTCCTCCTCTATTTCACTCTCTTCATTCTTATCTCTTCTTTTATTTTTCTCCAAGGAAACAATCCTTTCCAATACTGTATTGTGTGACTCCAGAAGCTTAGCATGCTTCTCCTTCAGTTTCTGTAACTCCCTAGCAGCACTAACACCCTTCGGAGGCATCTTCCCAAACTTGTCTTTTCACCTTCCAATCACCTTTCTTCAAACCTACAAAATTCAACCACAAGAGACCTTGTACCTAAGCTCTGATACCACCTGATGTAAGAAAGGTGGTGATGACTCTTCCAAACTCACAAAATACCAATCTCAAATAGGAAATAACTCTTACAACACTATCCTATTTCCCTTTTCTCAAAACTCACAAACTAGAGGCTTGTAGCCCTCAAAACCAACTCTTCACAATATCTTTTAGAGAAGATCATACAAAGGCCTAAAAAACATCAATTTAGGCTTCCCAAAGAACCAACACAACATCCCCAAAAGGTTACAAGTGACTTATTTGCAACAATATTGGGATCCAATACACTACTCTTGACTTAGGCTACTCAATTAGCCCTGTTTTCCAAAGGAAGTACTTATCAAACACTTGATAAACACCAAATCACTTGAAAGTCATTAATTGTGACTCAAAACAATATAATCCATCACCAATTTATAGATTCAGGCCTTCTAGAATGTTGCACCATGAAACACTTATTCTTCTTACAAAACACTAGGGTTTATTGGAAATATTATCATTCGGGATTTCCTGACACAACCAATGCATCAAACACCTTTCATATACCCTAAAAAAACTCACAAATACATTTCTAACAACATTTTGTCAAAACCCATCATTGACACCACCTTTTCACATGTAAAAACACCTTTACCAGCCCTAGGGAATCATCCCAATTCTCACAACTTTCTTCCCTTTCTCCTTAAATCATATGAGCACCTACTCTAACATGTAACATGGAATTCGACTGAGAAACAAGTCATGATGGTAGGTGTAATGACTAATACATTATTTAAGTTAGAACCAAACCCTCAACTCTGTGATAATAGGCTGCTACAGAAAACTAATGAAATCTCCCACAAATATGAGTATTAGACTCTCAAAATGGATTCATATAAAAGTTAAAAAATTCCTCTGTAGTACATCACAAGATTCAAAACAATTATTTCCTATATGGGTTTGTACAATGGGTGCAAAGTTTAGAAAACATAGAAAATATGTAAAAAAACTGTTGTATTATGTTAGGAATTCTTTAGTAGAACAATCAACAACCATCTTCAAGCCATAGAGAGGATTTTTATAGCCATTAAATTCAAATTACAACTACTCTAATTCTCATAACTACCTTTTAAACTTCTTATACCCTTCATATTCTAAAAGTTGCATTTTGTACTTTTGTTTGACAACATTTACATCTTTTGTGCAACTTTTGACTTAGACAAAAATTACTCAATTCTCCCAATTACATAATAGATGGTCTCAATAGACCTTATTTAGACAAAATAGACTCAAAAAAACCCTAGACTCACCTATTGACACACCTAACAAACCTTCAACTTATTAATTTTGCAAATAAGGGTTTAGGTGCTCCTACACCAGCACCAAACCATGAACACCTTCTATAGAATATAGATAACAACATTACAAGCCTTCTTCTAGATCCGCCAAACTTGAAAAAAACCAGTGGAGGACTATGGAGCAAAAACATTTCTCCCAGTCCATAGACAAACAACTTTGCTAGACCAGTTCAAAAACTAGTGAACTCAACTTTCACTCTACATTAAACTAAAGGCTATAATATAGGATATATTACCCAACAATGCCCACAAACAACACTTCAGATCTGCACAAGCATAGGATCAAAACAAAAGAAATGTGGAGCACATACTAGAGCACATTCTAAACACACACACACTTTTGACTTCACTATTTATTAGTTTTCTCAAAAGAACTTGGTAACTCATCATATTAGCACACCTGTAACATCATAAAGATATCTCCATGTGCTCACAACATCTCAACAATATCTCAACTATACATGCACAACCTACAATCACTTGATTCCTTTCTCTGCAACAACCTATACAATGTTGACATCAATGAAAAAATTAATGACAACACCACCATACTCATTCATACTTGCAACAATCTCCCCCTTTGTCATTGATGGAAACACACAACTCTCTCTCCCCTTTGACATCAATGGAAAAGAAAAAATATATTTTACATAAATTTGAACACTCCCCCTTAGGAGTACACCCACATATCTCATACTACAACAATGATACTTCCTACTCCCCCTAAGGAGTAGACCCTATTCATCAGTCCAGACAGAAAAATAATTTGTGGATCCACTGGACTGATGCACCTCCATGTGCACCTAGTTCAAGGAGGGGCTGTAACCCCCAAATTCTCCTTGAGATACTTAAAAGAATCCTTCAGAAGCGCTTTAGTAAATATATCAATAATCTGATCCTTTGTAGCCACATATTCTAGCCTGACTTCATTCTCCAACACCTTCTCTCTCAAGAAATGACATCTGATAGATATATGATTTGTTCTTGAATGCATTACCAGATTCTTTGAAATATTTATTGTACTTGTATTATCATAGAATATAGGGATAGGCTCATCACACATCACTCCTATATCCTTCAATGTTTGCTTCATCCATAATATATGTGCACAACAAGATGTTGTTGCAGCCTTTGTAGTGGATTAAGAAACTGAATCTTGTTTCTTTCTTATCCATGAAACCAATCTTCCTCCAAGAAAGAATGCACCACCCCTTGTACTCTTCCCGTCATCCAAAAAACCAACCCAATCTGCATCAGTGCAAGCACTCAAGGTGAAATCAGTATCCTTAGGATACCACGAGCCATAATCTGGAGTGCCTCTTAGATATTTGTATATCCTTTTCATATTTGTAACATGTATTTCTTTAGGTTCTGCTTGAAATTTGGCAACCAAACATACTACATGCATGATATCTGGTCTAGTAGTAGTAAGATAAAATAGTCCACCAATCATAGATCTGTACATGCTCTGATCAACTTTAGGAGATTCATCATCCTTACTCAGTTTGCATCCAGTCACCATAGGGGTACATACTAGTTTTGAGTCATCCATTCCAAACTTCTTCAACAATTCTTTAACATACTTTGATTGTGAAATGAATATTCCTTTATCAGTTTGATTCACTTGAAGTCCAAGGAAGAAATTCAACTCACCAATCATAGACATTTCAAACTCTTTTTGCATCTCTAAAAATATCTTGCACATACCATCATTTCCTCCAAAGATGATATCATCAACATACACAACCACTATCAATATTTTGTTTCCTTCCACCTTGAAATTGAGATTATTTTCTGTGGAGCCTTTGTTGAACCTCTGTTGTGTCAAATACCTATCCAACCTTGCATACTATGCTCTGGGAGCCTATTTAAGTCCATACAATTCCTTTTTCATCTTAAAGAACATGTCTGGTAGATCTGATAACTGAAATCCCTCTGGTTGTTCCATGTACACCTCTTCTTCTAATTCTCCATTCAGGAAAGCAAACTTAACATCCATCTAGTATACCTTGAAATATTTTATGAGCAAAAAATTCCAAAAACATCTGAATAGCTTCCATTCTTTCCATTGGGGAAAATGACTCCTCAAAGTCTATCCCTTCAACTTGCAAATAAACTTTGCACACTAGCCTTTCTTTTTTTCTTACTACTTCACCATTCTCATTTAGCTTATTCCTGAACACCCATTTTGTACCAATTAAATTCTTGTTTACAGGTCTAGGAACCAATTCCCATGTCTGATTTTTCTCTATCTGTTGTAACTCTTCTTTCATTGCTCTAACCCAATTCTCATCTTTGCATGCTTCACACATCGTTTTAGGTTCTATCTTGTAAAGTAAACATAAATTTACCTCAACTACTACCACTTTGCTTCTTGTCTTTACACCTTCACTTTTGTCTCTAATTATATGTTCTTCATGATGATTTTTCTGTACATATTTTGGAGTCTTAGGAGCAGGTTTCAGAGCTTCTTCTTCTTCAATCTATTCTTCTTCTTCCTCCTTATTCTCTTATTTTACTTGTCTGCAAATAGATTCATCTAGTTCAACTTCATTTATTTCAACTGATTTGTGCATATCTTTTTCAACATTTACATTTGCACTTTCAACAATCTTTCTCAATATTTTATTGAAGCATCTATAAGCTTTGGTATTAGTTGAATATCCAAGAAAAATACCTTCATCACATCTTGCATCAAAATTTATAAGGTTCTCATAATCTCTTTTAATGTAACATTTTCTTCCAAACCCCTTAAAGTACTTAATAGTAGGAATTTTTCCATGCCATAGTTCATAAGGGGTCTTTGTGATGTTACCTCTGATCCAAACTCTATTAAGAATATAAATAGTAGTGTGAATTTCTTCTCTCCAGTATACATTAGGTACATTTTCCTCTTTCATCATAGTTCTTGTAGATTTTTGAACAAACTGGTTGTTCCTCTCAATAACTCCATTCTACTAGGGAGTTCTAGGAGCATAAAAATGTCTCTTTATACCATGATTTTTCACAAAATGTATTAAACTCACTGGAGGTGAATTCTCTACCGCTGTCAAACCTTAAACATTTGATTTTTAGGTTCACTTCATTCTCTACCATAGCCTTGAACACTTTGAATCTATCCAGAGCTTGAGTTTTCTCCCTAAGAAAAGTAACACATGTCATTCTTGAATAATCATCAATTAGAAGCATAAAATACCTATCACCATTAAGACTTCCTATTATTGTGGGACCACATAGGTTAGTATGAATCAATTCCAACATTTCGATAGTTGATTGTTTTTTTCCTTAAAAGCTACATCTTTTTTATTTTCCCAATTGACAACTTATACAAATAGAATTGGTAGGCTTTGTGATTTTAGGCTGATCCCTAACAACTTCTCTTGAACTTATCCTAATCAGATTTTTAAAGTTTACATGTCCCATCCTCCGATGCCATAGCCAACTTTCATTAACTTGAGATACAAAACACTGACCATCAACACCCTTAAGCTGATAGATATTTCTATATGTTCTTCTACCTGTAGCTACCACAATTCTGGACCCTTTTATGATCTCACAAGTATTATCCTAGAACACAAGCTTAAATCCTTTGCTACACATTTGTCTAACACTCAAGAGATTATTCCTTAATCCCTTAAAATAATAGACATCATTACTACTATGTTTTCCATCAAAACTATTTGTTCCTTTTCCAACAATCTTTGCACCAGAATAATCTCCAAACATGACTAATCCTCCATCATACTTTTCAAGTGTAGTAAAATTACTTTTGTCTCTAGTCATGTGATTTGAGCAGCCACTTTCAATCACCCAATAGGCTTCATCTTGTCTAGCATGAAAGGTAGTAACTAGAGTACCTTCCATCTCTTCCTTCTTGTTTTCTGGACCACATTCCTTTGCACATCTTCCATGGTTAGTAGACATTGATTTATTTTCTAAGGCTAGAAATAAGCACTCATCATTATCACCCTCAAAATTAGATTCATCATCAGAAATTCCAGAATCTTCTCTAACATAATACAATTTCTTGAAATTTTTATCCTTTTTGTCTTTATTGTCTCTACTCTTCTTGTGAATGGCTCTATTTAGACCTCTTGAAGCATAGTGACCAATATTTCCACAACTGAAACATTTAAAAGGTAGCATACCTTTGTACTTACCGATACCTTCAACTTCCTTGTAAAATTTGCTTCCAACTCCTCTGAACCATCACCATCTGGATCATCTTCTGTTTTAGTGGATTTGAAGGCTGATTCTGTTTTCTCCTTTTCTTTTCCAAATTTCCTCATTTCAAATGCAATCAAGGTGCCAAATAGTTGTTATTTATTAAATTTATTTGGATCATACACTTCCTCAATAGCTGAGACCTTATCATTGTAACTCTGCGGTAGATTCATTAGAATTTTCTCCATTACATCTTCATCTGTCAAAGTACCACCTTGATTTTTGACTTCATTAATTGCAATATCAACCCTCTAAAAATAGCTTGCAATGTCTTCACCTTCTTCCATTTTCAAGTTCTCATATTTGCACTTAGCTGTCAACTTCTTTGAAAATTTGACTCTATCATTTCCTTCATAGATATCCTTCAACTTTTCCCAAACTTCATAAACAGTGCCCAAAGAAATAAATTTTGTCAACTTAGTCTTAGATAAAGCACTATAGATTGCATACTTGCTTTTTCATTTTCTTCATAGGCATAAATCTCATCTACAGAAGGACCACTTGCTGAGTCAACATATTTTGTTTCAACAACATTCCAAGTCTTATAACCAAAAGAGATCAAGCAACCTCTTATCTGCATTTCCAAAAATTGTAATCAGATCCATCAAACATAGGGATTGTCAATTTGTGCACCATTAGATTTACCTCAAGTGGTTAAGCTCTTCTCTGAGGAACCAAGGCTTTGATACCAATTGTTGAAATGAGTAAGACAACTAAGAGGGGGGAGTGAATCAGTTGTGACTAATCCAATCACAAATCCTAAACAATTATTAACTCCACATCCAATTTAATCTATTATTAAGTATGAGCATGAAGTGAAAATAACAAAAAAAAATATCAACATAAGAAACACTAGATTTACGTGGAAAACCTAATAAGGGAAAAACCACGATGAGGATTAACTCACAATATAGAGTAATTTCAAAACCAATTACAAGAGGCTCACTACCAAAGGGATCACTACCCCAAATAGGATTCACTATCTAGATAGGACTTACTGTCCAATAGGGAGGCTCATAGCCTACAGGTACAAAAAGATAGAAAGAAGAATGTTACACAAAGACACTATCTCAATGCAACAAAAGATCCACCACAACCTCTACACATCTGTAGCCTTAATCAAAACATTGCAAACACCATAAGCTCACTATTTTCAGGAGTCTAGCACATTAAAGTATTGCTTCCTCATGTCACTTTCACACACTCTTTCTTCTCACACTTGTGGCTTACAATCCATAACATCCCGACTTGCATTTATACCATCTTTAACCTTAGAAACTTTCTCCAAGGTCAGCTACACATTCTTCAATTTAGAAATTCAAATTAGGTCAGAAACTCAACATTCCCATAATGGAAGAGAATGAGAGTAGAAAAAACCAACACTTAACCAAGACCCAAAACAACATCTTAGATCAATCATACACTTCCTTAATTGATACATATTCTTTGCATGGCGTGTAAACACCAAGTCAGCCAAACCTAATGAAAACACCAATGAACTTTGAAGTACACACTTCTGCAACATGAAGATAACATGCAGACCACATAACATGCTTCACCATATGTTGGAACACATCTTAGATGCCTTCATATTCATCTGTAGCTAATGCAAAAACCTTCATACATTGAACACATTCCATCAGTCCACCTAGAATGCACAGACACGCACAACAACACTGAAACAAGTCTTCTGGGACACCAAACTATGAAAAATTTCTATAGAATACATATAACACCATTAAAAGCCTTCTTCTAGATCTGCAAGACCTTAAACAAACCAACATAGGACTGCAGTGTAGAAAGATTTCTCCCAGTCCAAAGACAAAAAACTTTGCTAGACCAGTTCACAAACTGGTGAACTCAACTTTCACTCTACATTAAACCAAAGGCTATAATCCAGGATATATTACCCAATGATTCCCATAAACAACACTTTAGATCCGCACAAGCATAGGATCAACAAAGAAGAAATGTGGAGCAGATATGACCAGAGCACATTTTGAAGACACACACACTTCTAACTTCACTATTTATTAATTTTCTCAAAAGCACTTGGTAACTCATCATATCAGGACACTTGCAACATCATAAAGATAGCTCCATGTACTCACAACATCTCAACAATATCTCAACTATACATGCTCAACTTGCAATCGCTTGATTCCTTTCTCTGCAACAACCTATTTAGTGTTGACATCAATGACAACATTAATGACATCACCATACCCATTCATACTTGCAACAATGAAGAGCCTTTTTTGGAAGTTGTAGAGGGGGTAAAGGCAAGTAGTGTGATGAATAAGGCCCTTGAATTGGAGAAGGTAAGGGTTCTGAAAATTTTGTTGATTTGTATGCATCCCCTACTATCTCAATCATCGCGACCAAAGGAAAAGAGAAGTTTGTTCCCCCAACTAGTATTCATTGTGAGGAGAATCCTCTGAGCTCTCACTAGGGGATGAAATTTAATTGGGAGTCATTGGATCTTAATCAAGTTTCTAGCTTGGCGAAGGAGGGTTCAGATGTCTTCTTCAATTTGTTTATGTGGCTCCTTTGTGAAGTGAAGTTTCTGCATGGTAAGTGTGACATGATTGCAAGTTGTAACATTTCTACTTTCAGAAGCACTAAGGAGATGAATTCAATCTTTAGTATGGTTAATACCATGAATATCACTCTTAACTAGATGGCGAAGGATTTTGCAAAATTAAAAATTTATCATGACCATAGAGTTGCAGCCCTTGAGAAGAATTTTTTGAAATTTCATGAGGATTTCTCTACTCTTGTTAATCTCAACAAGGATTCTCTTGATACTACTGTAGAGGGTCTAGTACTTTTAAATGTGAAGGCTAAGGACTGGAATGGTAAGCCACTTCTTCCTAAATAGGGGGTGCATGTTGTGGGTGTGGCTAATAGTACATGAAAATAGGTAAAAAATCCTAGGGTAGGGTTGAGTGTGAAAACTCATAGCAAAACCAAAATAGGTATTGATGTCCTGATCCTGGATGTTAAAGAGGTCATGGAGATGCTTGAAAAGGTCATCACCAAAGGTTTGGAGGAAACAAGGTTTAAAGAACCTTCTCTAGCTACTACCCTATTCTTTTTGTGTCTACTACTTTTTGCTATTGGTTTGATGGTCGAATGATTGTGGTTTAATCATCTTTTTTCTTTTGTAGCAACTTCCTTATCTTTTCTCTCGTGCTACCTTTTGTTTTGTATAGGGTTTCAAGAACCCTTCAAAACCTATTTTCCAATAATAAAAAACATAAATAAAGTGATTTTTGGTGATGATGTCCATTGTAGGAAGGATGCATCCTGGGACATGTTTATTATACATTTTGTCTAAAACTAATTGCTTGAAAATTCATTGATACAAATGTTGTCGAATTGTTTATGCATGATCTAAACTTCAGATTTTCACATTTAGGTTTACATTTCAGAAATTTGCCACACTTGTTTCCACTTGATTTACCTAAGGTTGAAAGTGACAATTGATTTATTATGAATGGAAGTTTATTGTGAGTGTAAGTGAAATGGGATGGGTGGTTTTCAACTTTTTTGGAATATTTCAATGTTTTTGAACTTTTTTTAATGTTTTGAGGCTATCTTTGATATTTTTGGGTATATGTGAATGTTTAGGTTTTTAGGTTATTTGAGGCTATTTAGGGTTTTTCAAATTTTCAATTTTTTTTTTGTGTTTTCCAAGTTTAGACCAAGACCTAAGGAGAAACTAACCTAGCACCTTGGAGGCTCATCAATGATGGCCTTTCCTACATTATACATGCAAAGACGACGACATAGTTCGAATGATTCTGACCAGTAACTGCTTATTGATGAGATATGAACATTGATGGATTGTTAGTTTATTTTGACAAGCTCCTAAAGACTGGCCTAATTCCTTAGGGGCTCATCAATGATGGCCTTTCCTACATTCAATCTCAAAGACAACATAGCTCGACAACCATGTTTTTTATTTTTTTTGAATTTTTGATGTGTTCAGGGATTTTGATGTTGTTTTGGATGCTTTTGGTGTTTTGAAGATGTTTTGAATGTTTTGGATTTTGGCTATACAAGATTTTGATGTTTTTGTATTTTTGTATTTTACGGCTATATTTGGATTTTGGGATTTTGCAAGTGTTTTTGGATTTTGTGAATAATTTTAAGATATACAAAAACCCAATCTGATGCAAGTATAGAAAAATGGCCCCAACATTCTATGATAGACTACCTTGATATAGGAAAAAAAAATTGACCTTAGGAATGTACCAAGTAGTACTAAAGGGGAATATGATACTCACACGATATTAAACTATGATACAAATGCAGATGGGTGATGGAATAAATATGATAAAGGATGAAGGATGGATGGTGAAGTAGGATAAGCCGAAGAGCTAGTGATGGATGGATAGTGCTTATTTATGCAAGGCACCTGTTTGTCAGGTTTTCACCAAGGTACTTTCCCAAAGCACCATCAAAGTGGGTTTCACTAGAGGATGATTTTTTCTTTACTATTTTCAATCCTTTTTATTATTTTTTTTTATTTTGTTATTTTTTGATTATTTTTTTGATTTTTAGATTTTATACCCTTAAATCCTAGGCATAAATATTTTTGAGATGTGAGCTATTGATAGTCTCATGTAAGGGTTTTGTTGACAACTGATATGCTCTCGAACTATAACTAGTCATGACGACAAACCTTCCTAACCAATTAGGCTAAAACTTCCCTTTGATATCCTAATCTAGTATGTCCTTTTGATTCTCCTTTAGTACAAGATCTCCCACTTGGAAGGACTGAATTTTTATTTTCTTATATATCTCCTTTTGAGTTAGTTCTGATAAGCCTAAAAATGATTCAAAGCATCAAGACAACACTCATCCTACAACTCTATCTCATTCAACTAGGACACCTTGTATTCTTCATTAGTAATAAGATTTTGCAATGATATTCTTAGCAATGGGAGCTCAAACTTGATGGATAGGATAGATTTAGTTCCATACACTAGGGAAAAGGAGGTGGCACCTATAAGCATGTGGATACTAGTTCCATAGGCTCATAAGGTAGGATTCAATTGCAGATGCCAATCATAGCCAACTTCATTGACCATCTTCTTTAGAATTTTGAGGATGGTTTTGTTCGAAGCCTCAACTTGACCATTTCCCTAGGGATAGTAAGGGGTAGAGAACCATTGTTGGATATTGAACCATTAGCATAACTCACAAAAATCCTAATTTTTGAAAAGTGTTCCATTGTCTTAGATAAGGGCTTATGGTACATCGTATTGAAAAATGAGGTAGTTCAGGATGAATTTAGAGATTTGTTTTTCCATGATGTAGGTCATAAGGATTGCTTCAACCCATTTCATAAAATACTTAGTGGCTGTAATGATTAACTTGTGACCATTAGATGAGGTAGGGGTGATCTTTCTTATGAGGTTGAGTTTCCACTACGAGAAAGGCCAAGGTGTAACAATCGGTTGGAGTTCTTGAGATGGAGAATGGATAAGGTCCCCATGCTATTGAAACTACATGCACTTATTCACATATTCATGGGCCTCTCGTTCCATGGTAGGCTAGTAGTACCTTGTCCTCAATAGTTTCTTAGCTAAGGTCATACCACTAGAATGTGATCCACAAATTCCTTCGTGTAATTCTTTTAATGCAGTTAAATATTTCTCTTGGTTAAGACATCATAATAGTGTCCCTTCGATACTTTGACGGTATAGGGTATCACCTAGGATAACAAATTGGGAAGCTTTCTTGACAAAGCTTTGGTTTGGGGTAATGTCAGATGGGAGGATATCTCTGTGTAGGTAGGTGAAGATGTCATGATACGAAGGGGAACTAGGACCAATGATTTCACATACAAATTTGGATTTAGGTACTTTAAATGTCGGTACAAGAAGCTACTCGACGAGGAATTTTCATTGAAGAATGTTATGTGGCATGTCTAATAAGGACCCAATGGTTTCCATAGCATCAACTACTTGAATGTTGATGTGAGGTATTTGCTCAAATGTGATGTCGATGAAGAAATCCTTAAGAATTTCCACCATATTTTTGTAGGGTATGAGCTTTTCATCCTTAGTTTGATAATAGTCATTGATTGATTTATGATCAGTTCTGAATCTCCATAGACCCTTAATTCCTAGATTTCCACTGCATCATAATTTTCAATCCTATTATAAGAGCATACTCGGTGATTTTGGTGCATGGAAAAGATAGCCAATATGTTTGGGAATAAAATCACCATGTGTGGTGATGAAGAGAATGCTCGCTCTAGATTTGTGTTGTGTATGTGATCCATTAAACTACATCTTCCATTAATACACTATATCGAGAAAAAATACTAACTCATTAGGAAATTTGAACACCAATGGATTCTCTGCATAGATAGGTGCTTCTACCAATTGATCTAGAATAATTAGCCTCTTGATAGCCTTTTTCTCTAGATACTCTATATCAAATTTTATTGGGATCATCACACATTTAACCATTCATCTAGTGAGAGCTTCCTTGAATAATAGATATTTCAATGGATCAGGCTTAACAATGAGCTTTATTTGATGCAAAAGAATGTAGTGTCTAAAATTTTGTGAAGTGACGATTACTTCTAGCAAATTATTTTCAATGGGTAAATAATTTATCTTGTATCCAACCAAAGTCCTACTAATATAGTAAATTTCTCTCTCCTTTCCTGTTTCATCATTTGAGCAAGAAGAGCACTTAGAGTTGTTGATGTGGCTGAGATATATAGGATCAAAGGTTTCTCCAGTATTGTTAGCATAAGGATAAGAGGTGTTAATAGATAATCCTTGATTTGATGGAAGTCTTTATCACATTTCTCATCCCATTTGTATGTTATCCCCTTGTGAAGAAGGTGATAAAAGGGATAAATATTATTTTCCAACTGTGCTATAAATCTCCTAATAGACTATAACCTCCCTTGTAAATCTCACATTTTTTCAATGTTTGTGGGGCTCCATATACAAAATTGCTTTGACTCTGGCTAGATCTATCTCAATTCCCATCTGTGACACAATGTACCATAATTTTTTTCTTGATGTGACCCCAAAGACACACTTTTTTGGATTTAACCACACCTTTTATTCTTTAAGTTTTTCAAAGATTGGTCTCAATACTTCTATATGCTCCTTACTTGTTCTTGACTTAGCTAGAATGTCATCCACATAGTCTTCAACAATTTTTTGGATCATGTCGTGAAACATCACTGGCATTGCTATTTGATAAGTTGCTCCATCATTCTTCAACCCAAATAGCATCATATTCCAGCAATAGGTTCCCCACAGATATGTGAACATTGTTTTATGTTGGTCTTCCTTGTAGATCACTATCTAGTTGTACCTTGATAATCTATCTGTAAGTGACAATATCTCATGTCCAGTAGTTAAATCCACAATGATATCAATGTTTGGAAGAGGAAAGTCATCTTTGGGATATGCTTTGTTTAAGTTTCTAAATTCAGTGCATATTCTAATGCCCCTAGTGGGTTTAGAGACTGGAACCAGGTTTGAAACCCACTTAGGATAGTCTATTGGTTGAATAAATCCTACATCAAGGAGTTTTTGTAATTCTAGTTTAACCAACAATGCTATCTACGGGTGCATTTTTCCCAACTTCTAATTTACTAGTTTAGCTTCAAGATAAACTACAAGATGATGGAAAACCACTTCAAGATCTAGACTAGGCATATTTGTATACGTCCATGCAAATTTTTTCTTTTACTCATTTAAGAAAGCTGCCAAGTTTGTTTTCTCTTCATAAAATAGTGATTCTACAAGAAGGTGATCTATGGTGTCTCATTTGTTTCTACATTTACTACATTGGCTTTTTCCATAAGTACAATTGACTTTTCTAGATGTAATGCACTAAGGGGAAGATTGAATCCCTCATCCTTCGGTGCCTCAGAGAGGTTTTCACCATCATATGTGTCCTTTTTTACTATTTTATGATCAGAAAGTGCTACAATGTGGTTTTCACTTAAGGATCGACATGTGATTCTCATATCATTTATTTTGCAACTAAGAGACTCAATCATTTCCTCATAGTAAGCCTGTGTATCTAGCTCTATGTCAAACCCTAATTTGTGATCCCTATAAGGCAAGTTATCATGAAGTCCCATAAAATTGAAGATTGCTTCATCATTTTTGAATGAATCCAGAATAGATGGTCCTTGTTGGTCCCAATTAATGAGTTTAGGGTAGACTAGCATTAGTTTAGTTATTTGGATAATTGGATCAAAGGATGTAGTAGTTACCATGAATATGGAGGTATCCTCAAACAAGTCAGTGATATCATTTAATAGAAGCACCCTTGCCAAGAATGGCCACTTTGCTAGTGGTACATCCAAGACCAAGATTCTTAGGTCATTTCTTAGGAGCAAGGGGTTCTAGCAACCCATTATTGTTTAGGCCCAATTTCTCATTCTTGTTATATCCCCAACCCTTTGTTATCTTCCATTGGAAGAACAGGCATGGGTCTATTATCTAAAAATTTGGCTATATCCTCCTCATTGATGAATTCTTTGTTCAAATCTCCCCACTTGGTGAAATTGGTAGATGCTACCTTCATTGTCTTAGATACCTTGTTAATAGGTTGAGGCTTCCCATGAGATTTAGGAGAAAGAGGAAACTCTCCAAGCACAAAAGAATCCTTCTTCAAGTTATAGTCCCTACAACTGTTATCTTTGATCACTGCCTTGATGTATGGTATGTTCTTCATGATGGGTATTTTTGGATTGAGAGGTAGAAACTAGGGAAGATGGCTCAACAAATGAGGAGGATTTTGGCCCTTCATTTTTAGGTACTTGTGGGATCTTTTAGTATTTTTCTTCAAGGTTCTTGTAGTAATAGAATGGTTCAAGATCACCATGGATTATAACTTATTTATCCTCATAATGAAATTTGACACATTATTGGTATGTGGAAGCTAAAACTTGCATGGAATGGATCCATGGATGACCTAAAAGAATAATATATGGAAGGTCAAGGTCAAGCACTTGGCAAGTGTTTTTATCAATGGAGGGTCCTACTTGGATATGGAGCTTGATTCCACCTTTAGAAACTTGTTCTTGATCATCGTATGCCCTTATAGTAACTCTTTTTTTCTTTTGAATGGCATCTTTAGAGTAACCCAAGTTGTTGATTAGCTGAAGGGTACAAATATTTAGACCATTACCTCCATCCACCAGGACTATTTTGAATTTTTTTCTTGTGAACAACAACTCAAGGTGTAATGTGTGATTGTGTGATGGCTACGTTGGGAGGTCTTGCTTAGAAAAGGTGAGAAGATGAGGAGTGGTGATGTGTTTGATCATAGCCTAAGATTGCTCAGTATCAAGATTCTCGAGTATGGAAGAAACTGAAAAATCCTTTTCTAAGTTGTCCCTATGCATGGGGGTTAGTTTTAGTAACTCCAAGATGGAGATCTGGGTAGGGGTCATCCTCAATTGGTCTAGGAGACTATAATCACTAGGGTTCAACTTCAAAAGTGTGGGTGATGCCCTAGGTTGGGATGGTGCTCCTTGGATAGTGACCTATCCTCTACGTATGGTGACTCCACACTCTACACTAGGCTCCTTGATCATGATAATGGATATGGAATTATTGCAAGATGTGACCACATTTTTATATAGATGACCTACATTGTTGTAATCCTTCCCTTTTCTATTTTTGTTTCCCTTGTTATGACCCGACATCAATTTCTTGTATATTTTGAGGTCTTGGTTCCTTGATTGTTGATCGACAGTCACATCTCCATTGTCGATTAGATCTTGGATGATGTTTTTTAGTTTCATGTAACTCATCTTTTTGTGTCCCTTGATCATATAGAAATCACAAAGATCCTTCTTGTTATACCATGGTTGTTTAACTTGAGGTTCTTGGTAATTTTGATAGTTGGGGAGCATAATGAGATTGGATTGCACCAACTTTTGCATTACTACTTCAATAGGTTCCCCCAATGGTGTGTACTTATGTTGTCGAGGGTAGTTGTTTCTAGGGGGTGGTACTCTTTGTGTGTTGGCATTGTTGACTTGGTTGTTTGGTGACTATGTGTTCATTTGTTGTGTGTTTGTTAGTTGATTGTTTTTTTGTATTGGAGCACTTAGGACCACTTTTGCATCAACAACACCATCATTAGTTACATTCTTGTTCTTGACCCATACGCAAGGATTGTCATTAGAACTAGTAGATGGTTAGTTGTCCTTGCATGCTTGTGTGTTTCCTTGTGCAATAAGGGATCGTTCAATGTTAAGAGCCCTAGGGATGAGCTCTTCATATCACGAGACACATTGCATTTTTAATTGAAAGGATATATTTATGTCCACCATAGATTCTATTCTAGTAACTAATAAACTTGGTGGCAATCACTCAATTTAGGGGAAAACCTAGTTGAACAGTCCACTTGACATTGAAATGAATTTCATTAGATTATCAACCAAGGCTAGTAGGCTTGTGATGGTGTTAGCACTATATGTTCTTTCAAATACCCGAGGTTACCTAATTTATCCTATTGAAGGTATTATTCTTGTTGGGACATCATAAAAATGCCTAAAAATGAAAGAAGTAAAGTTGGTGCTTTGGCTATGGGTACCTACCACATGGTCTGTGACTGAAGTGTTGCTAATAGATAAAATTTTGAAACTAAATAGAAACTAATGACTGAACCCATTCTACACTCTGGAGTACTACAAGTTAATGAATACAATCAGGAATATGAACAACAATTATGGATAACTTGATATGAGGATCTATCTTAATTGATTATGCAATTATGAAGTAACTAAACAAAAATAAAGAAATTGTAAATATAGTGAAGATCATTACTTGAGTGACCCTTTCTCAAGTGGTTGTATCCACTTAAACTAAATAAAATATAAATCCTCATATTCAAATCAATAATATAAACTCAAGATCATTCATTGTACATTCCAAAATATCACATGAAATCTTGCTCAAATATTGTATTAAAAAAAACCATGTTTGAACAATCAACATGTTTATGTAATAACAACTAGAAACTGAAAAATGTTTTATAATCAAATCCACAACTGAAAGATTAATCAACTCCTATTCTAAAGACTCAACCACGAGCTATATACATGCATGAGGGAGTTTATTCAAAACAAAAATCTAAATTGAAATCATTAATAAAAAATCTCCTAGATATCAGAGCATAATTAAGATTTAGTTATCCCAACTACAATTGAAAAGAAATAAGAATCCAAATAGGATTAGAAATCTACAATAAAAAAACTGAAATTTGGAACATAAGATTAGTTATGATGAAATCCTAATGATAATAGGGTTATCCTTCTTCAATGCCTTTGTTGTTGTCTTAATGATGCAAAATTTTCTTCATCAGGTGTTTCCATGTTGTAGTTATTGTGTTCAATGTATTTAGGAACATCCCCTATTTCAATGTCCAAGAAGTCCTTCGACTGTGAGTTACACTTTGTAGTTTCTACGGGCTACATTATCTCCTCAGGCTGCAAGGGGTTATTTCATAAAACACATACACAATACTAAATACCATGATTAAACATAGATCTCAATTATAATTCATACATATTCACATGCAAATCAAGCAACACCATCATATCATAACTGAATTTCCATATTCTTTAACCAAGTTCAAGGTCTGTATAATAGACATAAAAGATGGCATAATGTAGGAATAATTATCTTAGGAATGTCTTATAAGTAGCATAAAGATAACCAAAAAAATCTAATAAAAAGGTTCATCACTCTCCCCAACTACCCTTATGCTTTCCCTCAAGCAAATGAACTAGGGGGGCAAATTATAGTGTAGTGTAATCTCTCTAAGTTCCATGACAATGTTTACTCCCTTGATTTGCTTTAGGTAGAGTCCCTTGTAACATGAAAGCCTCTTCATCCTAGTAAGTTCAATCTACTCACATTCTTCCATCTTATCCCCTGTCTAATGTGGTACTAGATAAACAAGGATAGGTGGTTGAAATGTTAATGGAAGCCATTTAAGTGCAAGGTTACCAACAATATCCATATACATGTGTACTATTTCAAGCATAGCCATGAAGTTATATATGGAATGTGGCTCTTTCCTTTGTAGTTTCAATTTCAAACTATCCCATATTTGATGTATATACTTATAACTATGATGAACCAATCCAACTGCCAATGTCTACATCCTATTATAGTCCTACATCTCAATCTCATGATCTTTCCTCCTGAACCTTTGTACTTCAAAATTTGTAACCATTCATTTATGATGGAATTAAGGTCATTTGATTCCTTCTTGACTGGGAGAGTAGTATGTTTCTCTCTCCTCATAGTCCTCCATTAATTCACCCCTGAAACCTTCATTTCTAAAGAGAGATACTAGTGCTTTGACCTATAAATCCCCCACAAACATTAAGGGGTTCCACTTTGTTTCCTCAGGCACTACATAATTGTGTAGATAGTACTCACAAATTTTATCTTGTTCATCTAGTGTAGAGTCAACAAAAACATTAATAAAATTGTATTTTCTACTCATTCCAATTGTTTGATTACTTATTAGCTTTCTATACTGAAAACTTAGAAACTTCTCTTGCAAAAACAATGCATAAGTCCTTGCTAGGGGTCTGCATCTAATGATTTGAGTAGATTTATCTTCTACTTCCTCCACTCTAATTGCTAACTTGTTCAACTCATTGTCTTTCCCCTCTAGCACTTCGGTATGCTCTGAAATTAGAGTTTCTTTTTCTTTTCTCTGTTTTTTCCTTTTCTTGTAAAAATTCATCAATAATTTTCCATAATTGATACCTAAGAGATATAGTGGTGTGATGAGTTGGATTCTTGATAGGAGGGGGTCTTCTATTCTCTACTACAAGCTATGTATCCCCTTTTTTAACTATGAAAAGTTGTGCCAACATGTCTAGTTTAGCCCCATGTCTATATGTTTGCAATTTCTCCTCTAGATCTTGAATCTTCATCTCCCTCTCTTTATCCCTTTGTTCATAATTTTTTATTTGTTCTTCTAATTAATTAATTCTTTCTAATGCTTCTTCTAATTCTTTCCTAGCATTCCTTTCTTCTAAAAGTATTTCTTCATCCCCTAAAGTCTGATCAAAAACCCCCCATGTATTCAAAAATTTCATTGTTAGGGCTATCTAGGGCTCTTCTCTAGGTTTTATAAGCAACAAATACATCCTCTAATTCTAAGTTAGAGGAGGAAACATACCATTTCCTTTTGGAAGGAACATGCACCTTCTTAGGAGAATTTTACTTTATTTCTGAGTTAGTGTCAACCATCATAATGCTTTCCTATTCTATCTCCTTACCCCTTAATTCGTCTTTTGGTTTCCCTATGCTCCCCCTCATAACACCTTTATGTTTCAACCAGCCTAAATTCCTAGGTGTAGCAAATGTCTCTTTCTATGTTTCCTTTTTCTTCTACACCTTTGAAGATGTAGAAGGTCTACCTCCTTTTTTCTTAGCTTTAGGTGTCTTAGAGGTGGATGGGGTCTTCTTTGTTGCAGGTTTCCTATATGTTGTAGGTGATGATTCCTATAAATTATGCTCCCCAAGTTCACCTTGGTTGCGGGTAGGTGAAGTAGCTGGTGAACCAAGAGGGGTTTCTCTTATAGGCGTAGCTAATGGTTCTAGGGTTTCAATAATTGTAGGTTGCTCTAGTATACTATTAATGTCCTCACATTTTACAAAGTATTCCCAAGATACCTATGGGTATTGAATTCTAAGAATCCTTTTTGTTAACAAGGCTATTAAAAAATGATGGGAAAGAGCTAAATCATTCTATTTCCTTTGGTATTTGGATCCCATCCTCTTTAACAAGTTGTAGAGGTAATTTGGCACATTAAAAAGCCTAGTATGATGAAAATGGCTTAATGATTTGAAATGCATAGTGTAAAGAAGTGATAACCTACCATCACATGTGAGTTACTTGATTATGTATGAGGCATAGGAAGCCAAAAACCATGGAAGTGAAAGTCTTTTAGTACTGATGAATCCAAGTTTTCTCCTCACTCAGAGAATTCTTCTCTTGTTGCCACTACATCTACTCGAGCTAGAAATTTAGCTCCAGTCCTATGTAAACTAGATACATGTGTGATTGCTCCTTCTAAAACATCTATTGATAATCATTTTACAATAGCTTCATCATGCTCCAATGTAGCTACAAAAATTCTAGTTATATCATCACTAAATTCTATCAACTTTAGAAAATAATCCAACCATCCTACCCTTGTGAAAATGGGTAGCACTGATGCATCTTCCAATATTTGCTTATGTGCAATTGGCTCTCTTCTAATGATATCACCTCCCATGGTGATGTATTCTACCTTTGATCAAAACTCTTCAACAACTTTGAAAATTCAACCCAATTTCAATCTCAACAATCGACCAACCCAAGCTTTTGTTACTCTTGCATCCACCTTTCCTTTAGCAATTTAAATCACTTGGCCCTTTTCTCCTCTGTTCAACTTCTATAACATTGAAAGGTTCTGAATTAGCTTGAATTTAGGCAATTGTCAACTGGAATTGAGAGGAAAAAGTTTATAAGTGCAAAGTAGGGTATGGAAAAAAGGTTTGTACATTTTATCTTTGGTTATGTGTTTGGTTTTTTGTGGTGGAAACTAGAATTTGGTTAATTTAGTGTCCTTCCTCCCAACTTAAATTCTTGAAGTGTCCTCACTTAAAGTTCAAAAAAATAGGTGAAGGTAATAATTTCAAAGTATGGAAATAGAAGTAATGAGTAAAATGTATGCTATATTTAATGTAAGTACATATTGAACCATAATGAAAATCCATGTTAATAATGGTTGTGTAGTATGTTGTAGAATATTATGAACTAAACTTCCATGTGTGTGAAACTTATTTGAAGATTATCCATGGCATGATGTTGATTTGACATGATTTAATTACAATGAATTCAGTGTGAAATTAATGATAGACTAGTGCATGGTTTGAAATGAGGAGAAATGTATGGATGAGAGAAGTTGATGTGATAGTCTGAATTCTTAAAATTTGAAAAAGACATCATGAAATGAAATGAGCATGCTGCATGTACCAATATGAAAAGGTTTATTTGTTGCATGTTTGATGAAAAAGTGAATCGAAAAGTGATAATATGCAATTAATGTGGTTCCAAATTTTGAAATTTTCTGACAAGAAGTGTTGTGGGTTCCTTCATTAATAGGTCCCAATTAAAATTTGACAATTCATGTGTATTGTACTATAGGTCCCTACTGTAACAAGCCCCTGACTAAAATATAATAGCTTTAATACATGAAGCTACAAGTCCCTACCATAATATATAGAATGCTTCAAAACAAATGCATCAATGTAACTGTGATGTGTGTGCATGTGAGGTAGATTAGTAAATTAAGCTTGTGTGACCTCAGGGGGTGAGTTGTGTAGCTCAACCACTAAGTCACTTGAAGAAATTGGTACATCTACTACTGAGTCAGCATTGTATGTTTTTGAACTTGTATCTAGATCAATGATAAGACCATACTATTGAATCAAAGAAAAAATTAAATCTTCTTTTTGTACTATTTTTTATAAGGTTTCAACCTATGGCCATTAACCAATAGTGAAAACCTTATTGCATCTATGGTCTCCAACTTTATTGCCCCATTGGGAAAAACTTGGATTATCTTATATGGTCTAGACCATCTAGATTGGAGTTTTCCCTTAAAATATTTATATCTTGAATCATACAATAATGCCCATTCTCCTACATTGAATTCCTTTGTCTTTATATATTAGTCATGCCATTTTGTCCTTTTTTTCTTTACTATGTTTGTATGATGCATTTCTTTCATCTTTATTTTATCCAGACAATTTAAGTTATCCAATCTCTTGTTTTGTGCTACTATGATGTCCATGTCCAATTCCACTACTATGCTAAGTGTTTTATGCTCAAATTCTATTAGAACTATTGTTTTTCCATTTACTAGTTCATAGGGGGTGAAACCAATTGTTGTTTTCCATGTAGTTCTATATGCCCATATTGTCTCTAGTAGTCTAGTAGCCCAATATTTCTTGTGTAACTATACTATCTTGGTCAGATTGCTCTTAATTTCCCTATTTGTAACTTCCACCTGGCCATTGGCCTGTGGGTGATATGGTGTTGAATTTTTGTGCCTTATTTCACATTATTTAACCAATTTTGTAATGAGCTCTTTGTAGACACATAAAATTGTCCTAGGCTTGCAACTCTTAGATTATTCAACATTGCCCCTTTCATTCTTAATAATTAAATATTTTTTAATTATTTGATTATTTTCTAAAGTCATAATTCTTCTATTAATTAAATAATTTTAATTATTTAATTAATTCATTTTTATCTTTATTCTCCCTTGATTAATTAAATAAATTTTATTTATTTAATTACCACTAATTAAGTCCCCTTCTTCTAAAATTAAATAAATTATTATTTATTTAATTTTTGTCCACGTTCCACTATAATTAAATAATCATTATAATTATTTAATTATTCATTAGCCTCTTCTCTCATAAATTAAATAAATTTTATTTATTTAATTTGGTCCACTCTCTTGAATTTTTGAATTAAATCATTATTTAATTCAAAATGATTCTTTTTGTCACATTACTCTATAATTAAATAATATCTTTATTATTTAATTATTTACCTGGAGTAAAAAAAATTTATTATTTAATTTCTCCAGCAACCTCTTTGTCCGTGCCAGTCTTATCTTCTAAATTTATTCTTATCTTTTGACATCTCATTTAATTTTGACCCTTGATTGAATTATCTTATAATTCAATCTTGGCCCTTCATCCTTATCATTTGCCCTAATTTTGACCTAACCCTAATTCTTATTGCAACATTCAATCTTGATCATTGATTCTAGGGTTTTTTGGTCATCTTCTCATCCTGGCCACACATTCAAAATTGCAGTTTTTATAAAATGGCAATTTTGTTCTCATTTTGTCTCCCTCTGGCTCTCTCTCTCTCTCTCTCTCTCTTAGCTTTCTATCTCTCTCATGCTCATTCTATCAACTTAGGTTATTTTATCATTTGCAGTCATTGTCATTTTTAGTCTATTGTGAGGTCATTGTGAGGTCATTTTCTTTTATACAAATCCTTCAACACTTGCATAGGGCTTAGTCATTTGTCATAGTTGCTCATACAAATCTGAGGGCATCTTTTATTTACTGCAAGCTAGGAGGTGTAACAAAGGTGAAGCATGGAAGATGAAGACCTAGGGTAACATTGTCCCTTTTTGTTTTCATATTATTTCCTTTGTACTTTGTTATTTCATTGGAATTTTAATGTTATTATGCTAACCCCTTTAAAAAATTCAGATTTTCCCTTGATTACATTGGTGAACCTGACATATTTTAACACATTTTGAGAAATCTTGGAGTTGGAACTTTTTATTGCAGGTTTTGTTAGCTTTTTGTTGCAGGTTTGGCATCATTTTTGGACAAAACCCTAGTTTCCAAGGATTCGACCATATATTTCACACGGCTTTGTATTTTCTCACAATTTTTTTTCTGTATGTAGGTCGAGGACACTATCAAGAGCTCTCATTCCAAAAATCAGATTTTTTGGATTTGTTTTTCATTTTTTATAATTATTTTTTTGTTTTTAATAAAAAAATAATTTCAGGAGTAAATAATCGAATTTTTCAGATATGTTTACATTTATAGAAATCTATTTTAATTTTAACAGGGGTCTACTCTTTAGTTTTTAAATTTTGATGTGCAATTATTAGTCAAAAAATAGATTTTTTGAAATTAGTGTTTAAAACAGATTTGCTTATATCTCACTCACGGTTATAGATATACTCACAATTTTTTTTTTTTGCAGATTTTGGAATGACATCAGATGCCTCCAGTAAAAAAATTAGAATTTTTGGAGCTATTTTGTATTTTTTATAATTTTTTTATGATTTTTAATAGAAAATTAATATTGGGCGCAAAATAGGGAATTTTTCTAATTTCTTTACATTTCTGGAAAGCTCTCAAAAAAATAATATTAGTCTCTTCTTTTATTTTATATTTTTCAGATCAATAATGTCTTCAAATAATCGAATCTAATTCGGCTATGTGAAAAATATGTATCTGAAATTGCAATTTTCTAATGAGTTTATTTTTTTTCATGGCTGCATTATGATATTATTTCTTTTGATTTTGTAGGTGATCATAAGGAGTTTTAGTGGCAGAAATATCATTCATACACAACAAATTGGAAAGCGAATAATTAGGTGCACATATCCCATCTTCCATTTCTTAATCTTGTTTGTCACACATTTCAATTTGGGGCATAAAATTAATCCTTGTTTGCAAACACATTTGGATTTGGGCTCTTAAAAATAAATTTTGTCTTCAATCACATATCAAAATTGGGTCTAAAATTAACCATTGTCTTCCTACACATTTGAATTGGGGTTAAAAAGAACAAGTGCTTCTATTGTTTGCATACAAACATTTCATTTCTAAGGGAAATTAATCGTTGTGAGTGTGAATCAAGTGCGTGTGTGATCACAAACACCTCACTTGATTTGCTTTTTTCAAACCCTTCATAGGAGGCCTACTAGGGGATTTCATCACCCCTAGGGACGACCTCAATCTAAGTGTGAATCGAAAGACATGCTTGTTTGGAAGTTAAAATCTTGTCACTCTTGGCTAAGCCCCAAAGAACTTTATACCTTTGGGAAGTGAAGGTGAAGGGTGGGTTACCCCTTTCTCCTGGCTATGTGGCAGGATTTTTCTTTCAAATCATTCCTTATTCAACCTTGTGCAATCTAGCTAGAGACCTAATTGGCCATACCCCACTTGACTAGTCATAGGGCTTGTTGTTGTGTATTCAAGTGCTTGATTAATTATAACATTTAATTTTGGAAGAAAAACTTATCATTGTGCTTTGTGTGTGTGTTTATGCATTTACATGTAAAATCTTGTGTTTGATATTGCCCAAGTCAAACTTCCAATAAAATCTTTCCACATCATCCAAATCATACAATCTCATCATTCCACATCATCATCTCTTTCATCCAATCAACATCATTTTAAACCATGACAACATTTGAAGACATAGCACTAGAGCTTATTCACATGCTTCATGAAGCTCAAACAAATCAAACACCTTTAGACCAACAAATCATTCAAAGCACCCATAACATTATCCAAAACCTTCAAACCAACCAATCACCACAAATGCAACAACTCATAGCACAAATCCAATACCTCATGGCCAACTGTCACGTCCAACAAGCACATTATCAAGTCCAATCACCACATCAACACATTTCACATCAACCCTATGTGTCACTTACATCATCATATCAACCTCATCCATCCACATATCATGTTACCCCTTCGTCAACCTATCACAACTCTTCTAATTTCAACTCTTATCCACATCAATCAACCTTTCAACAGTCATTGTCCTATTCAACCCCTCCATCATCATCACAACAACAAATCATATCACAAGTCCAAATACCATTCCAACCGCAAGAAATTCAACCACAATCCTATGTGTCACCTTCATCATCATGCCCAAAAAACCCATTTACCTTCCATGTCAATGCCATATCGACATGTCCACCCATATCACAACAACAACGTAGCTTCCCAAGTCCACCTTGGCAACAACATCAAGAGCCTTTAAGTCTTAATGCCACTTTGACAAGGGGAACACCAATCTAGTCCATGCACCCTTACCACCATCCAATCAAATGAATATCCATAATCCACCATGTCCTAGTCCTAATCCATTGGCCTCTCCACCTTCTCACCCATCAAACTCTTCATTACCCCCACCATCATCTAATCCTTCATCAAATCAATGCCTTACATTTAGATATTTAAAACATAAATTGATGGAATTACATAAATCCACCAATCCACCTACAAAGGATGTGACCCAAGGGCTACAAGAAAGGAATCAATTGTCTCCATGTCATTCGAATCATATTCTTGAACATACAAAAGAGTCCTCAAACATCATGCCAAGTCCTTCAAGTCAACCATGCCATCTACAACCCCTTGAGCCAAGTCAAGAGTCTCCCCTCATAAGTCCAAGTCAACCTCCATCATGCTCCTATGTTGTTGACCATCTAGAACATGTTAAGTCTCTCCAAGAGTCATCCCCTTCTACTTCCATTCAAGCAACCCAAGATGTATGTCAAGAGCCTAATCCTAAGCATGTGGAAACATCAAGCCCAAGTCCTAATCAAGATCAAATCATTGTCATCCAACCTGTCCATAATCTATGTCTCTTTTATGATCAAGATGATATCCATGATGATGAAGAGCCTATCCATGAGCAAGATATTTCAAATTCACCTCCACCTAGCACCATATATGACCTTCAAACATCCACTTCCCTTGATGAGACACTTGCCTCCCAAGCTAGTATAGAAGATCAAACAAATACCTTGGATCTAAGTGAACACAATGCTAATCAAGATCCTAATGATCCCCCATCACCCACTATCGACCCCATTGCAAGCCCTCCATCATATCTACTTGGTCTTTCCAATAAGGAACTCGTGTCTAGTGTTCCACCTACACCTAGTCCCATTGTCCATTGCATACCCCAAGGAAACCAGTCTCAAGATGTTGGTATTTCCTCCATGCATTCTAAGTCCACTTTCCATCATCAAACCTATCATATGCCTAAAGTATATGTTGCCATTCCACCACCGTCATCCTACAAGTGTCAAAATCATGTGACCATACACCTTCCTCCATCCAATTTACCACCATTACTTCCAACTCCTAATCTCCCTCCATCTGCTTTGCCACCATTACTTCCAACACCTAATATTCCAATCATTCATAAATACCCTAAATATCCTAGTCATGACCAACAAATGCACACATTGTGTAAACATAAAGCTTCCACTCAATCCATCCACCCCATGGGATTCAAAAATAAAAATTTAGATGCCTCTATTTATAAAGTCAAAAATTCTAATGGTCCTAATGCCTTAGCATACAATTGCAAAAATTCAAAGCCAAGTGCATCCAAAAAGTTATATAAGCCCATGCCTCCAAAAGAAAAGTCTAAAAACAAAATGGTTTGGGTACCTAAGAAAAAAGAAATCAAGTCAAATGAGGCATCTACGTCACAAAAATCCCAACCATCCACTTCCATCCAAAATACACATTCCATTCAAAAATTACAAAAATCCCACAAGACAAATAAAAGCCATAAAAATACTAAGTCTATGTGGGTACCTAAAGCACTTCATCACCCATCTCCTAAGCAAACATCTCCATTGCTTTCTACACCTCGTCCACATCAAAAGCTTCAACGTTTATCACAATGTGTGCAACCATTGGTCATGGTTCCCTTCCATTTCACAACAAGCCCTTATACCTCCATCTCGTCACCCCCCATCCACTATCCTACATATCTTCCCCACCACCTTCCTATGGTCCATGCTTTTGGCTAAGCCTCCCCATTCATCTTTTGCATAATTCCCATATAAGTCCTATATCTTCCCTACATAATCCTCCATAATACACATCATAATCCATCATCTACCTACTCTATCTCCATTTCATGTCATCCCTTACCAACATCTATGAGCATAATGACATTTGACATGGTCCATGCAATGATATCCATTTCTAGTGGGACTATCACCTTTCATGCAACTAGACACTTGAGTCCCTCCTATCCAAAAGTCAAAAAGTCAAAAAGTCAAAAAAAAAGTAAAGAGAAATCCCTTCATCCAATGGTGAAAACCTGGTAAACAGGCGCCTTGGATAAGTACCATGATGAAAACCTGGCAAACAGGCATCATGTGTAGTTTGATCTTCTATGTCACTTACACTTGGGGGCACAATGTCTTATCTATCCAACCTATCATTTTTATGTCATATCATTTCCATCCTACCTACCATCTTTAGCCATCATACCTACCTATCATATTGGGTCCACTTATCCACTCTTCTCCTTTTGATCTTGATGAAGATATAGGGGCAAAGTGTTGAAACATGTTTTTTGGGTATCTCTTGACATACCTCATCCTATCTAAACCAATCATATCATTATCCTATTGTCATCAGCTTTGTCACGAAAAATCCTAAGTCTTGTACCTAGAATGGGGCATGTCATTCCTATGCGACATAGTCTTTGGAGATCACATCCTTGCTCTCTTATGCATACATCCATTTCATCCATTAATCCCATTTATCTCCTTGCACCTAGACTTGGTTTTCCCCTTGTCATTGGTATCTAGCACAAAGGCTACCCAAATTTTCATCCATTGACACCTCAAAAATGTCAAAAATTCAAAAAAAATCATAAAATGACAAAAAGACAAAAAACATCATAAAATGTCCTAAAAAAAGACAAAAATCATCATAAAATGTCCTGAAAAAAGACAAAAACATCATAAAATGTCCTGAAAAAAAAAAAATCATAAAATGTCTAGAGAAAAACACAAAAACATTCAAATCAATGTCAAAATCCTAAAAATGGAGTCAAAGTCAGTCATGTCAATCAGTCCATGTCATTGTCGAACTACGTTGTCTCTGCGCATTTGCTACGTAGGCAAGGCCATCAGTCGATGAGTCCCTGAGACATTAGGTCAGTCCTTTTAGGTTGGTCCAAATAAAATCATGGCATTTGTCACAATCGTCACATCAGTCAAATAAGTCAGACAGTCAAAATCAAACACAAGATAGTCATTTGAAACGTCAATGTCAAAATTGGTCAAAATTAGACAACATAGTCCAATCAATCATATAGTCAACATCAATCAACTTGCCAAAAAATATTACTTAAAACAATGTCAATCTCGTCACTCTTTGGTCCTCTTCAAGATGTGTCCTTCTTGGAGTTAGACCTCGTCAAAATGTCCTTTGCCTTTTCAGGATGTGTCCTTCCTGATAATAGGCCCTGTCAAACTATCAACACTGTCAAATTGGCAAAACTCTTAAACTATCAAAACTATCAAACCGACCAGAAATCAATCTTTGGAAAACAAACATTGGCAAACAAAATTACATGGCTGTTAATCTTTCTGGTCTTTCTTATCTTATCTTTTGGCTATCTTGGCTATTTTGTCTTATATTTTTACTTTCTTGTCTTTTTGGTCATGTTACTAGCTACCTCGAGGATGTCCCATGAAGGATTTAGAGGTGCGATGACATCTCCTGGCCTATTTTATTTTCTCTGACTACTGTATGTGGGTTGTCTTGACAAAAAGACTGGGGCAACTTCGCCCTTAGTATGAGTTAGGACATTCCTTGTCTGTGACTGTCTATTTTTCAAGTGGATGACCTTGCACACCTTGGTCTACGTCATACCATTGTGTTTGTTGTCCATTTGTGTCATTTTTACCGCCCAATGATGATTAAGAGCAATAAATATTAGTCCTATGGCAATGTTTTGAAGGATTTGGTCTAGGAACTAACATGCATCTTCTTTAGTCGTGTCATCTTCTCTCTCCTCTCTCATATAGGCATTGCATCCATATCATCATCCATATCTTTTGCACTAACATTTCTTTGTCTCTTCATATTCTAGTCTTCTCATCAATTTCGAGAGCACTCATATTCTTGGAACCTGTCGTCCTCTCGAGGGGGCATACCACAACCCTCCTCGTCATTCTTCCTCATCTTATTTTGCCTTTGGGGCATATTTTTGACTTCTTTTGTCCAATGCGACATGCTATATTATGACAAGAGGGAAAAATGTAGACACATAAAATTGTCCTAGGCTTGCAACTCTTAGATTATTCACATTGCCCCTTTCATTCTTAATAATTAAATAATTTTTATATTTATTATTTTCTAAAGTCATAATTCTTCTATTAATTAAATAATTTTAATTATTTAATTAATTCATTTTTATCTTTATTCTCCCTTGATTAATTAAATAAATTTTATTTATTTAATTACGTCACTAATTAAGTCCCCTTCTTCTAAAATTAAATAAATTATTATTTATTTAATTTTTGTCCACGTTCCACTATAATTAAATAATCATTATAATTATTTAATTATTCATTAGCCTCTTCTCTCATAAATTAAATAAATTTTATTTATTTAATTTGGTCCACTCTCTTGAATTTTGAGTTAAATCATTATTTAATTCAAAATGATTCCTTTTGTCACATTACTCTATAATTAAATAATATCTTTATTATTTAATTATTTACTGGTCACTTGGAGTAAAAAAATTTTATTATTTAATTTCTCCAGCAACCTCTTTGTCCGTGCCAGTCTTATCTTCTAAATTTATTCTTATCTTTTGACATCTCATTTAATTTCGACCCTTGATTGAATTATCTTATAATTCAATCTTGGTCCTTCATCCTTATCATTTGCCCTAATTTTGACCTAACCCTAATTCTTATTGCAACATTCAATCTTGATCATTGATTCTAGGGTTTTTTGGTCATCTTCTCATCCTGGCCACACATTCAAAATTGCAGTTTTTATAAAATGGGAATTTTGTTCTCATTTTTTCTCCCTCTGGCTCTCTCTCTCTCTCTCTTAGCTTTCTATCTCTCTCATGCTCATTCTGTCAACTTAGGTTATTTTATCATTTGCAGTCATTGTCATTTTTAGTCTATTGTGAGGTCATTGTGAGGTCATTTTCTTTTATACAAATCCTTCAACACTTGCATAGGGCTTAGTCATTTGTCATAGTTGCTCATACAAATCTGAGGGCATCTTTTATTTACTGCAAGCTAGGAGGTGTAACAAAGGTGAAGCATGGAAGATGAAGACCTAGGGTAACATTGTCCCTTTTTGTTTTCATATTATTTCCTTTGTACTTTGTTATTTCATTGGAATTTTAATGCTATTGTGCTAACCCCTTTAACAAATTCAGATTTTCCCTTGATTACACTCTTAAGTAAATTTTGGACCTTGATCAGTGACTATTTCTCTAGGTACTCCATACCTAGTAAAATTCTCTTCATACAAGAATTTAGTGGCATTACCATCTCTGGAAAACTGTAATTCCTTCACTTCCACGCACTTGGTCATAAATCAGTGCAAACCAAAATGTGCTCCTTGTTGTTAGATGTAGGTGAAATTGGCCTAATGAAATCTAGACCCAATTTTTCAAAGGGTGCTAATGTTAATTATGGCTGCAAAGGAATTTCATTAGTTTTGGTTGGCTTACCCATTCTTTGGCATCTATCACAACTTCAGTGACTATTTCTCTAGGTACTCCATACCTAGTAAAATTCTCTTCATACAAGAATTTAGTGGCATTACCATCTCTGGAAAACTGTAATTCCTTCACTTCCACGCACTTGGTCATAAATCAGTGCAAACCAAAATGTGCTCCTTGTTGTTAGATGTAGGTGAAATTGGCCCAATGAAATCTAGACCCAATTTTTCAAAGGGTGCTAATGTTAATTATGGATGCAAAGGAATTTCATTAGTTTTGGTTGGCTTACCCATTCTTTGGCATCTATCACAACTTCTAGTGTACTTGATAGAATCCTTATGTAAAGTTGGCCAATAGTAACCTATTGTGAGGATTTTGAATCTTGTCTTTTTGGCTGCAAAGTGACCCCCATAGGCCTCATCATGGAAAGATTTCATTATATCAAAGACTTCATCTTCTTGTATACGCCTTCTCATGATGTTTTTTGGGCTTGTGTAGAAGAGATAACTAGATAGCCAAGAATATGGAAAACACTTGTGCACTAGTTGTCTCTTTTCCCTTGGAGAAAAGTGTGTTGGTATTTTCTCTTTCACTAAATAATAAATTTGTAATGTCAACATACCAAGGTGTATGTACATTAAGAACTAACAAATTCTCGTTTGTAAATGAGTCATCTACTACCCCTTTTGTTGATTGTGTTCGTAACCTTGAAAAAAAAAATCTACTACATTAGCCTTCCTAGGCTTGTCCACTATTGTGATATCAAATTCTTGTAGAAGGAGTAGCCATCTGACTATCCTACCCCCTACCATTGGTTTGTTCATTAAATATATTATAGTTGTATGATTTGTGTGGACAAAAACTACATATCCAGTGATGTAATGCCTGAATTTGTTGATGGAATATACTACTGATAGCATTTATTTCTCTGTAACAGTGTAATTTAGCTCTGATCCCTACAAATTATTGCTAATGTAGTAAATAGAATATTCTTTATTACCTTCTTTCTGACCCAAAACTGCTCCAATAGAAAAATCTAAAGCATCAATATGTTTATGGAAGGGTAATGTCCAATTTGTTCCCATAAAAAAAATTTCTCTAGTTAAGGTTGTCTTAAGTTCTTCAAAATAATGCTAGCACTCTGATGTCCAGTTAAATTCTTGAAAAAGTTACCCTCCCTTCAATGGATAATCAAGTCCTAGGTGTAACATACAAGCTATCTAAATCAATCAAATATTTTTTTCAATGAATAATCCTTAATCTATCCTTGTTTCATCATTCCTAGTTACTTATACTGATGATAAACAAACCCTCCTATTATGGAGTATATACAAACACTTTCATAGAAAAGCATAAAACAACTTTTTTTTCTTTCCATAAGAAAATACTATGATTCACTAAAGCAAGCAGTCTCAAGCAATTCCAATCAAAGCAATCAAGACTCATTCTTTCATAATAAATGACAAATAAAGGGAGATTAGATCCTCATTCCTGTAATACACTTGATCCAATCAACTAACTTCATTCTCATCCTTCCAATGACAGCTTGCTAAGCATCACTTTAACTACTCAAAGCAATACTTCACAATATACTCTTCCTCTAGGCACCAAAATAATTCTATGCTCTCACAATGTAAATCTAAGCTCTCACAAATTATAACTCTTACAATATTTGTAGCAAAATGAAACTACAAAATTGTGTGTCCCCAAATGAGAGTGTTGGCTCATCTATTTATACAAAATATTGAGACTTTGATGCCTAAGGAAAAGGTATGCCAATTGACACCACTTAAACATGAAGGTTGCCTCATCTCTCATAGCAAAAAGGTGGCAGAATTCTAAGTAAATACTTAGCTTGGCATTCTACAGACCAACCTCCTTTGCTTGATAGAAACATAAGACTATTTCAAATATGCACATACTCAAATGATGAGAATCAAATTGTGTATATGATAGAAATCTACATAAACATTGTATTCATATAATGGTGCCAAGTTTCAGCCATTTCATATTCCTTTGGCTTGGGTTTATCTAAAGAAACAATCCATATTAAACAGGAAACACATTTCTCTGTCGACTTAGTCATAGACTATTCATTTGACAAGTAAAGGATGAATCGACTCCTCTAAAACAATATTCAAACTGTACTTTGACCAAGCATGTTTATTGATGTGATTTATTTCCCTTTATCATGCATTTAAATCACTTTAGATAGTAAGCTTTGATATTTAATATTTCCATCACCTTTTATCCTTTTGGATAAATGTGTTCCAATATAATGTAATGCTCTACTACAAAATAGTGATGCATTTTGTATGATATTAAGCACGGCTTATAAACTCCAAATCGACCTTTATCTTTTCATAACATATATATAAATTAGCTTTTATTTTTTTACTATATATATATATATATAAATATATGTTTTTATATATATATGTTGATGAATAGCTTCAATGCTATATTATATATATATATATATATGTTCCTCTAGGTACATGTATACATATATTGCTATATTCGTATGGACATTTACGTTTGTCATACATACGTATATATCGACACATATATACTTATGTATATATCTTATATATATATATACATTCGACTGCACAATCAAGCACATATACAATTACTATCTTATTGATAAGAAATATATGTGTGATGTATATATACATATATACGTACATGTCACATTGTCCCTTTGATAACACCATGCTCATAAGCAACCCATTTATAAGCGTGCATAGGTACATCTACCTATGTACTCTCATGTACGTGTTCCTTCATGCATATGGTCTATCGTCAAGATGCATATGCATACATATATATACATTCAACTTATGTTCGCCTCATCAATCAAGCATTGTAACATAAGGAAGAACTCATTAGCTCTAAACATATAAACATCATCAAAGAATTCACTCAATAGTAATCAAGACCCTTACTAATGCAAACACATCATACTAAGGGATGACTTACCAATTCTCAACACTATGAATAGACTCAACCATTCTACTATGAGTGTGTGTGTAAGCTCAATTAGGTTTCATTACTGGTTACCTGACCAAGTTCTTCTTCCTAAGTGATACTTCCCCTCACTCCTGGAGGATTGAACATGAACCTGCATCCAACTTAACACATTCCCATGGTAGTCAGCTATTCATAAAAATATGCATTACATAATACTTTTCCATAGTTATAATATCCAATTCAATAACCATCCATTTCACATATATGCATTTCATCACATATCATTAAATGAAACAAACATTCATTCATAATTCATTGATAACAAAGTGAAAGCACATGTATTCTTAATCAAAATTCAAAATACATTCACACATGCAATAATTTACCATAGCATAGTAATAGTAAGTAGGTAAACACACAATGGGGTGTGACATACTCCCCCTAGTGAATCATCATCCCCGATGGTTTTATGTAGAAAAAATAAACTAAACAAACAAAACATTATTTTCAAGTACTTTCAAAAGCATGTGAAGCATGTGGAAACTTTTGTTGTATCTCAACATAGTCTTCCCAAGTGGCAGAGTCTTCTACATACTGGTCCCACTAGAATTTGCATTGCACGACTTCTCTATTACGTAAATGAATCTTATGCATTTTGAGAACCTTGATAGGCTCGATTGTTACCACTTTGGGGTTCTATACATGTTAAGCATTCCAATCAATCACATGATTATCTCTTGGTATATACTTCTTTAGGTAAGAAATGTGAATGGTGTTATGCATTTGTTCAAGAATTGGTGGCAACATAATTTGATAAGCTACAAGATTCAATTCCTCAAGAATCTCAAAAGGTCCTACATAGCACATAGCTAATTTGGATGAATTTCCAAACTTGATGGAACCCTCATGAGGTTTAGCCCTCAACAACACCTTGTCACCTTCTGTAAAATTTTAGGTACTCACTTTGCATCTGCATAGATTTTATTTCTATCATTAGCTTCAACTAATCTTTGCTTAATAATCATTATTTGTTCTTCCATTTAAGCCAACATGTCTTGCCCAAGACTCACCTTGTCCTCAATCTTATCCCAACTTACAGGGGTTCGACACTTTTTACCATATAATGCTTTGAAAGGAGCCATCTT
Source organism: Sequoia sempervirens (assembly GCA_007258455.2). Classification (NCBI taxonomy): domain Eukaryota; kingdom Viridiplantae; phylum Streptophyta; class Pinopsida; order Cupressales; family Cupressaceae; genus Sequoia; species Sequoia sempervirens. Next base: position 724,235,270 of record VDFB02058242.1, on the reverse strand, counting down.
AATTATGGAATGGTAGGATTTATTATAAGAAAATTCCACTAAAGGAAAGTAATCTTCCACTTGTATTTTTGATACATGCAATACATTATAAGGAGGTATTTGAGTGCTTGATTCACCCTTTATGTTTTTCCATATGTTTCTGGATGATACACTAAACTTATATTAAGTTGAGTCCCAAGTGAATAAAATAAGGTTTTCCAAAACCTTGAGGTGACTTGTGCATCCCTATCTGAGATAATCTTCTCAGGAATTCCATGCAGTCCAAACACTTCTTAAATGAATGTTCATGCTATGATGGGAGCTCCATTAGTTAGATTCTCAGGTATGAAATGTGATACCTTGGTAAACTTATCCACAACCACAAGAATGACATTGTGCTTATTCCTTGACATAGGCAATCCTTGCACAAATTCCATACTTATGACTTGCCACTTGCTCTCTAGAATATCATGTGGGTATAAAAATCCTACAAGATAATGATACTCAACTTTTACCCTTTAAAATTCAGGACACTTAGCCACGAATCTAGTAGCATCTCCTTTCATCCCTTTCCAAAAATATAATGGCTTTACATCAGCCAACATTTTTGTCACACCAGGGTGTCCAGAGTATGGCGCTTCATGAACTTCTTTCCATACCAGATTTCTTAACTCTTATGAGTTAGGTACATACATTCCCCCCTTATGCCTAAGTAATGCATTGGGTTCAAAATGAAATCCTTCATACCTTGCATCTTTTGGATTTCTAGTGAGGTATTGCTTATCTTGCATATAGTACTCATCCTCTTTGCATTTCTACAATACTTGGCCTTTAAAGTCGATTCAGATTGTTGCTATTAAGGAAATATGACATCTTTGACTTAAGGCATCAACAACCTGATTTTATTTTCCCTTAATGTAATTGATACTGAAGTTATAATCAAATTTTAACTCCAACCATCTTGTTTGCCTTGCATTCAGATTAGGTTGAGTAAATAGATATTTCAACCCATGATGATCAATTTTCATCTCAAAGGGCTTCCCCAACAAGTAATGCCTCCACATCTATAATGCATGAACCACTGCTACTAACTCTAAATCATGTGATGCATGATTTTTATCAAATAGTTTTAGCTTCCTTGATTTATGAGTAATTCCTTTCCCTTCTTGCATTAAAACACCACCTAAGCCTTCTCATGATGCATTTGTGATAATAGTGACGTCGCCATCTGGATCTGGTACTTTCAAAATTTGGGTAGTAGTTAACTTCTCGTTGAGTTGATCAAATGGTACTTGGTACTTTTCTATCCACTCAAACTTCTTCCCTTTCATTTGCAAAGAAGTAATTGGAAAGGCTATCCTAGAGAATTTTTTAGCAAACTTTCTATAATATTCCACCAAACCCATAAAAATTCTTACCTTAGAGACATTTTTGGGTAATGGTCATTCTAACGCTACCTTGATCTTAGTTGGATCAAATGAGATACAATCTGCTGAGATCACATGTCCAAGATAATATACTCTCTTCTAAAATAAAGTACACAGAAAGTTTCTGATACAACTTATGTTCTCTCATTCATTAAATTCCTACAATGATCCTCCTCATTCGTTGAATAAATCAATGTATCATCTAGGAAAACCAAGACAAACTTATCTAGGAAATCCCTAAATACATTGTTCATAAGGTTCATAAATGTTGTCAGCGCATTAGTTAGACCAAAGGGTAGAACTGTAAACTCATAATGCCCATATTTGGTTATGAATGTAGTCTTAAATATGTCCTCATCTTTAATTCTCAACTGGTGGTATCTAGATCGTAGATCAATCTTATAAAATACATCAGCTCCCCTCATTTGATCAAATAGATCATCAATGTGTGGTAATGGATACTTTTTCTTTATCGTATCTTTGTTAAGAATGTGATAATATATGCACAAACACAAAGTACCATCCTTTTTAACAAAGATTATTGTTGCTCTCCAAGGTGATACACTTGGTCTTATCAATCCCTTAGACAACAATTAATCCAACTATGCCTTAAGCTCCATTAACTTAGTTGTTGTCATTTTGTAAGGCACTTTGGAAACAAGTTCAGATCTTAATACTATATCAATTGAGAAGTAAAATATCCTTTTCAATGGTAGTCCAGGTAATTCCTCTAGAAACACATCAAAAAAATTATGTAGTATAAGATACCTTTCCATATCTATCACTTTAGTTTCCACCATTTCACCTTCTTCCATCTCTTGGAAGCTCTATGGTCCTGTTATGCCTTGCATAACCACCCCATTTTATTTTATTTTGGAATAAAATGGGTCCCCGTTTTTATTTTGTTTTGGAATAAAATGGGTCCCCATTTTTATTTTGTTTTGGTTGTCTTTGGTTGTCTGGTTGGCTCTTAGGATTTCTTTGTTTTTTCTCTTAAGTCTATCTTTTTTTTTGTCGGAGGCGGGTTCGGGACCAAATCTAGACATGGAACTATTTCAAGGTTTCTAGTTCGGATATGGTTCCGACTCTGAATCTGCCTTCTCTTTTGTTTCATTTTTGTTTTATTGGTTTTTTTTTTACTAAGACTTGGGTTGGTCCATCCTCCTGTTCATTAGTCATTTCCTTGTGTTTTGTTTTTTTGTTCATGTAGGATCAGAATCTGGATTGGAACTCACATGGGAAGTTTCAAGTTTCCATTTTTTGTTCCCATCCCAACTCTGCTTCTGCTCTTTTTCTTCCTCACTTTGTTTTTTGTTTGGGCCAAGTCCAATGTTTACTCTAGTCCTGCTTCCCTTATTCTTGTGTTGTTCTTTGCTTTTTGTTCGGGACTAGATCCAGAGCTGGAATCGAACTTTGAACTTTGTGAAGTTCCATTTTGGTTTTGTCTCCACCCTCATCTTTGTTTGTTGTTTTCGGTTGGTCTTTTTGTTGGGACCGAATCAGGGGTTGAAAATGAAATATGGAACTTTGTGTAGTTTCTCTATCTTGTTCATGACTTGGCTCCGTGTTCGCCTTACATTTTGATGTTCCGTGGACTTGACTTAACTATCTGTTCACGTCATTGGCTCCATCCCCGATCTACCACATTTATGGCATTAAATGCAGCCTATTGGCACACACGACTTATTGATTAAAGGTTTAATTATGCTTAAACTATCTCATTGTTATTATTATGTGAATTGTTTAAGCAAATTACGGCTGGGAAAGTCTCGAGAGAATTGATTTGATCGCGGGGGAAAATTGTGGAGCGAATCTTGGCGAATTTCCGGTGAATCCTAAGGAGCATTTTGAGGTAGGTTTATTTTGTTTTTCTTTCTCTCATTTTTTTCTTTTTCTTGTATCATTTTAGCATATTTGCAGGAGGGTTTATTCTATGAATTTGTTCACTTGGTTGGTGTTTGCTTCTGTTCTTTTTGTTCTGTTTGTTTGTTTCTTTCTTTTCCATTCCGTTTCGTTTCATTGGGTTTGTTTTTTTTCATTTGTCCTTTTTGCTTTGTTGTTTGTTCTATTGTCGCATTCGTGACAGTTTTGTTTTGTCGTGCTCTAGTTTGGACTAGGGTTTCAATTTTGAAGGGGTTTCCTTGCTTGGGTAATGAATTTCATTTTTGGGGCCCTATTCTGGTTTTCTCATGTTAGTTTTGGGTTATTCATATGGGTTTCTCATTGTGCCCTATTTTTTGGAAATGATGTATCGAGTGAATTAGGGTTTTGCAATATAACCCTTTTTTGTGGTTTTAGTGACTTTTGTATGGAGTAATTGTTAGAGGGTTAAGTTGAGCTATTTCTAGTTTCCTTTGGGGCCCATGTGACCTAGGGTGTAGGGTTCATATGATCACCTTGTTTTGAATACTCTTCATTTGCTGGAATTATTCCACTCCCATTCATTATTATGATGACTATCTTTACTCTGGCCAAAAACAGATCTAAAGAGGAAGTTGAACTTGTTAGCTAACTTTTGTTTCTAGTCTGATTCACATTCCCGTCCTGCCTTCGACCTTGTGTTGGTTCCATTTCCTATTCTAGTCCCACTTCTGACACTGTTTTACTCCTTGTCTAGTTTCGATCCCAACCCTACCACATGATAAGAAACATTGTCTATGCCTAATGCTTCTACGATTCTACCTCCGATAAGGGGATTGTTTGACCAAATTTTATCTTAGGAGGATGGAGCAGTGATTATATGATTGACTAACTTAGATGCTTTGTTCATCTAATACAAGGAATTGTTGTAGGTATTAAGAAATGTCAGGAGCATTGAATGAGGCCTCTTAAAGGATCCAGCCAGGTGAAACTTCATGGCAAGGAGTTAGGCCAAAGAAGATCAAAGTGGAACAAATCCCATATACCTTGAGATGTAAGCATAGGGAGGCCATCCTCACAGCTAGCAAAATTGACTCCAAATGGACTGATATTACTGACACCAATTCGGGTCCTTCTAACTATAAAGAATTGCATGAGGAGACATTTACTAAGGAGCAGGTCACAGGAAGGACATAAAGGATTATTCAATCCAGGTTGGCACATGTGGCACTCTTCCCCTTGTCTATCTAATGTCCGAAGTTGATTCTTGCAACAGCTGGAGCATATAACCCTGCTACTAGGCAGTGTGTGGATGTAAAGGGTAATTTCATTATTAACTTCATGCCTCAAATGATCAAATTCTTGTTTCATATACCTGATCCCAAGAATCCTAAACAATTTGAATAAGACTTGGATGAGGGTAGAGAAGAAGTCTCTGACCAAGCTTCCAGACCAGCCTAAGAGGGTGGACTTTAGTAAAGAAATTGGAGATATAATCATGTTCCTCTCTAGGGTGTTTGGTAAAAGGGATGCTTCGCTATTCAAAGAATGGATGTTTCCTTTCATTCAAAACATTTTGGATGGGAGGCAACAATTTGACTAGTCTATGATAGTATCGGACAACATTCACAATCAGACGATAAAAGTCAGAGAAACCAAGCATTTTTTTATGACCTCCTATGTAGTTTATGCAGCTGCCCATGTGGGGATTTTTCCTAGACTTCAAATAGTAGGTATATTGGGGGAAGCACGAGGATAGAAGAAAGTTTGGGAGTATTATAACTAGCTCACCTTGCAGGCATCAGAGCAACATTATAGAAGGGTTAGTGATGCCTTTCTTTATGTCATTATTAATAAGATTAATGGGGATGCAGGGTATAGGCTTAGCAGGGAGGTTAGCTTTTGTGAATGAATGGGGACATTGGTTTATCTAGTACCCCACATTCACCTATTTCAGGTTAGCAGGCTTTGATGGTCACCCCAATTTGCTACCTAGATGTTGTGGTGGTAGTATCATTTTAATGGAGTTTATTTATCAAGCATTGGCTATAAATTTCTAGTTTATCAACAAGCACAAGATTGGGTGCCATAAGTTTCTAATGAAGCTGGGGGCCTTTTTTTGTCCACACATTCAGGCAGCTAAGACTATTTGTGATGAGTTACTTTATTTGAATTTGGGCTTGTACATGGCTAGGAAATACTATGACCCCAAACATAAGATGAGGGCTTTGCTTCCTAGTGTCTTTCAGAAGAATTTTAATCTATTGGAGGATTTTTGGGAGGACTTGCAATATGAGTATGATCTTAGGAAGAAGAATTATGAAAGGATACCTATCCCACTTATGGTTGAGTTTAGGATAAAGGAAGACATTCCAGAAGCATTGTCTGATGATGGGATTGTTTTGGATCCCGGGTATGATGCAGGCAAGATTGGTACTAAAGATCTTGATCCAATAGATTGGAATGCTAAGGAGACAATTGACATAAAGTAGATTGCAATACTGGTGCTGGACAAGAGTATTCAATGGGTGAGTTTGAGGACTAATCAGGCCGATGCTACATCATCCAAGAAGAGGAAGGCTGTAGGTATGATCCAAGGATATAAAAGGGCGAAGAGAAGGATGGAGCCTAAGGGACCTTTAGAGTTTATTCCTTCTAGTGCATAAGGTGAGGAGGTGGTTCCTCAAGATATTCCAGAGGTATAGGAAGATGAAACAACTATGGAGGTGGGTGCTTCTACATCTACTGTAGGGGAAGCACCTACTCAGCCCTCTAATGCACAAGAATTGGGCCAAGAATCACTAAAGGGAGCTCTCCATAGTGAAGCAGAAGTTTTAAAGCAAATGGAGGGTCAAATTGAGATACATAATATAGAAATGGATTTGGAAAAGACTGCATTTGATAAAGAGCATTCAACATTAACATCTTTTGATATGAGAGATGATGAAGAGACCGTGCACGTATTGACTGAGGAAGATCAATGGAATTTCTTTGAGGAGGCAAAAATTAGAAGTTGATGCTAAGGAATAAGCTGGGGCATCAACTAAGCAATAGGAAGAGGATGATAAGGCACAAGCTGAGGCATCAGCTAAGCAACATGAAGAGGATGCTAAGGCACAAGCTGTGGTATCGGCTAATCAATAGGAAGGGGATGCTAAGGCACAAGCTGAGGTATTAGCTAAGCAACAGGAGGAGGAGGCCAATGCACAATCTAAATTGGTAGTCAAGCAGAAGGAGTTGTAAGATAAGGTCAAGGCTAATGAATTGGATCAACAACAACAAAAAAAGAAGCAAGAGCTCAAAATTCAAGAAGAAAGGGATAAGTTAATAATGCAACAGAAAATCCATGACCTTGAGGAGGAAAAGGCTCAACAAAGAAGAGAAAAAGAAGCTATTGAAGCTAAGCTCAAAGAACAAGAAGAAGCTTATAGGAAAAAGGAAGAGCAAGAACATTTGAAAAGGGAAAGAGAGGCTGCTGAGATTGTTGAACATGAAAAGAAGTCCAAGGAGGCATGGGACTATGTTGAAGATTTGAAAAAGTAGTGAGATGAAATGTTAGAAAAGAAGAAAATAGAAGAGGAATGCTTAAAGCAGGAGCTGGAGGCTAAAAGGGTAAAAGAGCAAAAGGATAAAGATGAAGCATAAAATTTAGCACAGGAAAGTGAGCAAAGTGATCAAAAAAATGTGTAGGAGGTTGATTCTCAACCAAGGCTTACATTGTTGCAACCTCTATCTTCCACTATTGTTGCTTCTTCTTTAGCCTAGGTAGCCACTACTCCTATTGCTCCTACTTGGTTAAAATTGGACTTAGAGAGAAAACAAGTTGTTCAACCACAATTGTTGAATTGGGAAGAAATGATGAAATAAATTGGGAAAGAGAAACCTAAGAAGGCCCAGGTTCTTCCCTCTACTAGGCTCACTGATGCTGGAGAGATCATTGCTGAATGTGTCCTACCTATAATGGAGAAGAACCATGATGATATGCAATTCACAGATTATCATTTGGGGGCAGTAAATTTGGGAAAGCCTATGAGGAACCAGCAGATGATTTTGATTGACATTGTGGCCTCTTCAATAAAATATTGGATGATTAAAGATAAGCAAAGAAAGGATGAGCTTAAGGCTCAATTGGATCAACTCCATGGTTTCTTGAAAGATGTTTCAAGTCCCATTTCTCAACAAGCTGCTCTTCCTGAATCCCCAGTTTTGTTAACAAAAAGGGAAGCAGATGATTTGATTCAAATGAAAGTAAAAGTAGGGATGATGGATAAGTGGTTGGATAAGCTCAACTAGGAGGTTGGTGATGTTATTGTTGAGGGTTCTAAGATTCATAAAGCTTCTCTTGAATTAGCAGAAGATTTAGACTAGCAGGCTAAGGATTTGGACAAGCAAGATGATGAATATAAGGAATATGTTAAAAGGCTTGAAGATGTCAGCAAAGTGCCCAAATCCACCTTGATAGAATATTCAATTCTTGAGCTTGGTAATGAATATTTTATGGAAAATACTGTGAGCATCATAAGATACAAGTCTAGGGCTATGCATGGACATCAAGAAGAAGTTCGAGAAATGAGTAAAGACTTGAATCAATAGATGATTGAGTTAGAGGCAGTTGTAGCCATTTTAATAAACTTAGATTCCTCCAATAAAGAAGGCATGTTGTTGGATAAACTAAGGGAGAGATGGAGGAGTAGGTTTGAGGAGATTATGCAAAAGGGAGACGATGGGGAGAATTTATTGTTGGATCAATTTATGGATATCTGGGAGGAGGTAATAACTGCTAGAAAAGAGCTAATCAAGTTAAAGGAGATGCAAAATTTGGTTGCCAAAGAATTTGAAAGAATCAAATTTTAAGGTGACTAGTTGGATGGCCCAAATTTGGGTACTCTTCAACAGATATTCTCCAGTTATGATGAGTACATCCTTGAGCATTTAGTGCAAAAGTGACTAACTCTTTGCATCATATTCCATCTGATCTTCTCCTCTTTTGTGGATTTTGACATAAGTTCAACTCTGAGTCTGATCCATGGGTTTCACTTCCTTCTTGGGGTATTAGATTTCCTTTTTTGTACAACAGAGTGTTCAACCTTGAAAATAGGGGTTCTTGATTCTACTTCTACGCTCAGTTTCAATTCCATGAATTGTGGATCTCGATTGATAATTGAGAAATTCGTGCATGTGGCACCCTATATGTATTTTTAGAATCTACTTTGTAAAGGTCGGCTAATTGAAGAAAGATTAGCCACCTGATGATAGAAGATAGAAACTAGATCTAGGATTTAAATGTTTTAGAAAGATACTTTAAAAGGTTCAATAAAAAGGCTTGATTATTTTTACAGTTTTCATACGTTTTCATGTCATGATTTTCAAAGTTTGGATCCATTTTGATAAGGTTAATGTTATATGATTAATCCATACGCCAGTGATTTTGTTGTACTTAATTGTTTCTTATTTGATGAAAGTTAATAGAAGGAACTAGATTCAAGATCATATCATTGGATTATATGTGAATTAAATTGCTATTGTATTCATTTGATTTGTGTTTTGGATAATGAGTGGGTGATTTGTTTGAAGTAAGTTTGGTGATTATTGATGGTATTTGAATTAGCATTATGGATGTATGCATTAGCATAGTTTATTCTATGGATTACATCTTGCTATAGTTGTGGTTAGTTGGAATAAACACTCATTATTAATATGCATGTCTGGATGTGTAATAATTTTACTCATGTTTCTTTGATTTAAAGCTTTTTTTTATCTTTTTTCTTTTATTTAAAACCCCCCAAACGTAGAATACTTGATGTTATTCATTCTTGTTATTTGTTACTAGCAAAGGCCCCTTGAACATTACAGTTATATTAATCACTGAGTGAATTCAACATAATTGAGAACCAATTAGCAAGACCTTGGGAGTTAGATCTCCATGTGTTATCTTTCTCTTTCAAGAGAAATAGAATAGTAATATTCTGTTTATTGTTGTTGTACTATTTTGACCATCAATAGATCTGGTGCTAGAGGGAGGGGCTGAGGAACAAGTTGGCTCGCATTGGGTCATTCTCACCAAATAGGTATGAGAGAATTCTTAGATCTTCTCAGAAGCCTGAACCACTTGTTGAAATCCAAACCACTATTGGGCATAGGCCCCAAACTTGTAGAGTCTTGATCAAACCTTTATCACCACTGCTCACTCCACCTAGGTTGCCACCAAACCCACCTACACCACCTCACCAGCCACTTTCACCCATTCCAAAACCTGCTCAATTTGTATCACTGCCAAGACCTATGGCTTACTTCATTAATAACCCTTCACCATTAGGGACTATCCCTGGAGGTATACATGATCTCCAAAAGAACCCAGAGAGGTTTTGTCCTAAGTACATGCATGGGGAGTCAAGAAGTGCCAAGGAGCACATACATGCATTTAAAGATGCCTGTACCCGTGTTCAGGTGGCTCATTAGGATGTTGTGTGTAGATTGTTCCCCTATCTATTGGGAGACATGGTATACAATTGGTACCTGAACTTACCCCAAGGGTCAATTCTAAGTTAGACTGATTTAGAGAATGCCTTTATCAATCAGTTCAGGGTTTATGTAGACCCTGCTATCCTTTACGACCAGTTTGCCACTATAAGAAAAGAACACCATGAACTGCTGCCTCTATTCAACACCAAGTTCCAAAGAATGTACCGAATGTTCCAGGATCCTTACCCGATGGCTGAGAAAATTTCCATCTTGGCATACTTAAGGGTTGTGGACCCTTTGATTGGCTTGTTATTGAAAAGGACATATCATGCTAATGAAACTGACTCTTTGGCTAAGGTATATCATCTCGCCATTCAGCTACAATAGCAGATCAATCTGCAAAGTAGGAGTCTAGGAGGATTTCTCCCTCCTATAGGATACCAAATGTCCAATCCACCCCCTCTATTCAATACAGTCGCAGGGATGTCCTATTCCCAATACAGACCCATGTCTGAATTCCAAGGTTCACCTCCCTTTCCATTTTTTAATAATGGTCCCCAGGATTCCTCCCAGTAAAATCAAAATTACCAAAATCAAGCTAGAGGATCAAGTTCAGTTAATCAATCTTTTGCTGTGAAGAATGTAGAAAGTGAAAAGAATCTCCAACTGACCAACAAGATGGGGACTCTCAAAAATAAACTTTCTTAGATGTCTAACAATATGGCTCAACTTAGACAAAATCCCCCTCAAAACCAAAACCAAGGTTTTTAGAATCAGGGAGGATATTCTAATCAGGGTGGTTATCCTAACATAAATCCTAGTCAAAATTATAATACCAACCAAAACACCAATAGGAATTTTTAGAACCAAAACTCCTCTAATCAAAACTATCAAAATCAGAATAGAGGATACAATCAAAGGCCTATCAACAATAGGCCATGGAATACTGGACCTAATAACAGAGGAGTTTCCCACAATTATCAAGCGGGAGATGAGCAGCCGCACACTGCTAATGTGGTAGACCTCGACGTTATGAATAATTGGTGTAGACTACATGATACTATATTTTATTCTAAGGTAAATTGCCCAGAGATGGAAAAAATGGTTAAGATAGCCCAAGTTGATGCTCCATTCCAGGGTGCATCCAACAAATCTGGTGGATCAATGGATACTGCCATGGCATATGATATCTTTGAGGAAGAGCTTCCATTTTCCAACCAGGAAGACAATGAAGCAGTAGATGTGTATGATGCCCAAGCCTTCCAAACCAAGGGAGGCCATTTCCCTAGAAATCATAACCGAGGTCCATTCACAACCTCTGCCCCTCCTAATAACATGGTCCCACCAAATCAGAATGCTTATAATAATCCACCACCATCAAAGGGTCCATCAGATTCTCAGAACAAAGGTAATTCATTTTCAATTCCTAAATATTAGGTTAGGAATGATTCATAATTTTATTTCATTACAGAAATGTAGAGGTAGAAGACTTCAATTTCTTTCTTTGATATTTTGAAATGGTGCCCGGCTCAAAAGGAAATATTGTTGAAAGCCTTGGGGGAAGAAGATAGGTCAAAAGGAAGAGAAAAGGAAACTCCTACTAATGAGATGAATGCAACTCTCTAAAAAGGTAAGACTAGTACTCCACCTTTCTTGCTAAGTTTGAGAATATTTGGAAAGAATTTACAGAACTGTCTACTGGATTCTGGGGCATCAAGGAATGTCATGCCATTTTCCATTTGTAGTAAGTTAGGTCTGAGCCCACTCTAGAAAAATAAAAATGTTATTGAGTTAGATAAAACAAAATTTAATGTGGTAGGAGAGCTTAAAAATATCCATGTACAGATTGGATCTTATCCAAGGATCCAAACTTATGTGGATATCCAAGTTGTAGATATCCTAGAAACCTATGGTATGCTCTTGAGCAGAGACCTGATGAAAAGTCTAGGTGGATATTTGTCTTTGGATTTCTCACACATGTGGCTTCCCTGGAAAGGAATAGCAAGCTAGATCAGAATTGAAAGTGAGCCCAAGCTCAAAAATATGATCATTGGATATGATTCCCCTAATGAGGTAGCCTATTTCAAAACTGAGATAGGAGTTCACAAGCAAGAGGAAATCATGACCTTTTCAGTACTTCATTCTGATAACTCACCCCTTTCATAGAAAAATGACCCAATGATTATTGTTAATCATCAATTCCTAACAAGGAAATTACAATAGGATAGGCTAGTATTGGGAGAGGAGGTCGATATGTGGAGTTTCCTACTTCCTAACTGGTGTAGGGTGCATTGCCAGAGTCATTCTAAGTGAACTTTCCAACCCTATGTAGATATTTTAAAACATGTCTCCAGGCTAGAAGAAACTTGTGAATGTCAACCTCAAGCCTTTACTAATGAATTTCCATTTCAAGCAAAGGATGCAACCATCCTTACAAGATCCGGCTCTGCTAAGAGGGAATCATGTTCTCAACTTGAGCAAACTCAGGTTTTGCGTTCTGAATTATCACTTGAGATTGAGGAATCTCAGTCTTTTCCAATTACACTTACCCCAGAAACACTTCCAATGCCCATGGCATTGGTGAAAAAAGTACTAAATCATGACCTAGCTCAAGGAGAGGTTCAGGAATCACTTCCTGAAAAAATTTTCAATTCAGGAGAATCTTCTGATGAACTGTGCCCCCAGTTACTTTCAAGTACTGATAATCAACACCAGTTTGAGCTGCCATATACTTCTACCAAGCAAAAGACTGTAGGACAGAAAAAGAAAGAGATCCTAGTTCGAGATCAATTGTGGATTCTAAAATTTGATGGCTCCAAGTGCAAATCAGGAAGTGGAGCAAGGGTGGAATTAACCAATCCAAAGGGGAAGACTTACTTTGCTTCCTATAGGCTACAGTTTGGTTGCACAAACAACATGGCAAAGTACAAAGCACTTGCTAGGGGCTTAATGTTTGCTCATCATAAGGTCACATCTCTTATGTGATGGGGGACTCTAAATTCATTATCAAATAGGTTCGTAGCTAATATACTTTCCATAGTAAAATATTGGCTGCTTACAAAAATAGGGTTTGGAATCTGATTGAGGATTTTGATGCTTTCCAAATTGCTATCATTCCTAGGGAACAAAATTAGATTGCAGATGCTTTGGCAGTTACTGCTAGTACTTTGAAGCCTATGTAGGACTCCAAATTGAAAATATTTTCAATTGAGCTAGTTTCAATCCCAACAGTCCCTGATAATGTTCAAAATTTTCAGTTCTTCAAGGACGACCAACACATACTCGCCTTCTTGGAAAGTTTAGATGTCTTTGAAGGGAAGATCATAGATGAATTGAATAGAGATCAGGGAGAATGGGACCCTAAGGGTTGTGATATGAAAGGATTAATGAACTTCAAGAGTAATAGCATCCCCAAGGGGATGGTAGCCTTAGAAAGGATATTTGATTTTGATCCTCGGGCTTGAGAGAGAGTTCCAACGCAGAGTGAAGGAGGGAAGTACGAATCCATTAATCTTGTTGATTCGGGCCCTAAAAGAAATGTCCTTATAGGCAAGACTTGCCCTGAGGAGATAAAAAATGAGATAATTAAGGTGTTAAAAGAAGATATTTCAACAATTTCCTAGAGTTATGAAGATTTGAAGACTTTTGACACCTCTGTGATCACACACAAAATACCGCTAAAGCCAGAAGCCAAGCCCTTTCATCAAAAGCAGCACCCGGTCAACACTTTGATCAAGCCTATAATACAAAAGGAAGTACAAAATATTTTATTAGCAAGAATCATCTTCCCAGTAAGGCATTCCATGTGGGTTTCCAATCTAGTTCCAGTACGTAAGAAAAGTGGGGAGATTAGGTTGTGTGTTGATTTTAGGAATCTGAACAAGGCCTCAGAGAAGGATAACTATCGACTTCCTTCTCTTGATGAGGTATTACAAACTGTTAATAGATCCTAGATGATGTCATTCTTAGATGGCTATTCTGGATATAACCAAGTTCTTGTCATTCATGAGGACAGGATGAAGACTTCCTTCACTACAAAGTGGGGGACATTTTCCTATAGACGCATGTCATTTGGCCTCATTAACACTAAAGCTACCTTTCAGCAGGCAATGGATGTGGCTTTTAAAGATTTCATAGGTAAGTGTATTATTATATATGTGGATGACTTGACAATATTTTCCAAGAAAAGAAAGGATCATGCTGCTGATTTAGCAAAGGTTCTTAAGAGATGTATCAGAGTATCTCTAAATCCCAAGAAGTGTGTCTTTGGCGTTTCTGAAGGGAAACTTCTAGGGCATGTGATATCAGAAAAGGGAATATCCATAGATCTCGATAGAGTTGAGGCTATTTTGAAATTGACAATGCCAGGTAGTAAAAAGGAGATGAGGTCCCTTTTCAGGAGGATTAATTTCATAAGGAAGTTCATAACTGGGTTTGCAGAAATTGTCAAACCCCTCAATGAGATGATGAAGAAAGATGCTAAAATTGAATGGAGCAATGAGGCTAAATTTGAATTTTCAAAAATTAAGCAATCAATATCTGAGGCACCAGTTTTGACTAGCCCAAATTATCTAAAACCCTTTTATATTTATTCATTTGCATCTATTCATTCATGTGCATCTGTCCTAACACAATGTAGAGGTGAAGGAGATGAAAGACCAATTGCCTTCATGAGCTTGCCATTCAAGAATGTAGAAGTCAGGTACCCAACCTTGGAAAAATAGACCTTTGCATTGGTACGAGCAGTAAAAAAGTTTAGGCATTACATTTTGAGAAGCCAAGTTAAAGCTATAGTTCCTGATCTAGCAATTAAGTCTCTCCTTATGCAAAGCGAATTAAGGGAAAGAAGAGGGAAATGGATGGCTATCCTACAAGAGTATGATTTAGAGATCCATCCAATGAAACTTATCTGAGGATAAGGTTTATCAAAGGCCATGGCATATTTTGACAAGAATATTACCTATCAGCAATAAACTTTGCACTCATTTACCAAGGACCATGGTATACTGACTTGATCTTCTTCCTTCTAAATAATAGATGCCGAGAAGGGATGAATGCTACCTAGAGAAGGGAACTGAGGATGAAGAGTGCTCATTACATGCTCAAAGGAGGGGATCTATATAGAAGAAATTATGAGGGGGTGTACCTATGATGTCTGGATCAACAAGAAGCTAAGCATGCCATGGTTGAATTCCATTGTAGGCATGGCATAGGACACGGGTTAGCAGATTCCTTGGCTCATCAAATCCTTAGGTTAGGATATTATTGGCCCCATGTGTTTAGGGATGCACATCAACACGTCAGGACATGTCATACATGTCAGACTTCTGCATCAAAGGAGCATAATCTAGCAATGCCTCTACAACCAGTATATGAGGTAAGACCATTTGCCCAATGGGCACTAGGTTTTGTTGGGCTAATTAATCCTAATTCTTCTGCAGGACACAAATTCATCCTAACTACTATAGACTATTGCACCCATTGGACTGAGGCTCAACCATGTAAGAACAACACCACTGATGTGGTTATCAAATTTCTCACTAAAAATATTGTTACCAGGTTTGGAGTGCCGTTCGTCCTGGTATGTTACAATGGGCTTACGAACATAAAATTATCTTGAAATATTCCTCTAACTATTATCCTCAGGGAAATGGTGTAGTGGAATCTACCAACAAGAATCTGTTAGAAGTGATAAAGAAGTTACTTGAAAGTAATCCTAGAGACTGGCATACCCAGTTAAGATTTTCCTTATGGGTAGATCGAACCCATATTAAGGTTGCTCTAGGAAGTTCCCCTTTTAAATTGGTTTGTGGCCAAGATCTAGTTTTCTCCATACACTTACAGATACCTATTCTTAAGTTCATGCAAGAGTTTTATACAAGAGATGACCGGATTGAGGTAAGACTAAATAACCTTTTAAACATGGAAGAATAGAGAGATGCTACTCTACAACAGTTTTTCAAGCATCAAGCTGTTGTCAAACATTGGTTTGACAAAAGAGCTAAGATTAAGGCATTTAGAATTCTTAGACCTGGTGTTGCTATGGGACAAGGCTAAGGAGAAAAAGGGTGATCATCAGAAATTTGATAGACTCTAGCTAGGTTCGTATCAAGTAGCCAAGATTTTGGGTGAGAATGCTTTTCGTTTGAGCACCTTGATGGGAGAACCTATTCCATTTCCAGTCAATGGGTAGTTTCTCAAGCATTACTTCAGCTCTTAAAAGGTTTGAGTTTCTGAATTGATTATATATATATGTATTTTGTGTAATTATTGGTTCTTTGCTTTCTTTTTGTTGTTTGTTTGTTGTTTGTTTGTTGTTTGTTTATTTCTTTTTGTTTCCTTTGTTGTTTTGTGTTTTTTTTTGTCTTCTTTGGGGATTCTCTTTTCTTTCCATCTTAAAACATTGGGGTCGTTATTCAAAGAATATTGTGGGCACTAGGAGAGAAATTTGATTAGGCATTTTTGGGCATATGTGTCGAAAGATTTTGTTCTAAAGCTCATGCCTTATGGTCATTTTAGCATGAGTCTGAAGGTTATTAGGAGTAAGGTATATTGTAGATAACCTCCTGAACTATCATTAAAATTTGTCACTAATTAGATAAAACATCTAACTATAAAGCTCCTATTCATCTCAGGGTGATTATATCTTTGATTCAAGTGAAAAATTTGTTTCCCCAAAATTGTCATGGGATCCACTGTAGTTTTCAACCCACATCTCAGACTATTAAAGTCTTTGTATTGAGGAGGTTTTTGAAAAGAATTTTCACAAGTAAGGCCTGTAAAAGAAATAAGAAAAAGAGAAGCACTAAGATAAAAGGAAAACTCAATACAAAATGGGTAATTCAAGTATCTCTATCGAGGCTATGGATGCCTGACTGGAAGTAGAGCAATGCTTTGAGAGAACTAGAGGTATCTCCATTGGGGCTATGGATGCTTGACTGGCAGTGGAGCAATACCCAAGATTTCATTGCACAACAGTTGAAGGACTCAACCCATGTAGATTGGATCGTAGATATAGTTGTTTAGGTGTGGAGAAAGCTCAAATAAAGAAGGATGCACCATAAGCATGCACACACTTAGATTCAAGCAATAGTTTATGTTGGTTCTACATCTAAGATTCTAGCTCAAATTTACTTAAATATTCTAATCACACTTAAGTTAACATGTCTCATGAATTATAAGTTTTGAGGTGATTAAATTCTTCAATGTCTTAAAAATGGGTAAACCTTTTTCCCAGCTGAGTCACCATTTGTTATGCCTTGCATAACCACCCCATTTTATTTTATTTTGGAACAAAATGGGTCGCCCTTTTTGTTTTTTTTTAGTCGTCTTTGGTTGTCTGGTTGGGCCTTAGGAGTTCTTTGTTTTTTCTCTTAATTCTATCTTTTGTTCTATCGGAGGCAGGTCCATTACCAAATCTAGACATGGAGCTATTTCAAGGTTTCTAGTTCGGATATGGTTCTGACTCTGACTCCGCCTTCTCTTTTGTTTCATTTTTTTTTTATTGGTTGTTTTTGGCTAACACTTGGGTTGGTTCATCCTCCTATTTGTTGGTTGTTTCCTTGTGTTTTGTTTGTTTGCTCGTGCAGGATCAAAACCAGGATTGGAACTCACATGGGAAGTTTCAAGTTTCCATTTTTTGTTCCTGGCTCGACTTCACTTCCGCTCTTTTTCTTTCTCAATTTGTTTGTTGTTTGGGCTGGGTTTGATGTTTGCTTCAATCTTGCTTCACTTATTCTTGTGTTCTTTTCTTTTTGTTCAGAACCAGATCCAGACCTGGAATTGAATTTCAAACTTTGTGAAGTTCCATTTCAGTTTTGTCTCCGCCCCCGTCTTCGTTTGTTGTTTTTGGTTGGTCTTTTTGTTGGGACCAAATCCAGGGTTGGAAATGAAATATGGAACTTTGTTTAGTTTCTCTATCTTGTTCCCAACCTAGCTCCATGTTCGCCTTACATTTTGATGTTCCGTGGAATTGACTTAAATGTCTGTTCATGTCGTTGGCTCCATCCCCAATCTACCACATTTATGGCATTAAATGCAGCCTATTGGCACGCGCGAATTAGTGATTAAAGGTTTAATTATGCTTAAACTACCTATTGTTATGATTATGTGAATTTTTTAAGAAAATTACGGCTAGGAAAGTCTCGAGAGAATTGATTTGATCGCGGGGGCGAATTGCGGAGCGAATCTTGGTGAATTTTCGGTCAATCCTAAGGAGCGTTTTGAGGTAGGTTTCTTTTGTTTTTCTTTCTCCCATTTTGTTATTTTGCTTGTGTCATTTTAGTGTATTCGTAGGAGGGTTTATTCTATGAATTTTTTCACTTGGTTGGTGTTTGTTTCTGTTCTATTTGTTTGTTTGTTTCTTTTTCGTTCTGTTTCGTTTCGTTGGGTTTGTTTTTTTTTCATTTGTCATTTTTGCTTTGTTGTTTGTTCTGCTGTCGCTTTTGTGACCGGTCCATTTTATCGTGCTTTGGTTTGGACTGGTTTTGATTTTGAAGGGGTTTCCTTGCTTGGATAATGAATTTCATTTTTGGGACCCTATTATGGTTTTCTCACATCAGTTTTGGGTTATTTGTAGGGGTTTCTCGTTGTGCCCTAGTTTTTTGAAATGATGTATTGAGCGAATTAGGGTTTTGCAATATAACCCTTTTTTGTGCTTTTAGTGAATTTTGTACAGAGGAATTGTTGGAGGGTTAAGCTGAGCTATTTCTAGTTTCCTTTGGGGACCATGTGACCTAGGGTTTAGGGTTCATATGACTGCCTTGTTTTGAATACTCTTCATTTGCTGGAATTATTCCACTCCCATTCATTATTATGATGACTATCTTTACTCTTGCCAGAAGCAGATCCAGAGAGGAAGTTGAAATTTGTAGCTAACTTTTGTTTCTGGTCCGATTCCCATTCTCATCCCACCTCCGACCCTGTGTTGGTTTTGGTTCTCGTTCTAGTCCTACTTCTGACACTATTTTACTCCTTGTCTAGTTCTAATCCTGACCCTGCCACATGATAAGAAACATTGTCTATGCCTAATGCTTCTACGGTTCCACCTTCGATAAAGGCATAGTTTGACCAAATGTTATCTTAGGAGGATGGAGCAGTGATTATATGATTGACTAACTTAGATGCTTTGTTCATCTAATATAGGGAATTGTTGTAGGTATTAAGAGATGTCAGGAGCATCAGATAAGGCCTCTCAAAGGAGCCAGCTAGGTGAAACTTCATGGAAAGGAGTTAGGCCAAAGAAGATCAAAGTGGAACAATTTCCATATACCTTGAAATGTAAGCATAGGGAGGTCGTCCTCACAACTAGCACAATCAACTCCGACTGGACTGATATTACTGACACCAATTTGGGTCCTTCTAACTATGAAGAATTGCATGAGGAGACTTTTACTGAGGATCAAGTCACATGAAGGATAGAAAGGATTGTTCAATCTAGGCTAGCACATGTGGCACTCTTCCCCCTGTCTATCTAATGTTCAGAGTTGATTCTTGCAGCAGCTAGAGCATATAACCTTGCTACTAGGCATTGTGTGGATATAAAGGGTAATGTCATTATTAACTTCATGTCTCAAATGATCAAATTCTTGTTTCATATACCTGATCCCAAGAATCCTAAACAATTGAATGAGGCAGAGGCTCTGAAGCTTTATAGTGATAACAAGGAGAGGAATAGATTTCATATGAATAAGACTTGGATGAGGGTAGAGAAGAAGTCTCTGACCAAGCTTCTAGACCAACCTAAGAGGGTGGAATTTAGTAAAGAAATTGGAGATATAATCATGTTCCTCTCTAGGGTGTTTGGTAAAAGGGATGCTTCGCTATTCAAAGAATGGATGTTTCCTTTCTTTCAAAATATTTTGGATGGGAGGCAACAATTTGACTGGTCTATGATAGTATCAAACAACATTCACAATTAGATGATAAAAGTGAGAGAAACCAAGCATTTCTTTATGACCTCCTATGTAGTTTATGCAGCTGCCCATGTGGGGATTTTTCCTGGACTTCAAACAATAGGTATATTGGGGGAAGCACAAGGATAGAAGAAAGTGTGGGAGTACTATAACCATCTCACCTTGTAGTCATCAGAGCAATATTATAGAAGGGCTAATGATGCCTTTCTTTATGTCATTATTAATAAGATTAATGGGGATGCAGGGTATAGGATTAGCAGGGAGGCAATGGATTTTGTGAATGAATGCGGACATTGGTTTATCTAGTACCCTACATTCACCTATTTCAGGTTAGCAGGCTTTGATGGTCACCCCTATTGCCTACCTAAATGTTGTGGTCATAGGATCATTTTAATGGAGTTTATTTATCAATCCTTGGCTGTGAATTTCCAGTTTAGCAACAAGCACAAGACTGGGTGCCACAAGTTTCCAATGAAGCTGGGGGCCTTTTTTTGTCCACACATTCAGGCAGCTAAGACTGTTTGTGATGAGTTAGTTTATTTGAATTTTAGCTTGTACACGGCTAGGAAATACTATGACCCCAAACATAAGATGAGGGCTTTGCTTCCTAGTGTCTTTGAGAAGCATTTTAATCTATTGGAGGATTTTTGGGAGGACTTGCAAGATGAGTATGATCATAGGAAGAAGAATTATGAAAAGATAGATATCCCACTTATGGTTGAGTTTGGGATAAAGGAAGACATTCTAGAAGCATTGTCTGATGATGGGATTGTCTTGGATCCCGGGTATGATGCAGGCAAGATTGGTACTAAAGATCTTGATCCAATAGATTGGAATGCTAAGGAGACAATTGACATAAAGTAGATTACAAGACTAGTGCTAGATAGGAGTTTTCAATGGGTGAGTTTGAGGACTAATCAGGCTGATGGTACATCATCCAAGAAGAGGAAGGCTACGGGTACCACCCAAGGATATAAAAGGGAAAAGAGAAGGATGGCACCTAAGGAACCTTTAGAGTTTATGCCTTCTAGTGCACAAGGTGAGGAGGTGGTTCCTCAAGATCTTCTAGAGGTACAAGAAGATGAAACAACTGCGGAGGTGGGTGCTTCTGCATTTGCTGCAGGGGAAGCACCTACTAACCCCTCTAATGCACAAGAATTGGGCCAAGAATCACCAAAGGTAGTGCTCCATAGTGAAGCAGAAGTTTTTAAGAAAATGGAGGATCAAATTGAGATACATAATATAGAAACAGATTCAGAAAAGAATGCATCTGATAAAGAGCATCTGGAATTAACATCTTTTGATATTGTAGATGATGCAGGGATTGAGCATGTATTGACTGAGGAATATCAATGGAAACTCTTTGAAGAGGAAAAAGGAGAAGTTGATGCTAAGGCACAAGTTGAGGCATCAGCTAAGCAACAGGAAGAGGATGCTAAGGCACAAGCTGAGGTGTCAGCTAAGCAACAAGATGAGGATGCTAAGGCACAAACTGAGGTATCATCTAAGCAATAAAAGGAGGAGGCCAATGCACAATCTAAATTGGCATTCAAGTAGAAGGAGTTGGAAGATAAGGTCAAGGTTGATGAATTGGCTCAACAACAACAACAAAAGGAGCAGGAGCTCCAAATTCAAGAAGAAAGGGATAAGTTAATAACAGAAAATCCTTGACCTTGAGGAGGAAAAGTCTTAGGAAAGAAGAGAAAAAGAAGCGATTGAAGCTAAGCTCAAAGAACAAGAAGAAGCTTATAGGGAAAAGGAAGAGCAAGAATGTTTGAAAAGGGAAAGAGAGGCTACTGAGATTGCTGAATATGAAAAGAAGTCCAAGGAGGCATGGGACTATGTTGAAGATTTGAAAAAACATTGAGATGAAATGTTAGAAAAGAAGAAAATAGAAGAGGAATGCTTAAAGCAGGATCTAGAGTCTAAAAGGGTGCAAGAGAAAAAGGATAAAGAGGAAGCAGAAAAGTTAGCATAGGAAAGAAAGCAAAGTGATCAAAAAAATGTGCAGGAGGTTGATTCTCAACCAATGCTTACATTGTTGCAACCTCTATCTTCCACTACTTTTGCTTCTTATTTAGCCCAGGCAACCACTACTCCTATTGCTCGTACTTGGTTAAAATTGGACTTAGACACAAAACAAGTTGTTCAACCACAACCGTTGAATTGGGAAGAAATGATGAAAGAAATTCGGAAAGTGAAACCTAAGAAGAAGGCTTGGGTTCTTCACTCTACTAGGCTCACTGATGCTGGAGAGATCATTGTTGAATGTTCTGTAACCTGTAATGGAGAAGAACCGTGATGATATGCAAATCACAGATTATCAGTTGGGGGCAGTAAATTTGGGAAAGCCTACGAGAAACCAACAGATGAGTTTGATTGACATTGTGGCCTCTTCAACAAAATACTGGATGATTAAAGATAAGCAAAGAAAGGATGAGATTAAGGCTCAATTTGATCAACTCCATGGTTTCTTGAAAGATGTTTCAAGTCCCCTTTCTCAACAAGCTACTCTTCCTAAATCCCCGATTTTGTTAACAAAAAGGGAAGCATATGATTTGATTCAAATGAAAGGAAAATTAGGGATTATGGATAAGTGGTTGGATAAGCTCAACCAGGAGGTTGATAATGTTCTTGTTGAGGGTTCTAAGATTCATAAAGCTACTCTTGAATTAACAAAAGATCTAGACCAATAGGCTAAGGATTTGGACAAGCAGGATGATGAATATAAGGAATATGTTAAAAGGCTTGAAGACATCTCCAAAGTGCCCAAATCTACCTTGATAGAATATTCAATTCTTGAGCTTGGTAGTGAATATTTTGTGGAAAATACTGTGAGCATCATAAGATACAAGTCTAGGGCTATGCATGGACATCAAGAAGAAGTCTGAGAAATGAGTAAAGACTTGAATCAACAGATGGTTGAGTTAGAGGTTGTTGAAGCCATTTTAATCAACTTAGATTCCTCCAATAAAGAAGGCTTGTCGTTCAATAAACTAAGGGAGAGGTGGAGGAGTAGATTTGAGGAGATTATGCAAAAGGGAGATGATGGGAAGAATTTATTATAGGATCAATTTATGGATATCTGGGAGGAGGTAAGAACTGCTAGAAAAGAGCTAATCAAGTTAAAGGAGATGCAAAAGTTGGTTTCTATAGAATTTGAAAGAATAAAATTTAAAGGTGACTGGTTGGATGGCTCGGATTTGGGTACTCTTCAACAGATATTCTCTAGTTATGAAAAGTACATCCTTGAGCATTTAGTGCAAAAGTGACTGACTCTTTGCGTCATAATCCATCTGCTCTTCTCGTTTTTAGTGGATTTTGACATAAGTTCAACTCTAAGTCTGATCCTTGGGTTTCACTTCCTTCTTGGGGTATCAGATTTCCTTTTTTGTACAATGGAGTGATCAACCTTGAAAACAGGGGTTCTTGAGTCTACTTCTATGCTTATTTTCAATTCCATGAATTGTGGATCTCGATTGATAATTCATAAATTCATGCATGTGGCACCTTATATGTATTTTTAGAATCTACTTTGTAAAGGTCGACTAATTGAAGAAAGATCAGCCACTTGATGATAGAAGATAGAAACTAGATCTAGGATTTAAATGTTTTAGAAAGAAATTTTAAAAGGTTTAGTAAAAAGGCTTCATTATTTTTATAGTTTTTATACATTTTCATGTCATGATTTTCAAAGTTTGGATCTATTTTGATAAGGTTAATCGTATATGATCAATCCATACACCAATGATTTTGCTGTTCTTAATTGTTTCTTAGTTGATGAAATTTAATAGAAGGAATTGGATTCAATATCATATCATTGGATTATATGTGAATTAAATTGTTATTGTATTCATTTGATCTATGTTTTGGATGATGAGTGGGTGATTTGTTTGAAGTAAGTTTGGTGATTATTGATGGTATTTGAATTAGCATTATGGATGTATGCAGTAGCATAGTTTATTATGTGGATTGCATCTTGCTATAGTTGTGGTTAGTTGGAATAAACACTCATTATTAATATGCATGTCTATATGTGTAATAATTTTACTCACGTTTCTTTGATTTAAATATCTGTTTCATCTTTTTTCTTTTATTTAAAACCCCCCAAATGTAGACTACTTGATGTTATGCATTATTGTTCTTTGTTACCAATAAAGGTAGCTTGAAAATTATAGTTATATCAATCACTGAGTGAAGTCAGCATAATTGAGAACCAATTACCAGGACCTTGGGAGTTAGATCTCCATGTGTTATCTTTCTCTTTTAGGAGAAATAGAATAGTAATATTTATTTTAATGTTGTGTTGTTTTAACCATCAACAGGTCAAAAGTTATTAAGATCCTCTTGAGAATTAGATCAATTATAATTTTCAAGCTTTTCCATCTTGACTACAAAGAGCTTGCATCCTTTCTTCTTATCCCTAAGCAATTGTACTGTAGAGATTTGATGCAACTTGACCTCCCTAGGTATCCCTTGTAGCATCACTTGATTACCAAAATCATCTAAGCATTCTACTATTTCTGCATGGCAATCTACCTTGGCTCTATGTCTCCATAGCTATTTCATTCCAAGGATAACATCATAGGATCCTAAGGGCGCTACATATAGGGTTACCACCATAGAAAAAAGGTATCTCAATACTAGCTTCGAAAAACATTGGTCCACCATTGCTCTTGTCTTATTTCCATATTCTACAACCCATGAATTTTCAATATAACTAGATTTCATAGATATTTTCTTTGTTATTCTAGGTGAAATAAAGATTTTAGTTGCTCTAGTATCTATAAGTATGGAGATGGGTAAACCAAATAAAATACCTAGAGTCTTTATTGGAGTAACTTGATACTCCACTTGGTGATCATCCAAGACAACATGTATCTTTTGTTGGAATTCTTGGCCTCCTTTAATGGTTTAATAACCAAGTATTTAGAGTTGTGACTTAGAGATTGGAAATTTGCACTAAGTAGCTATCTCACTCATCATGAAAGTGCATTTCATTTGTCAACCTAGGGATACAAACTTGAAATGGGTCAGCAATATATGTGCATTAGGACTCTACTATAGTCATCCATAAACTAGGAAAGAAATAATGCTGGAAATAAAATGTTGGAAGGAAATCAACTTAAAAACTGAGCATAAATCAACATCCACACTGAGCATTAACAACTAGACTAGAAATGAAAGATAGAAATGGAAATCTCAGAAAATAGGTAGGAAACTACTTTGTCTGCCTTGGTTGTAGGAATAGTCACATAACAAAATTTCAGTGGTTGTAGGAACAAACAGTTGCTGAAATTGAAACTAACTATTGAACAAAAGATAGCTTCTAAATTAAATAGGTGGAATTCTCACCAAGTGGCCCCCCTTAGGTGAGTCTCCCTTACACTAACTCAAATGCAACAACTCAAAATATCATATTATTTCTTGAAAGCATGTTCACAACATCTCAACAATATAATTGTATTATTAAAAGTGGAAAATGTGAATACAAACTCAAAACATCCAAACTCATCAAAAGGGGCATCTGACCATTATTTATAGAGAGAAAAACTATTGATTAACCCTAACTACCTAGGTAGTCGACTCCATAAAAATAGGAGGATGCCACTTATTGAAAGCATAGAAAAAGATAGAGGAAGTTATGCATGTGCTAAATTGGTCAAAGAAGACCTATTCCAATGAGAATATAGCACAACACACTTGCTAGATTTTCTCAACAAATGAATATGACCATTAAAAAGGTAGTTACATTCTTTTATTCAAATTAGGAATTTCCCTCCATGAGAGTTTTCCCACCTTTGACCTTTTAATGATCTTGGCTTCTTGGTAATCGACCTGCTAGCAAGAGTTTCTCCCACTTGGTAGGCTTCATTGACATAAACATTTTAGTGGAAACTTGCATAATAACATCAACACACACAAAAAATGGTATATCTATATCTACCTTAGTAACATTCATTCAACCACTATTAAAATCAACATAGATAATTCATATAACATGATAATGTCATTAAAAATCACAAGGATAAACTTATGCCCAAGGTCTATGGTTTTAAGGGAATAACATAGAAAATGTCAACAACCAAGTGTCAAAGTCTATGATAGCAACAAAAAATAGATGATAGATCTTATCAAAATTGAGCCATTAAATGGGATCATAATTCCCTCCAACCTAACATTTTGTTGGTCCACCAATAGAAGGAGCACTATTCTTTTGCCTAGTCAATGCCCTGAAGTCACCAACTATCAACTGTCCCACATCAGTCTCTACAATGTTTGAATTAGGATCCCAGTAGAATCCTTGTTTGTTGTCCAGTCTGTTCCATCTTTCCCTTTCTACAACTATGTCATATTGGTAAAACTTATAATCTGGCACATGCCACAATAGTGTAGGTGGCTGAAATGTTAATAGAAGCCAAAACTATTGTTTCAACCTTCCAATCTGTATGTACCTATCAATTTTTTTGCATGTTGCAACATAGTTCTATAAAGAGTGGGGTTCAACTAATTTCAACTCTTCTGGAAAATTGTTCCACCTCTATGCTAAGTACCCCATTACTGATTTTCCTGTAGTCTCAACTACCCTCTCATATTCCTTATAGGTTTCTTCTCTAATAGGCATAATCTTATTCTTGTAGCTTGGGTGATAAATAATTCTATGCCATGTATAGAAAATATCTATAGGGTTAGTAGATTTAGCCCTGAGAGGCAAGGGAGTATGAAATTCCCTTTCCATGTAAGTTCTATACTGTTGTCCCCAACTAATTTCATTTTGAATCTAGGACATAAATTCCCTTAAATGGAGGTCTCCAATATACAGTAAGGGATTCCAATCATGATCATAAAAAAAAATATAATTATGCAGGTATAGTTCACATAACAAATTTTTAACATCAGGAGGGGCAAACTGATAAGCCTAGAAAAATTCGTGGAGTGTTAAGAGAAGGACTTAGACCTAAAATAATCCTTGACAATTTAAAGGAAATATTTCACTCCTTTAAATGCAGGGAATACACTCTTGGAGGAGTTCTGCATGCCAACATTTTTGGTATTAAATCTACCACATTGTCTACCTTTTCCTTTAAGGCAACAATTTATGCATTCTTCTCTTCAATCTCTATATTTTTATTTTAAATCGCACCCTCTAGCTTGCATTTTTTTTTCATTCCTCCTCTTTTCTTTGCATATCACTCCATAGTTTTTGAGCTACATCATTCCATGAAAAGGAAGGAGGTTTATGTGTTTCTACCAAAATCTTCCTTTGCACCAATTCTTGTTGTTCAAATAAAACTAGTTGCAGTGATTCTGGTTGTTCATCCTGCTCTAGCTCAAGAGCTCTAGATTCTCATCTTGTTCTTGTTGCATGGGTTCTTTACTTTCATTTCTCTCTTGATTCCCAACCTGTTCTACAATGGCAGAAAGCTTTGCTAATCTGATATTTTCTTGTTCCTCAAAAATATATTTTTCTTCAACATTCACCTACCCCATTGGGGCTTCCATCTCCTCCCTAGATGTTTTTCTAATCCTAGGGCTTCTCTTTGGAGGTACACTAGTGGCTGCCCCAACTGGTTTTGATTTCTTAGGAGGGATTTTATCTTTTTCTTCGGCTGTAGGAAGAACAATGTTATCAACCTTTCATTTCCTAGGGCTTGGTGTTTCTTTTTCTATCATTTTCTTCTTGGCCTTCCCCTTACTCATTTATGCTTCTTTCATCTATGATTCCTCTCTCCTAAGGGTAGCTCTAGTTCAAATTGGGGTTTTGGGAAGAGCACTAACATCAGAGTCTAAGGATGAACTTTCCTCATCTGAATATTCTAACTCAGAAGAACCAATTTCAATAGCTTGCTCAGCTACAGGAGGGTTTTAACTAGGGTTTACACAAGAGGTTGATGCTCCAAGAGTAGTTTCAATATCCCTCACTTCCCTACTAACCCTACGAGGTTGAGACTAACCTCTAGGACATACATTTTTTGGTCTAAATTGATCAATGTTTAAAAATTCCTACCATGTCATGTTAGACACCTCTTGTAGAGATTTCTCTACTAAAAATTTCATTAAACAATAGTGAGACAAAATTATCCCTCCCTTTTTGTGTCTTGGCCACCATGATTGCAAGGAGGTGGTATAACACATTGGGCATGTTCATTCTTCTTCCATTCCTCATATGATTTAGGAGCTTGAAGTGTATGGAATGGAGGCATGACTAGCAGCCCTCACAAGTAATATACTTGACAATGTGGATGGCTAATTGTTTCCATGGATTAGGTATGGAAATTCTCTTCATACCTTGCTTATCCACAACCAATGGAGGGTCACTAGGTTTAGTAAATTCAACCCTAGTTGATCTTGCATCTCTGGTAGAAAGGTATGGCTCTCCATCGATAGGTAAGCCCATTACCTCTACAATTCTTTCCTCAGTAATGATCACCTCCAACCCCTTTACCATTTCCTTCCCCTTAGAGAGTGTGTGCAAATTCTTGCATAATGTCCTCATTGTAGGTGTCAAGTTTGAAGAAATAATCCATCCACCCACAATTTTTGAACTCTTCCAGAGAAGGTGCATCTTGCATTACCACATCATGAACCATGGGTTCATTCCTAATTAGTTGGCCTCCCATTGTTTCAACTTCCTGCAATCAAACAAGCACTTCAACTAAATTTCCTTTTCCTGCAATCTCTCTTTGAAAACCCCAACTTCTTCATGCAATTCTTCTGTAGTGTTGATTCCAAGTCATGTAGCACACCAATTTACCTTTTTGGGTGACATTTAATATTATGACTAGGAAATAAAGAACAATAAATGAAGGGTATTATCAAGAAAAATGGGGGTGGTTCAATGACATTTCACACATGCAAGCCATCATTTCAATTTATCATTCAAATTAGCTTATTTCAAATTTTCTTATTTTAAATTATAGTAATTAAAGAAATGTACTAAAATTAATTAAGATATAACAAATTGTCACATACGTACCTAAAAACATGGAGTATCTTTGCAAAGATTGTGGAGAAAGTATCAGTTACCTTTAAAAAGTATGGTTGAGCAATTAATGTAGTGGTGATGGAATGGAGTGATGGTGGAGTTATGGAAGAGAGAGAAGAGGGAGATGGATGGGCGAATGGGTGGATTGATGAAGAAGTGGATTCCCACAAAAGTGGAAATTTTTATTATGAAGTGATTACATGTGTACTTGGATCAGTCAGAAGGAGGCACACTAGGTCCGCTTCCTTTGGTTGCAGGAAGTTTGGAGGTTGGGTGTTGGTTAAATTACTACATGAATTCCTCCTTGGACACTGGTTTATGATACAACCTTAGACAATGACCATTGACCAAAATTTTGAATTTGAAAGGGTCAGTGGTTGTGAGTTGTACAACACCATTGGGAAAGACTTCTACAACTTCAGATGGTCCCAACCATCTAGTTTGCAATTTTCTTGCACTATCTTGATACATAGAGTCATAAAGTAGTACCCAGTCACCAGGCTAGAACTTCTTTTCCTTTATGTACCTATCATGCCATTTGACCCTTTGATTCTACACTCATCCAAATCATTCAGCTAAAAGATTTTGTCCTTTTGTGTCTCGGGCATGTCCATCCCAAGATCTAATGTAGTCCTAAGAGTCTTATGCTCAAATTCAATGGGCATCATGGCTGTCTTCCCATACAATAATTCATAAGGAGTGAATCCTATGGTTGTTTTTCAGGTGGTCCTATAGGCCCAAAAAGCTTCTGGAAGCCTATTTTCCCAATCTTTCCTATGAATAGCCATTCTTTTGGTCAAAATTTCCTTAAATTCCCTATTGGTCACCTCTGATTAGCCATTGTCATGAGGATGATAGGGGGTAGATTTCTTGTGCCTCACATTATATTCATTGACTAGTGCTATGACAAGGGTTGATGTAAATTGAGCCCCTTGATCAGTCACTATCTCCCTTGGGACCCCATAACAAGTGAATATTTCCTTATAAAGAAATTTTACAACATTATTATCTCTTGCATGCTTCATTGTTTTAACCTCAACCCACTTGGTCACATAGTCAGTGCAAACCAAGATGTAGGATTTACCATTTGATGGAGGATCAATGGGACCTACAAAATCTAGTCCCCATTTATCAAATGGAGTGATGACTACCAGTGGGTAAAGAGGCATCTCATCCAATTTGGTTGGCTTGCCCATCCTCTAGCATCTATCACACTTCTTGGTATACCTATCTACATCGTTATGAAGTGTGGGACAGTAATATATTGTATTAAGAATCTTCATTGTTGTCCTCTTGGATGAAAAATTCCCTCCACAGGGTTCATTCTAACATGCATGCAATATATCATATGTCTCATATTCCCTTACACATCTCCTCATGACATGGTCTGTCTTGATGTTTTTTGCACAGCAACAACTCAGACATAATATAATATCCCATCTCTCTTGAAAGGTAAATCTCTATCAGCAAGCCTCAAGAGATAACCCCAAGGTCTCTAATGTCAGGTCTTGACAATGCATAAACAATTCAATGATAAATGTGAAAATGATGGTAATCACAAAGGGACCTTACTACAAGCCAATACTGAATCTTTAATTTATCAGATCTAGCAATATGATGATACTTCAATCCTAAATCTAACTAAAATGATAAAATAAATAACAAAATATAAGGGTTGAGGGGGGGAACTCCTAAGATTAACAATGCAAATGACAAACACTTCAACTGGACCAATTGCTTAGAAACTGATTTCTACTTGACCTAGATGGATCTACAATCTTATAGAAATAGTGCAATCTTCTAAGGCATTAAATATTTTCAGATCATGAACATTCATTGAAAGCAACCCTATTGCAATTGAAATGAATAAACCTTCACAATTGAACTCAGCTTGTTGAATATAAAAGTCTAGGCTAACTTTGCAACGCAACTAACAATCAGTTGGTTGTGAAAATTATGGACTAGATATTGCTACAACACTTCAAGTACTAAATCATAAACACTATCAATTTATCTAACATTAAACATAACACATTTATCAAATAACTTAAGCAATTCCAAAGATAGAATCACAAGAACCATGCTAGATAAAATTCAACACAAGAAAGGCACCAAATCACAATGTCTTCACTTGCATTAAATTACCCAAAGTAGCAACAATTCCAGTATTTTGTTACAACATTTGCTTGCTTGAAAACAAAACTAACTCCTAACTCTAGCTCTTGCTATACTACTTAATTCGCTCCAAGAAAAACTATCTATCTAGCCCTTACAAATGAGGCAGAATGCCATATTAATAAAGCCCCCCAAGGCATGTTGGCCTAATTAGAATTTACAATAATAATAAATGGCCATAACACAAGTTGGCCAAGAGGAATTCAAAATGAGATAGAATATGCATTAAATGCATGAACTCCATCTAGGTTGGCCTGGTATCTCCAATATAGTTCAAACCTATGCATGCAAAATAATAGGGAAGCACAAATTATGATGTATCCTTGCATTAACTGCTTTCCCCTTTGTCTTTATTTCACTCCACCCTATCATGCACAATCAAAAGTACTTTGTCCAAGTTGGCTATAGGTGACAAAGGTAAAAACTTAATTCTCTTCTTGATGGATTTATTATTTTCTCTTGACTACTCCACTGACTTATCCCACTCAACCTTATTGGACTAATATTTCTCAATAATTGCAATATAAGTGGTCGCATCATCCAACTGATGCTCAGTAGTTGGATCTTCATGGATTGGAGAATATACATCTCGCCACCATTTTCTCAACTATTCTAAGTTCAAATGCTTCGATGCAAACCTCTTTCTCCTTGTCATCACCTCAAAGAAATAAATGTATCTATCATAGATATGGGTTAGGGTATCCTCAATTTTCCTCCTCTGCTTATATATCTTCTTCAGAACCTTTTGCATTATTTGCTTAGCTTCAAACCATTCCCAAGGTTCTATAGCTCTAGAGGAAGGGATACTTTAATCACTCACCAACTTATCCTTAGTGTATTCCATGATGGTCTTGGTTTTCTGCAACAGGAGATCTACATCCTCTTTATCTTGAGCCAATACATCTTTCAACCAATTTATTGACCTCATTGCATCTCCTCTGGTTGAAAGGATTTACTTGATAGCATTATCTCCCTTAGTTTGCACCCCCTGTAACAAGTTCATTGTGGCAAGAGTAGTGGCCTTCATTCTTTCTAGCTCAGTTATGGTTTCTTGTGGTAGGAAACTCGCAGTAGAAGATGAAGAGCTAATATATTGCAAGGGCTTCATCAAGTCCTGCAAGTACTTCTTTAATTTCTCATTCCCCTTCTTCATCTTGCTTAGTCTGCACCTCTTTCCTCAACCTACCCAAGATTACTGCACTAGAGCCTTCATATTCTTCAATATCCTACTTCATGGAAGTAGGCCCTAGGTTGATGGTTTGCACATTATAATCACTCCTAGTTAAATCATCCCTGTTCTTATTAGGGGCCGGAGTAGCAATGTGGATCACCCGATTATTTGTTTCATCTCTTTCAATCTTGGAAATGACCTTGTCCTTCTTCTTTCCTTTACCCTTTCCTATGTTCGCCAATATCTCATCCCAATTGGGAGGGGTGTCATCCACAATGATCTGTTTTCTCTTTAACTCCTTATCTAGCCAACCTGGAATAGTGGATTATGTCTACATTTTACTTTTCCCAACCTCATCTGACTGATCCCTAGGTTCATCCTCATTCGAATTCTATTTCTGAGGAATCTCCTCAACCTTATCTTCTTTTTCTCTAGCATGCTCTTCTCTATGCACAGGTGATGGAGTCATAACTGACATTTCTTCTCTCGGGGGGGGGTCTATCCTCTTCACTTCTAGCTGTTGAATCATCATATGTAGCCAAGGGAGACTGAGACACCCTCGCCATTTTTACCTCAGCACTGAAGAGATCTCCCTCTTGAAATTCTTCTCCTTCTATATCTTGGCGACTCTCATCTTCCTTCGATTCACCTGGTTCCTCATGAGCTTCATGGGAAGAAGGGATATCATCATGTTGTTCTGTATGAGGAGTAATCGGAGGAGGATCCCTCTTTGGAACACTATCCTTAAGAGAAGGAGTTCTTTATCTCTTTGTATATAATTGTGTCCTTTCACCTGAGCTCTCCACATTTACCACAGGTAGGTTAACTTCTTCTCTAGCCTTGGAGCTTACCTTTTCCTTTTGTGACAGTCTTACAATTCTTCTTCTCTTCGACATAGAAGCACTAACCTCAGGATCTTTCTTTTCAGTTTCCTCTTTTCCAAGCTTCTTAGCCTTTGAAGTGTGCCCCCTTTTCTTTGCAATAGGTTTTCTTTGTTTTTCTATTTCCCGAGCTTCCTCCACTTGAAAATCTTTAATCTTGATTTTGAAAGGAGAGCTCACCTTGCCCTTACCCTTGGGATCCTATTCAACTAACTCCTCGAAAGTAGAATGAGACTTTAAGTCTCCCATAAGATTATAGGTACATTGCACACCTTCATTCTCCAATTCCCATATCTTATGCTTCAGCCACAACTTTGTATACTTAATGACTTGATTCATTAACTACTCTAACTCTTTTTTTTCTTCTTCCAACCAATCTATTTCACCAATTGGTCTACCCTTTACTGCCTCATAAGAATGGCACTGAATCAAATCCCCATCATCTTCAACCTGATCTAGAGCTGCCTCCACATTATATAATCAGACTCAATCTACTGGTAGCTAGGAAAACTTCTTCTTTCTTACCTCATACTCATCATTGCAGTTAGCCCAATTGTCTTCCAAATCATCATTGTGGCTATACTCTCTACTAGCTTTCTTTTGTGCTTCGCTAGTTTTGTCAAACCTGGGCATCTCATAATGGAATGATAAACCAAGAGTACTCATCTCTTCCTTTGAAGCCTAAGCTGAGTTAATGGAAGGGCATGCCTCACTAGTTCCTATCCTCAAAGGTAAGTCCCCACCAAATCTAGTCTTATGTTTATCTTTCTTCACAATGGCATCAAAGTCAGATATTTGTCTTGTGACCTCCAGGAGTATGATATGATTAGTGGCATACCTTGGAAGTCGATATGGATCCATTTGACATCCATCAATCCTTATGTAAAAGAAGGTGGGAAACTATATGAACCAAGCCCCATATCTCTTGATTAGCTCCTTGGCTTGATCAGAAATTCTCACATACTCTGCACCTTGGAGTAACCTGGTGATGTACATGGTGAATGCATCATTCACCCTTCTATAGCTTGAGTTACCCAAATGTAGCTATGGATAAAACTCATAGATCACATCCTGCCCGAAGAGGCCTATGGTACTTAGCCCCTTATATGGATGGAATCTTGCGAGTGCATAGACCAAGTAGGAAGTCATTATGAAGGTCTTGGTTTCTAGGACATTACAGAGTTGCTCATGAATCATAGCACTTATCATACCTGCCCAATGATAATTAGTATTCTACTCCATCCTTGTAATGACCTAGAAAATCCAGCCCTCAAACACACTGACACTCTTCAATCGTACCACTCTACTAAGAAGTGTGATTTCATCACAATATTCTTTCTTGAACTTTTCTCTAAACAACTATTTGGGTAGCTTGGAATAGTGAGACTTGGGCTTCTCCAATGAAGAATTGATAACCTGTTGGGCCTTGATGGTATCTTCCTTATAGAATTTCCTTGCCATAACCATATCAAAAGCCACCACATGAGACTTGTCAGGCATGTCAAAGGTCTAGGCAATAGACACTGGATTCAAATTTGCTACAATCCTCCCTTGGGGACCGACTATCCTCTGGGTGCCTCTATCATAGTGCCTGGGACATTCAAGAACCAAATCATAACATTGCACTATAGAAGGGAATCTAGCTAAATGTGCCAATCCTAATTCCAAAGTCATTCTAGCCAGTAAAGGAAGGTTTTGTGTTGCCATTCTAGCCTTGAACTCCTCATAGTCCCATAGTCCAACATTTGTGCCAATCACTTTTGACCAAATGATTTCTCTCTGTGATCTTTCTCTTGATTTTCATCTTGATCCTTTCTACTTTAGACACAGAAGACCCCTCAGGACTTGGATCCATCACTTTACTCTGAGCTCCACTTGTCACTACCTTGCTTGAGTCAGCCTATACTTAACAAAGAAACCATAGTAAAGATCACATGAAAGACAAGTTAAATCAATCATAAACAACATAATCATCATCAAAATGAATCCCAGATAAGCAAGGTGTCATTAATTCTCATAAAAATTGATCATATCAAAGTTCAGGTTTCAGGTCATCCCGCAGAATCCAAGCCAAAGAGGAATTTCAAAAAAATCCTAGCCAAACGGATTCTAGAAAAGTAAACATGAAAGCCTCTAAAATAAATATTTGATCCATTATCATACCAAAGAAACAACATGAGACATCTTAAAATAGTTCAAATTAATCATAAAATTCAGTTAATTAGTCATGCCATCTCATAATCCTTCACTTTCAAGAAAGTTTCAGAGAATTTCGCCCAGGACAAAATTCCATGAAAATAACAATAATCTACAAATACTTGAACAATGACAGGACAAAGGATAATTCAGGAAAATCTAGAAGTGACGAAAATCCGTGAAGAAGGAAAGACTTCGGATTTCAACATATCTTGAGAAAATAGAGAGGACTAGGAAAATTAGGGAAATTCGCCAACGAAGGAAAACCCAAATATCGACGTTCTCTCACGATCTCACTCAAATTGATCGAATGATCACAAATTTGAGGAATTTGGGCCTACAACAAGTTTTATTTGAACCTCCTTTTTTTCTTTGAACTTAAAGTTCCTCTTAAAGAAAATTGAAAGGAAATGGCGATGGCCTAGGCGTGAAACCCTAAAGATCTGCCATTAAAAACACAGGGAAAGCTTGGGGTTTAGGTTAACTCAACCACTAGGCTTCACAAAGGCTCATTATGAACCACAAACAAGCCACCTTATGATGCAAATTAAAAAATGAGCTCAAAACTCACTTGGGGAAATCATAAAGCAAACAATATCAAGCAACGCTAGCCACAAAATGCCCAAACATACAAGAATTCAAACTCTAAGAAAATATAGAATGCCAAAGGATAACTCACATCGATCAATCAAAAGAAAGGAAACATATACATACCATTTGATGAAGTGGAAATTGGTTTCAGCAATAACAAATGATAGTTTAGTGGTGCTCAACAAAGAATAGCAATGATAATGCCCAGGAAATCACCACCAAATCAAAAAAATTGCAAACCCAACGCTCCAAATCAAGTCAAACACCTCAAGATTAAGCCCCTCAACTCAATTGAACACAGATGATGAAGCATAATGGTATAAGGTTCTCCAAAAATTGATTAAATACCATCCATCACAAATTGTACAAGAAGCATTAATGCAGCCGACAAGACAACCTAAAACTAGAATCCGGGAACTTGATGAGACAACGAACATTCAAAAAATTCTGGCTGCTACAGAATTCTGTGAAGACCAGAAATCTCTGAATCACGACATAAAGCAAATAGGACTAGACTTGGAAGGATTCAGGGAATTCCGCCAGGACTATATTTTCCTGACAGTAGTGAAAAACCCAAGATAAGTTCAAAACTTTAGATTTTCAATGAATACCCTAAAGGGGATCACCAAAGCAAGAAAGATAATTCCTTAATCTCATGCCAAGGCAAGGTAAATCCTCAAAATCAAAGGGCCAAAACACCAAGAATGAAAGTGAAATAGGGTCCCTACTTTCAGCGGGGTGTGTGTACAAAAACTGCACAACAAATGGTGACTATGTTGGGAAATTCTCTAGAGCATTTCAATGGAAAACTGGAATCAAGAACCCATAATCTTCAATTTTGATCTCCCTATCAGAAAAAAAATTCAAAATGCATGATTAAAGAATTAGAACCAAAGGTAGACTAAACCTTCCATAAACTAAAAATCCAAGTGTGTGCACATGAGGTCATTTCCCTCCTTGAGCTAATTTAGAAACCAAGTTTAATTAGATCAGGCTACGTAAAGATTCTAACTTCAAAAGCAACCTAGATAGACCCTTGCTTCCAGTTAGGCATTTATAGCCCCAATGATATTATCATTGTGACTCTCCCGAACATAGCTCTATTTCCATCTAGGCATCCATATCCCTGATAGAGATATTCAGATACTCCTGATAAGTTGAATTCATTTGATTTTCAATATTTTCTCTTTTTCTTCTTTTTGATATTTCTTTTCTTTTTCACTTTTTCGTTTCAACCCATGAAAAATGAAGTTCACGCTCAGGGTTGAGAACCAGAGTGGCATTGAAGTAGAAATAATATTTTTCACCTAACAAGACCTCACAAAGATCCCACAACAACCTTAGGATTTTTAAGATGTATGAAAGATATAAGATTTAAGAATACTTCAAATTCAAATCAAACCAGTGACCCACCCTCCTTAAATCAAACATTTAGACTGCTTGACGATAACAAAGACCTCAACCATCCATTCAAGACACATGATTAAAGTTCATCAAGGAAATACTTAGGACAGTCCCAGGTAAAAGTATTTTTGTCATGCAGGTGAAACACATCCAAAAGAAAAACAAGAAGACCTCCAATGAAAAAGCAGAGCAAAAACAAACCAAACCAAAAGTAAACCTACACTAACCAAAACAAACAAAAGAAAAGTAGAAAGGGAAACCTACTCTAACCAAAGAAAAACAGAGCAAACAAAAGCAAAAAGGAAACCTAATCTAACTATATACAAGGAAAGAGTTGCACACAACTCAGGATTGGAAATAATTATTTAAGTACTGCCCATTGACAGGCAGTGGGATTTCCTCCCTAGTGAGAGTTTGCAAGCAAAAAACATTATCTCCCAGGATCTCTGAAATCTGATAAGGGCCAAGCCAAAGTTTGTCAAATTTACCATGCTCCCCCTTATAGTCATGGGCTTTATCCTAGTAGAGAACCAAGTTAGAGATACGAAAGGCTTTTACCTTGGCTCTTCTATCAAACCACCTTTTGACTATCCCTTGATGTTTGGAAAAGGTTTCAAGGGCGTCATCTCTTTTCTCCTCAAGGTTTAACAACTCATCAAGTCTAGCCTCACGTTTATCCCCTTCATCGTAATATTCATTATTGAATTGTAAGGTGGGGATTTTTAACTGAATAGGAAACACAAGTTCTAACCCATAAACAAGGTGGTAAGGGGATATTCGTATGTAAGTCTTGTGTCTTGTACGATCGGCCTAGAGAGAAAATCTAAGTTGGGTGTGCCAATCCTTAGGATTTATTTCTAACAGCTTGCGAATAACAGTCAGGATATTTTTATTGGAAGACTCAGCCAAACCATTACCCTAAGGGTAATAATTGGATGCAAACTTAATTATAATTACATGATCAAAGGCCCAGTTGGAGAATTTCAATGATGCAAATGCAAGACCATTATCACAAACCAAAGACATAGGACATCCAAAACGGTTAATAATACTTGATACGATGAAATTGATTACCACCTCAGAAGTACATTGCTTGCAAGCAAGGGCCTCAGTCCATCTTGTGAAATAATCAACAATAGTAAGAATATACTTGTTGTTGGGACTATAAATTTCTGAAAGCTTTCACATGTTTTCACACCCCTGAGTCTCCATTGGATTCCTTATCATAAGCACATGGATTTTTTTTCATGTCATTTCTAATCACATTTTGCCATATTTCCCCATTCAATCCATCGGGTTATGCATTTTTCATATTATGGTCCATATCGGCATAGGTCTGTCTAGGTCTCCTTGACCTGTGTTGCTTGTCTGTTTGCTACAGGTAATCGGCAAGACTTTTTCATTGTTCCAGCGACTGTCATTTACCTATGGGTGGCTATCGACATGAAATTTGTGCTATTTTGGTGACTGAGGGTGAACTTTTCGGCGTGAGATCTTTCATTGGTATTGGTCTCAGCAAGTGACCTTCGTTCTCGCCGACACTACACATGGGGTTTCTATCGAGTAGCTTTTGGTGAGAGGTTTTCCTTCGTTATAATATCTTGGTGAAGTCTTCTTGTCTTACTGATCGGTGGTGGAAGGATTGACTTGTTGGCATGACAGTTCCTTTGTTTTGGCGACCGAGGAGGAACCTATTAGCATGAGTTTAGTCCTCAGTGGAAGATCTCACTGAACTCATCATGTCTCGCTGATTGGAGGAAATGAATACATCATATCGACATAAGTTAAGGTCTTTAGTGGGATGTCATGGTGATCTCCATATGTCTTACTGACTTTGCACAAGTGTTCACTTCGGCCAGAGTCATAATTTTTAGCATTGTGTCTTGGCGAGCCCATCGGGTCTTGCCAACAATGCAAAATGGATTTCTTTTGGCGAGATGTTGGCTTTGTCTTGGCAACCTAAGGATAAGGGGATGCAATATCAGTGAGATGGGATTTTCGATAAGAGGTCTCAGTGAGTGACCTCTGGTCTCACCAATGGAACACAAAAAGACTTGTTGGCATGAGAATGTTTATGCCTCAGTGAAATAAAGGTATCACGGGGGATCTTGAAAAAAAAAAGGCTTTTCTACATGACGTCTCCCTGATATCATAAGGTTATGGTGACACGCGAATGGTAAAGGAACTCTTGGGGAATCAAAATGAAATCTACAGGACATCTCCCCAACTCCGATATGTCACGACGAAAGCATGTAACACCGAGCAGAGCGATTAATGATTGAATTGCCTTCGGCATAGCTGTTGGATTGTCTCACCAACTGTTTCACTAGTGAAAAACAAAAATTCAAATACTGTGGCCGACATGTAAATTGCTAAAATAACTATTGTTGGCTGACTTGATTGGAGCCTGAATTCTATGGAAGGCCGACATGGATTTTTCAATAGGATTTATTTTCTTGATGCTGGTGTATAAGTAGGCATTTTGTAATTGTAAAATGACAACCAGTCATGAGATATTTGACACACAACAAGTAGATATAGTGGAATAAAATTATCAGATCAGAGACTATTGTTGCATGATTTTAGAATGGAGGTATTTATGAAAATCAGTTGATGTTGTTGCATTTCTCTGGTGTTAATTATTTGTTGAATTTAATGAAAGTATTGCTAAGCTATCTCCAAGATTGAGGCTTTCTGGTTGTTTGAATTGATATGACAAGTTTATATATAGTTCATCAATGCACATTTGTTGTATCTGTGTGATTGATTGATTGGTTCTTTCAAGCAAAGATTAAATCTTTTTAGTTAATCACAATAATTAGAGAGAATCATCTGGATTGTTCAAGTAGAGCTTCATAATCACATTTTGCATGTTTATACAAGTTGTAAACATAATATATGCCAGATAGTTTGAGTTTCTCTAGAGAAGTGTTGATCATCTTGATCTCATTTGACTCCACATACCCAACAAGGCACTGGTCTCTGTACTTCATCATTTTGAATTCATTCAGTTTCTTTATATTTGTTTATTGAGCATTCTAGGATTTAGATTAGAAGATTTCTATAGTGCTTGGTTTCATTTGTTCACTTCCATTTTCCATTGTGGACAAATCATTGCAAGAGGGATAATCATAAGTCAATTCTACTTCATTTAGAAAGGTACACCCACCTAGGTTTAGCAGCACCTAAAGAGTAGAAGGTTGATTTCTCTTGACCTTGTCTGTTACCTTGAAACGTATCAAGAGATTGGCAGCCTCTTGAGGCATCTTGCCTGTGTTTTTGAGAGCTAACAAATTGGAAAATCCACTGGGGATTACATCAAAATATTCAGTTGAAGACCACATTATAGAGTCATTGAAGAAAAGGTTATAATTTGAGAAGATTCAGAAAGAGTGATTCCGCTGGGTAAAAGATTAGAAATAATCATTTTCCTACTTTTGGAAAAGTAGGTGGTGACTCTAACATAAATTTTTTAGCTGTTCAAACATGAATGGAAGAAGATCTTAGTATAGGGGAGGTCATACTGGAGCTCCTACTAGTAGTAAGAAATGGACTCACAAAGATGACAGAGCTGATAAGGGAAAGAGGATCAATGAGGACATGTGCATAATAGACAAAGGCAAAGCGTCAAGAGCACATGATGAAACATATAATTGCTATGATACATGGAGAGATAGTTCTAGTGTAGAAATTTGTACCCCTGAAGAGAAAGTAAATCCTTTTCGTGATTTTCATAATCAGGCTGAGTTTGATGTTGGACTTGTAGCAAGAGGACTCCGATATCAACAAGAATGTGAACAAAGAATGGAAAATAATCAAAATCAGATCAATGAGAGTATGGTTCCTCAAAATGATTATGAATCTTTGACTTATGAGGAAGTCAAAGCATGATTTGAATCTCAGAAAAAGGAGAGGGAGGAGTAGGAAAAGGAGCTGGAAAAGGCCCAGATGATACAAGCAATGAAAAAATTCAAATTGTAGAAGGCCCAGAACATTGCTCAAATAGCTGATTGCCCTCCAAAATATGTACCACCTCATAAGCAAGGCAATCATGGTGCATGGCCTTCAAATCCACCAGTGTCTCCTCACCATCAGACATGGAATCAATACATACAACCAAACCATCTGCCTCACATTCCTACTCAGCATATAGGTATGCATCCACCTCCTGGTCAGTCTTTTATCCCACAGCATAATGCACAGTACAATAATCCCTTGCACCAGCATTAATGTCCACCTATTCCTCCCCTTCACCAGTATGCAACAACGATCAGACAGTTTGATTTAGTAGGTTTTCGGTTATACCCTTACCCTATAGATGATAGTTGGAGGGGTATGGTGCCTAAGTTTACAGGGAGTAATGCAATTACTACTGAAGAAAATTTAAATAATTTCAATGTGTTCATCCAAGACATAGGTGTGCCATATGAAGATTTACATATGAGGCTATTTATGATGTCACTTCTTGAAGATGCTAGGGATTGGTTTAACAACTTGCCAACACTCTCAATTAATTCTCTCAAAATATTCCAAGATAGATTCCTAGAGAAATATGGGAATCTAAATGCACCAAATGCAACTCTTCATGAATTGATGCAAATTCTGAAAAATCAAAATGATTCAATTTATGATTTCAATCAGAGATTCAACAAGTTGCAGACTAAAGTACCTCCTAGATCAAGGTTGCTAGATTCCATAGCATTGATTGTTTATTTAAATGCATTTGATCCTAAAATAGGTTATGAACTGAGAAGAGGGTCTCCAAGAGATTTGGCTAAAGCATAGAAGATAGCACTGACAATTGAAAATGACAAGAAGGTTGCAGGTATAATTAGTAAAAGAGATAATCCTAAGGTTCCTCAACAAAGAATCAATTATTAGTACAGACAGGAGAATACATATAGAAATGAGAGGCCAAGGTTGCATAACATGCCATATAATATAGACTAGAAGGATGGAAAACCTATAATAGCTAGGCCAAGAAATAAAAAGACTCTTGATCCATTGAGCAAAAAGGAAACTTATATGGTGAGTAATAATTACTTCTATGAAGTTTGTAATTAGCCACATTCCCCAAATTATTGTGTTGTAGCCCAAAGAATGCAAGAGGAAGGGATGTTGATGGAAAACAATGGAGAAGATTAGAAAGTGTATTTGACTTCAAACACTTTTTACCATATGGAAGAAGGGTACTCATCTTCAGAGGATGAAGGCTACAAATATGATGTTTCAAATCAGAAATATAATGTCCATATGGCTGAACAACAGGCCTTTTATGATTTTGAAGAAGATTATATAGAGCCACATTCTGTTGAGCCGCCTGCTCAATGCAGTGTGAGGAGACTCACTAAAGATGAAATGGAGAGAATAACTGTTGCTGCTATTAAGGAAGCAAGGAGTAAATACTAGTTGAGAAACAGAAAAGTAAATGAGATGGAAGGCGTTCCTGAGGGAATTTTTATGAAAGATCAAAAGAAACACAAGGTACTATGAAGAAGCCAAAAAAGAGACAGCCTGATAAGAGTGAATAGAAGCATGTCCAAAAGCAGGAAGTTGAAGAATTACACAAAGAGATACAAAAGCCTAACTAGCCTAGTAAAAATGAGGAAGACAAAGGAAAAACGCTAAAATAGAAGAAAATTGTTAAGGTGGAGGGCTCTTCTTTTGACTTCACACAAGCATTATCTTAGGTAAAAATATCTGTTCCTCTACTTGAAATGATGAAAATAAAAGAATACAAAGATAGTGTTGTTCAAATGATAATGAATTCTGAAAAGAAACTAGCTATTCGAGTAATCAATAAGTAGGAGAAAATAGATATCCCAGATGTCTACTTGAATGATGTATTAGCAACTCCCCCACAAGTTGATCCTTTTTTCACTACATTGCTTATCAATAACAAATTGCTAAGGAATTGCATGATATACTCTGGTGCTACTATAAATATTATGCCAATAGGAGTTATGAAGCAGCTTGGCATGAGGGTCGATACATATGAAGGAAAATGCTATGCAATGGATAACAGACCTGTTCCTGTGGTAGGTATTATAAAAGATGTTGAAGTCAAACTAGCTACTTATCCTTAGGTGGCATATAATATAGATATAACAGTGATAGATACTCCTCCTCAGTTTGGGATGCTTCTATCAAGACAGTGGACAATGGCTGTTGGGGGAAATATTCAGTTTGATCTGTCTTATGCTACTATTCTAGTAAATGGTCAGGAAGTCAAGTTGTATATAGAGCCAAGAATGAACCAGCTTATTGAATTTGTGCCTCGGGATCAAATCAATTGTTTCTATGATGTAAATCTTAGAAATTTCAAGATAGAATCAGCCCAGCACGAGTTAGTCAGTACTGATCCAATTAAAAAATATGTTGTGCCTGACTACATTGGTGTGTGGACGATGTACTCTGGTGAAGCATGGGAATATGAATCATTGTATTGGCTAGAGTCATCAAAACAGTGTACCTTTGATCTAGTGAATAAATTTATTAGTGCCACATAGGGGAAGAGGTATGAAGACAATGATGATATCATGGATGAGCATTAGGAGATCAATTTTGTATTGCAGCCAGTAGAAGATGAGACAGGTGCTAGTCAATATGGTTCATATGATAGCCTACATGAGAAAGAAGAGGATGATGAATTTCTTTCCTATAT
Source organism: Sequoia sempervirens (assembly GCA_007258455.2). Classification (NCBI taxonomy): domain Eukaryota; kingdom Viridiplantae; phylum Streptophyta; class Pinopsida; order Cupressales; family Cupressaceae; genus Sequoia; species Sequoia sempervirens. The sequence goes on along the minus strand of VDFB02058242.1, from coordinate 724,191,560 downwards.
ACTAGATTGTGACATAGAAGGTAGTGTATGTTATGAAGGATCAAGTGAATATACAGATTGTGAAGATGAATTTGTGGATTTTGATCTGTAGCAGAGTGATTCTTGTAGTTCTTGTGATGATCAAGAGGAAGATGCAATGGACAATGTGCGTTCATTTGATAATGAGTATGTAATACCTCCTACTATAGTTGAAAGCTATAAAGATGCATTTGATGATGAGGAAAAGATATTTTCAAGCAAACAAAATGATATGTCAAATTATGGAACAAGTGATTGTGTTGGTAATGTTTCTGATTTTTCATTCTCTGATGATCTTGGACCTCTTTTTGATGATGAAAAAAGTGAAGAATATAATTGTAGTGATGAAAGTATTGAGACTTGTTTGCTTAGCAGTGAGCAAATTTTAGATTTTTTGACTCTTGAGTATCAGAGTTATACACATGAAGGTGATCTTGAAGTTTTGTGTCCATCTTACATTTGTTTTCACAGTGAAAGATCTTTGTGTAAAGATTCTTATGACTCCCTGTGCATTTCTTGGAATGATGGTGAAACCTTTGGTGTTGATCAAAAGCCTGTGTCCATTCAAGATAAGGTATGTGATTTTGAAATTCCTAACTCATATGGAGAAGATGTTTATTTGCATGCCAGGGATGATAGACTTCCAGATTTGATTGGTTCACATATGCATGATATTGAGGATATGGGTCATAATCAAGTATTGTTCTGAGATAGAGATACTTAAGAGGTGCAAAAGGTTTCAGATTTGTTTGTTTCAGACAATGTTGGTTTGACATAATTTCTGGGTTCTCAAATGAAGCACTTTGATGATCAATTTCCAATATAGTTGGGAGAATTTTTCACAATTCATAATAGTGAGAAAGATAATGAGGATTTTTGCATTAAATATGCATGAATTTTACATATTGAAGGTAACAAGGGTTTGTCCCATGATAATGAAAAGTTCAAGTTGTTGAATGGTGTTGGGATTTTGGGCCAAACCGAGCATGATGATACTCTAAGAACTTGCAATGACAGTGATAGGAATGATTGTATGAATGTCTTTAGGGGGAATTTGATGAACTTAAAGCAAAACCAGGTATTTGACAGGGGAAGGTATGGTTTTAGTTTCAGATCATAACAGCTCAAAATAGGTGAAATTAAAACACAGAGGATTTAGGGTTGCTAGTGCATGGACAACTCTTGCTTATCCTCTTTAAAATTCTTTTCCATATGCAGTATTTAGGGTTTTGGTTCACCTCCATTTCCATCTTGCATTCATTTTGCATGCATTCCATCTTGTAATTTGTCCATTTCCAGTTTTCTCATTTTGTGTCTGGTCTACTCACCCAAAGATTTGGATCCTTGCAATGATCTTACTATCATTCATCCCCAAACGGAGCCACTGTTGGGACTATAAATTTCTGAAAGATTTCACATGTTTTCACACCCCTGAGTTTTCATTGGAGTCCTTATCATAAGCACATGGGTTTGTTTTCCTATCATTTCTAATCGCATTTTTCCATATTGCCCCATTGAATCCATCGGGTTATGCATTTTTTCATATTGTGGTCCATATCGACATAGGTTTGTCTAGGTCTCCCTGACCTGTGTTGCTTGTTTGTTTGCTGCAGGTAATTAGTAGGACTTTTTCATTGTTGCAGTGACTGACATTTACCTGTGGGTGGCTATCGGCATGACATTCATGTTGTTTTGGTGATTGAGGGTGAACTTTTCAGTGTGAGATCTTTCATCGGTATTGGTCTTGGCGAGTGACCTTTGGTCTCGCTAACACTACACATGGGGTTTCTATTGAGTATCTTTCAGCGAGAGGTTTTTTTCATTATAATATCTTGGCGAATTCTTCTTGTCTTACCAATCGGTGGTGGAAGGATTGACTTGTTGGTGTGACAGTTCCTTTGTTTTGGTGACCAAGGAGGAACCTATCATCGTGAGTTTAGTCCTCGGTGGAAGCTCTCACCAAAATCATCATGTCTCACTGACCAGAGGGAATGAATACATCATATTGGCATAAGTTAAGGTCTTTGGTGGGATGTCATGGCGATCTCCATATGTCTTACCGACTTTGCACAAGTGTTCACTTAAGCCAGAGTCATAATTTTTGGCATTGTGTCTTGGCGAGCCCATCGGGTCTTGCTGACAATACAAAATGGATTTCTTTTGGCAAGATGTTGGCTTTGTCTTGGCAACCTAAGGATAAGGGGATGTGATATCAGTGAGATGGGGTTTTCGATAAGAGGTCTCAGCAAGTGACCACCAGTCTCGCTGATGGAACACAAAAAGACTTGTTGGCGTGAGAATGTTTATGTCTCAGCAAAATAAAGGTATCATGGGGCCTCTCAACAAAACAAAGGGTTCTCTACATGACGTCTCCCTGATATCATAAGGTTATGGCGACATGCGAATGGTAAAGGAACTCTCAGGGAAACAAAATGAAATCTACAGGACATCTCCCCGACTTCGATATGTCACGGAAAAAGCATGTAACACCGAGCGGAGTGATTAACGATTGAATTTCCTTTGGAATAGCTACTGGATTGTCTCGCTGACTATTTCACTGGTGAAAAATGGAAATTCAAACATTGTGGCCAACATGTAAATTGCTAAAATAACTGTTGCTGGCTGACTTGATTGGAGCCTGAATTCTATGGAAGGCTGACATGGATTTTTCAATAGGATTTATTTTCTTGATGCTGGTGTATAAGTAGGCATTTTGTAATTGTAAAATGATGACTAGTGATGAGATATTTGACACACAAAAAGTAGATATAGTGGAATAAAATTACCAGATCAGAGACTATTGTTGCATGATTTCAGAATGGATGTATTTATGAAAATTAGTTGATGTTGCTGCATTTCTCTGGTGTCAATTATTTGTTGAATTTAATGAAAGTATTGCTAAGATATCTCCAAGATTGAGGCTTTCTAGTTGTTTGAATTGATATGACAAGTTTATATATAATTCATCAGTGCATATTTTTTGTATCTGTGTGATTGATTGATTGGTTCTTTCAAGCAAAGATTAAATCCTTTTAGTTAATCATAGTAATCAGAGAGAATCATCTGGATTGTTCAAGTAGAGCTTCGTAATCACATTTTACATGTTTATATAAGTTGTAAACATAATATATGCCAGATAGTTTGAGTTTCTCTAGAGAAGTGTTGATCATCTTGATCTCATTTGACTTCACATACCCAACAAGGCACTGGTCTCTACACTTCATCATTTTGAATTCATTCAGTTTCTTTATATTTGTTTATTGAGCATTTTAGGATTTAGATTAGAAGATTGCTATAGTGCTTGATTTCATTTGTTGACTTCCATTTGCCATTGTGGAAAAATCATTGCAAGAGGGATAATCATAAGTCAAGTCTACTTTATTTAGAAAGGTACACCCGCCTAGGTTTAGTAGCACCTAAAGAGTAGAAGGTTGAGTTCTCTTGACCTTGTCTGTTACCCTGAAACATATCAAGAGATTGGAAACCTCTTGAGGCATCTTGCCTACATTTTTGAGAGCTAACACTTGTGACCTACAGAGGAAGGCAGATTTATTGGACCTATGAAGTCCATTCCCCATTGTGCGAAAGGTTTTACCTCATAGACTGGTTAAAGTGGGAGTGTTGCATACTTCTCTCTAGTTGCTGTAGTCTGACACACATGACAAGTTCTGACATGGTTGTGCGTGTCCCTAAATAGTGTGGGCCAATAATAACTAGCTCTCAGAATCTGATTCATTGTAGAAGGTGCAGATCCATGCCCTGTACCATATCTGTCATGAAATTCCAACATTACTCTTTCAGATTCTGCTTTTCCTAGGCACCTTAAGTAAACACCATCATGATTTTTCTTATGTAGAACAACTCCCTTTAGTATGAAACTATCACTCTTCAAATGCAATTCCCTTCTTTGTACTGCATTAAGATGATCAGGACACCTTTAAGTCAAGAGATAGTGAACGATATCATCATACCATTCCTCAGGAGAAACATCTACATTGTAATGTTGGGCTACAAGATCAGGACCCATTTCTACCATTGTCATTGTAAGTCCTTTCCCTCTTACAAGTTTCATGGGTTAAATCTCAATATTTTATTCTTGTAACATAGTTACCCACCTAGCTTTGCACTCTCCTAGCTAATTTTGCATCAACAACAACTTGATTGCAGGATCAAGAACTATTGCAAAGACCTTGTTTCTTAGGATATATTGTCTAAATTTCTTCACAACTCTGACTAAGGCGTAGCCTACTTCTCCACACTTGGGTACCTTAGTTCTACATCTTTCAATGGTGCACTCATAAATGCTATGGGATTTTCATTTCCTTGATAAGATTTTTGGGTCAACATAGCAGCATAGGAGTGATCAGAAGCAAACAAATATATATAGAATGGCTTAGCATAATCTAGACTCACCAAAACTGGAGCTTCAGCAATATGCCTTTTTATCTCTGCAAATGCTTCCTTAGCTTCTACACTCTATTCAACTTTGGCTTCCTACTTCAACATTGCATTCAATGGCTTGACTATTTCTACAAATCCAGTGATGAACTTCCTTACAAAGTTAATTTTTCCAAAGAATGATTTCATTTCTTTCTTGCTAGTAGGTGTATGGATCTTGAGTATAGCTTCCACTTATTCTGGATCAATGGAAATTCCTTTCTTAGAGATAATGTTCCCCAACAATTTTCCCTTGGTAACTCCAAAGATGCATTTCTTTGGGTTGAGAGATATGCCAAACTCTCTACACTTTTGAAACACCTTGCACAAATCTGCTATATGATCACCTCTCTTTTTGGAAAAGATTGTCAAATCATCCATATAAATAATTATTCATTTACCAATTATGTCCTTAAAAGCAATGTCCATGGCTCTCTAGAATGTGGCTCTAGCATTGATCAAACCAAAGGGCATCCTCCTTTAATAAAAAGTACCCCACTTGGTGGTGAAAGCAGGTTTATGTCTGTCCTCATATTGCACCATAAATTCATTGTATCCTAAGTAGTTTTACAAGAAAGACATCATCTAAGATCCATTGACAATCTAAAGTACTTCATCCAACAAGGGTACTAGATAATTATCTTTTTCTGATGGTCTGTTAAGGTTCCTAAAATCCACATAGAGTCTAATTTCACCATTCTTTTTTCTTACAGGAACCAAGTTTGCAACCCAGGTTGAATGTCTAACTGGGAATATGATTTTGGCAGATAGGAGCTTCTGCACTTCCTTTTGAATTACTGGTTCCAGTAGAGCATTGATTGACCTATGACTCTTCCTGAAGGGTCTTACTCCTAGATTGAGAGGGATAGTGTGAGTTATAATTGATGTGTCATAGGTCTTTAAGTCTTCATAACTCCAAGCTATCACATCTTGATATGTATGTAATGCATCGATTATGCCTTTCCTCTCTTCTAGAGTACACACATTGCCAATGAAGACATTTTTGATATCATCCTAAGTCCCCATATTATACTTTTCACATTGTCCACTGACGGATTTTTTCTTGGCATCTTGTTCACGATCTTTGACCTTATCTAGATCAAAAATTCTTTCTAACTGCACCATTCCTCTGGGAATAGTATTGGTGTTTAGATTAATTATCCCTTCCAAATCCATTTTTGCTTCTTGGAGTTCAGTTTCATCAATAATTTGAGAAGCAAAGACATTTGAGCTTGTGATAAAATCCAAAATATGCTTATCATCTTCAAATACCTAGAAACATTGTCAGGTATTGAAGGTACTGGGGTCAATTCCATCATAAACTTCTTCAATCTAGAAAGAGATAGAGGTTGCAATGTACTAGCTGCCTAAGCAAGGGAGTCAGTCATTTGGTTTTTATTACATGGGATCAATTGAATGTTGAAGGCATCAAACCCTTCAATAAGGTCCCATACTCTATGCCTATAATTGGTCATTCTTTGGTCATGACATGAGTACTGTCTCCTGACTTGTTTGACCACTAACTTAGAGTCCCCAAAGACTTGCAAAATCTTAACCTTTTTCTTTAATGCCATGAGAAACCCATGAATCAAAGCCTCATATTCTGCTACATTATTTGTACAATGAAATTGAAGTCTATGAGCAATAAAGAAAGTTTTACCTCTTGGAATGATTAACTCAAATCATGCACCAGCTCCTTGCTTTGATTTGGATATGTTAAATCTTAAAGTCCAACAACCAGCTGCTACAGACTTGCTCACTGTAACTCTTGCACTGTTGCTTCTGGAGGGTTCTTTAGAAAGCATCACTTTCTTTCCTTTAGGATCCTCTTAGAAATTCTTGATATTAATTTTGACTACTGGAGTGGGGTTGATACACTTTTGTATTTTTTCTACTGTAGCCTAGCACAAGCAACAGTCCAATTCTGAATGAGAGGCATTATGAACCCTACACCAATTTGTAAAGAGTAATTCTCCAAAATGCATTCCTCTGCCCAACGAAACCTAATCTTCAATACACTTTTGAATGAATTCTTGGAAACTATCCAACAAGCCGAGTTGATTATCTTGAGGGACATCATCACTTATTGGTTCCACCAAGGCTTCAGTACCACTAGATTCAGCTGTGAGATCAATAGGCGAAGCATGTAACATAAGGATTTCTTCTACCTCAAATTCCTCAAAAGGGGTTGTAAGCACGTAATTTACCATGCTCACCTAAGATATCAAAATCTCATTCGAAGTGTTCTGATATTCTGTACTCATGTATTTCATCCTAGGTTCCCTTTCAATCCTAATCTGATTTGGCACTCCCTTCCAGGGAAACCACATAGGAGAGTGATCAGTTGATACATATCCATTCAAGGCTCTGGTAAAGTCTCTTCCCAAGATTAGATCATAAGCATTAGGTATATCAACCACCTGTATATTAATAACCTATTGAATTCGAGGGTTAGAGGAAACCTGCATATGAATCATGTTTAACTCCCCTACAACATTAACCTCTGTTCATTCCAGTTGCATAACTTTCTTTTGGGAGTCAACAGGAGTGATACCTAAGGCTCTACAAACACCAAAAGGTATTACATTGGTAGAAGCACCTGAATCTAACAAGCAATTGTGCAGATTTTAACCAAATATGCAAACAAAAATTAGAAATGGAGGAGTATCCATTTTCCCTTGGAATAGGGTCAAGGGAGTATCCACCTAAGCAACTTGAGTTTTGTCCTTCTCTTTCCCTTTATCTCTAGGTGGTATATGAATCTAGTTATGAATTTGATTATGCCTTTTTAATAGTTGGGGACTAAATGCTTTATTATCACTCACTGACTGAATTCTCTTGTGATACTGAGCTAGCATTGTAAGCTCCTAAAACTGCATTTCTAATAGTTGGAACTCTCAATAATTTATATGCAGAGAGGTTTACCTTTAGCTTCTTGAGTTCTTCTACAACATAGATGGCCAGTTGTTCTGTACTTAGATTAGTTGGGGCCTCTTTGGGGCATTCCACCACCCTATCTTTGCTTGCTTCAACACTCTTTCCTTTTGATGGATCCATTTGTGTTTGTCCTTCCTTTGATAGGTACTATTTAGGCACATGAGGATACAGTGGATTATTGCTAGCATTGGGATCTGGAGGTATGGTGAAGTTGTTTGGAGGGATGGAAGTGGTGAAGGGGGCCCCAACCTGTGGATGTCTATGTGGCAAGTCCCTCAGACCATATTTCTTAACAGTCCTCTGGAAGGTCTGTACCTCTTCAACATAAGCTTCTTCTTCATCCATGGGGCCATTGTCATTCACTGGATTTTCATCAAAAAACTATGTAATCTCATCTCCATTGCACACCTGGTCTGCTTCTTCCTTTAGTTGGTCTGATTCTTCTTTAGGAACATTTTCCTTTCTCTATGGAAAAGGAGCATGACTCAGTACCAAAACTGATGAATCATAGGGAGTAGATGGCACCATTTCCTGAATACTTGCATTATTCTCCACTTCATACTAAAAAATTGAAGCTGTTGTCTGGAACTCTTGACAATCTAACTCAAAATATTAACTTGTTTTATGGAGCCTACACCATCCTAATAAAGCAGCCTCTGCTAAATATACACCACTTGGAGGCTTCTCTTGGTTGACTACCTGATTGTTTGGCTAATCCAATGGGGTGGGAATACCTCCATTATTAGGCCTTGTATTCCAAGTTTGGTTCTTTCTAGGTGGTTGTCTCCTATCAAACCCTTGTCCACCAACCTGCCCTCTATCAGAGTTCTTGCTTGAAGATTTTCCTTTATCATAATTATGTCCTCTATCATTATTATACCCTCTGTCATTATTATATCCTCTTTCATTGTTATATCCACTTGCAGGATGTTGCCCCCTATCAAAATGTTGTCCTTGTTGATTTTCTCAACTTTCTCTACTATGATTGAACTACATATTTCTCTGAGTAGCTTGTAGCTGATTGTTTTGGTTCCTCAAATAAGTTACCTCCATATTCAACCTCTTCATGTGTTCAGTCAATTCATCTAGTCTCTCCTTGTCATAATTTTTGGATGGAGGTTGGTTCACATTATTTTGGGGATATCCTACTGCAGTATTGGCATTCAGTGATTGGTTTAATACTTTAGAATTTTGCATATACGTGGGAAAACTAGCCTGAGGCTGTGGATGAAAAGGTTGATTTACATTTTGTTGAGGGTAGTTGATTGTGGGTGGAACTTGACTCACAGGAGGTCCTAGGTGAGGGACCAAAGGCAATTGAGGTATTGGATTAACGATAGGAGTGTGATTAGCGAGGGCTTGGTTGAGAGCTGAGACTTGTCCAGGGTGAGCAACGGGTCCTAATGATGATAAAGGCCCAGATAAGTGTTGCCTTAAAGCAGTGCTAACCTTCACAGCCTCCATGTATGCATCAAGTAGGGTAGTAGGAGGGTTGTTTCTCCATTTCATGAAGGTGGTTGTCAGACTGTCAAGTCCCTCATAATAGACTTCTAAATTAGTGGGCTCATCAAAAACATAAGGGGTTCTCAGTCAGGTATAGGCATGATGAAACTGGTTGTTAAAGGACCCTATAGGCTCATGGACTTCTCTCTTGACATTAGTGAACTGAAGATAAATCTCATTGGAACTAATGGGAATCCTAGACTTCTACAAGAATGCAATCTCTAGTTCACTCCAATTTTGGAAGGACCCAGCAAGAAAATGATTGTACCAATGGAATGCATCCTCCCCCAAGGAATAAGGAAAGATTCTACATGCTACATCCTCATGATTGATTCCTCTATCCTTAAGGCTAGTCTGAAAGATCCTGATGTGTTCCTTAGGAGTTCAATTGGGATCATTAACATGGAACTTTGAAAAAAATTGTTCAGGGTTCTTAGGCATGACATTGTAATTACGAAAGTTAATGGATATGGGTTATTAGCTAGGAAAGCCATTGGTGGAGGTGGGAGTGGTAATGGATGATTTATGGTTGGCTAAGGTTGTTGACTGGGAATGTCCTCATACTCAGATGAAGATGAACTTGATGAAGATGGGGATGATGGAGATGATGGAGATGGCTGGGTGGATGATGAAACTCCTCTTCTACTAGTCCTTCTTGATCTAGTAGGGGCTGGTAATTCTAAAAATTCCTCCTCCCCAAGAGTAGATATGGTTCTTCTTCTAAATCTTTCAAGAGAGATGGCATACAGAAATTGACCCAGCTTGCTTATTCAGGCCCTCCTTCTAGCGCCAATTTGTTGATGGGTCTTCAATAGGTTTGTCAAAGACAATTGCTGCTCTTGACTCAGATTGTTGTTAATATTCAGATGTTTTCCTTGTGACACTTGCACTTGTGTGGTTAACTCTATCATAGCCTCTTCACTAATACTTTTAATTTTTAGTTCATGTGGCAGCAATGTATGGAGCATATTAGTTGTTGCAGGAAGTTCAATTGCAGGAAGAGTGGGAAAAAGTGTCTTCACTAGACCTACAAAACCAGTTTCATGAGTAGATGACTCTTCATGCACCTCACAATAGTTTTGAATTATGTGGGACAACACTTCATCTTCTTCTTGAAGCTGCATGAAAGAACTTCTTCCTAACATCATGAGTTGTGCCACTGAATTAACTTCGTTGACCTCTTCTCTAACATGTGTCCATATGGTGTTACCCATGCCATGGGATGGTTGAGCAGGAGGGTAGAGAACAAGATTTTTTGTGCTTTACCCATCAGAAATGGGCATGTCCCCTAACCGGCATCCAATGTAAGCATTTGTTGTGGCCAACCATGGCCTTCCTAGAATAATGGGATACCTTCCTAGTGTAGCTTTAGGAGAAAGGATCATAAAATCTATTGGGTACTCCCAAGAGTCTAGAGTTACCACAAGGTCTTCTACTATATCATCAAGTTTAATAGTGGAACTATCAACAAGCTATAGGATAGTAGGAATAGGTCTCATGTTTGCAACATTTAGTTGTTGTAGGATATCCTTAGTCATCACATTTATTACTGCTCTCAAGTCAATTAGATCATTCTTGATTTGGATTCCATTTATAATAACTCCTACCACAGGACTACCTGGGTCAGTGTACTTAGGAATTGTAACTTTTTCAAGCATGATATTTGCCAGCTATCCTACCACATGAACTTTGGTGGGGTCTTTCTTTTTCCTCCTTGGCTTTTTAAGGCATGCTCCTTTGATTGATTTTCCATATATAGGGACATCTTTTATGGCTTGAAATAAAGGTATCTTAACACATATGTGTTTCAGCTGATCCAAAATTTCAAAGGTTGTTTCCTCCTCTTCCTTCTATTTAGAAACTTCTAACCTTTGAGGAAATGGTGGATATTGGGTAGTTTGTTGAAATGGAACTGGTTCAGGATTTTTAGGCATGCTTGGATGAATGGGGACATTCAGAGGCTCTTCTTCTTCCATAGGAAGCTCAGTGATGGTAGGAGTGGAAGGAGCTCCTGAACACAGATGGATGTCACTCACACTCATAGAATATGCAGGGAATTAATTAGGATCTGTAGAGTATACTGGTTGTTGTTGTTTTTTATTTGGGTTAGGTGTGGGATGAGCTAGTAACTGAGTAGGTCTAGGTGTGTTTGAACTTGAGCTAGTAGGAGGAATTATAGCAGGATGTTGAGGTTATGAAGGTGGTTGCATGTAACTAGTTGTCTGGTTTGGCCCTTGTTGTCCTCTCCTCCATTGGGATGTTTGTTGCCAGTTTCCTAGATGTGGCTGCCAAGTCCCTTGAAACTGCTGCCAATTCCCCTAAGGTTGTGTCCATTGGGGTGGAGAGTATTGATGATTGGGCCAGGTATTTGGAGGATTATTCCAAGGCTATGGTGGATATCCTCCATATTTGGATGGATATGGGGTTTCCATTGGTTACCAGATGCATAAGAATTGAAATAAGGCCCAGGAAAAGATAATGGATCTAGTGGCATACCTTATCTTGGGGCCCATGGTCTCCTTTGTGAAATTTAGTAGACTTAATCATCATCACCCTAGATTGGCTTGAACTTAGATGGGATATGATTGATGTCAATGTTAGTTACCATTTTGCATCTATAGTCCTTTTTTTCTGCAATGAGGGCAATATTTTTTCAACATTGCCTCTACCTCCTCATGTTTCTTCTTTGCTTGAACTGTATCTAGTTGAGTACCTAGATAGTTTATGATTTCTTGGTTGAAATCTTCCAAAAAGTGAGTAATATCCATCCTTGAAACTCCATTGGTGGATGATTTACCCATAGAGGATTGGTAACCTCTTCCTTTCTTTGAGGTTGCCCTGGAATAATTCTGACATATCTTCTTAATATCATCCCAAGTAATTTGGGTGATATCTCCTCCTCCCATTAAGTCTAGTGCGTCAATGCAGTTGTCATTGATTCCTCTAAGGAAGAGTAGATTTTGATACTCTTCATTGAGTGTATGATGTGAATATTTCAGCAAGAAAAATAGAAACCTTGAAATGTAATCCTCCAAACTCTCATCTTCCTTCTGCTGCATCCTGAAGATGTCATCTCCTCTCATGTCACTGCCCTTGCAATATTCCTTGTGCTTCTCAAGGAACTTTATCTTCATGTCATACCAAGTCTCCACAGTGTTCCTGCCTAAGCTCATAAACCATCTTAATGCAAATTCTTTCAAGGTGGTAGGGAATAACTTAAGCCTATGAGCATTAGTGGTATAGTCATAGCTTCTATAGAGGATATCAAATTCAAACAGGAAAGTGTGAGGGTTTTTTGTTAAAATCCCATAGAACTTAGGAAGGACTGAAGTAGGGATATTTTTGAGGTAGTCAACTTCATTTTGATGAGCAATGGGGAATGGAAAAGTTGGTTGGTTAGGTCTATTTCTATTTGCATGACCCATGCCTGCCTAATGGAGTTCCAAAGAAAATAGGTTCTCAATCAGATTTTGGTCTCCAGAGGAAGTTTTAGAACTACTCAAATTGGGAAATGCATTAGCATAAGGGTGTGCCTCTAATTCTTCTTCATCTCTTGGCAGATTTGGAAGCTCTTCTAGCTGAAATGGATCAGGGTCATTAGGAAGGAATCTCCCATAATCATCCCTTCTCCTTCCTCTATGCATGTGGTATCAACTCAGTATCAGCCAACTCACACAAAGAATTGGTGAAATAATAGCAGGTCATTACTTTCCTAAATGAGGGGTATACTAAGATAAAACTTTCAAAAATACTACAACAAGAAATAAACTATCAATGACTCCAAATAACTTCCTAGTTTGACACCATCCTGGACAACGACACCAAAAATGTTGGCCTCCTTAGATGGTTTTATAACTAAGCCTTTAGAGTTGTGACTTAGATATTGGACATTTTACTAGTAGCTATCTCAATCATCATGAAGGTGCATTTCATTTGTCAACCCAAGGATGTAAACTTGAAATGGGTCAGCACTGTAAGTGCACTAGGGCTCTACTATAGTCATCCATAAACTAGGAAAGAAGCAATGCTGAAAATAAAATGTTGGAAGGAAATCAACTTAAACACTGAGCATAAATCAACATCTTCACTAAGAATTAACAAATGGACTGGAAATGAAATATACAAATGGAAAAATAGACAAGAAACTACTTTGTCTACCTTAGTTGTAGGAATAGTCACATAACAAAATTTCAGTGGCTACAAGAATAGACAGTTGCTGAAATTGAAACTAACTATTGAACAAAAGATAAATTCTAAATTAAATAGGTGGAATTCTCACCAAGTGGGCCCCCTTGGGTGATTCTCCCTTACACTAAATCAAATGTAGCAACTTAGAATATCATGTTATTTCTTGAAAGCACGTTTACAACATCTCAACAATATAACTATATTATTAAAACTGGAAAATGTGAATACAAACTCAGAACATCCAACCTCATCAAAAGGGGCATCTGACCATTATTTATAGAGAGAAAAAATATTGATTAACCCTAACTACCTAGGTAGTTGACTCCATCAAAATAGGTGGATGCCACTCATTGAAAGCATAGAAAAAAATGAAGTTATGCATGTGCTAAATTGGTCAAAGCAAACTTGCTCCAACAACAATCTAGCACAACACACTTCCTATATTTTCTCAACAAACAAATATTACCATTAAAAATTTAGTTACATTCTTTTATTCAATTTAGGAAATTCCCTCCATGAGAGTTTTCCTGCCTTTGATGATCTTCTTGGCTTCTTGGTAACTATTAGCTGGCAAGAGTTTCTCCCACTTGGCAGGCTTCGTTGACATCAACATTTTAGTGGAAACTTGCATAATAACATTAGCATGCACAAACAATGGTATATCTATAACTACCTTAGTAACATTCATTCAACCACTTGTAAAATTAACATAGATAATTCACATAGCATGATAATGCCATTAAAAATCATGAGGATAAAATTATGCCCAAGTTCTATGGTTTTAAGGGGATAACATAGAAAATGTCAACAACCAAGTGTCAAAGTCTATGATAGCAACAACAAATAGATAATATATCCTATCAAAATTGAACCATTAAATGGGCTCATTAGGAATGCCGCTTGTTGGGTAGGAAGTGGGTTACCATAATATTGTGACCAAAAAGACTTATTGGGACAATGAATCACATAGTGGTCTCCCACACATGTGAAGCATCCAGTAGCTAGTCCCTTCTTATTTGTGGGTTCTCTAGATTATTAGCATTTCCACTACCATTATTAGTATTCCCACCATTGAAACTATTCCTCTTGCATTCCCTCCTTAATTCTTTTCCACTATTTTAGGGTCCTTTTTCCCCTTGTTTCTACAAACTTGCACAACTACAAACTTCTTTGGAGTTGGTTTGACTTGAGCTCCCACAATATTCTTATGATTTATATTTTCCTCACAAATGGAGATAGCTTTGAGCTTCTACTCCTGCTTAACAACTTTCTCATACACTAGATCCATAGTGGCTAGACTGTGAACATCTACCTCTCCTCCAATCTAGATATTAAGCCCCATGTTGAATTTCCTTATGCAAAAACATTCATCTTTCTAATACATTGGAACATACTGTATAAAGTAGATAAACTTTTCCCAATACTCATTAACTGACATCTGACCTTGTCTTAGATTCTAAAAATCTATGAGTTTCTAGTCAAAATAGAGTCGAGGTAACCATATTTTCTAGAATATTTCAACAATTTCATTCCATGTAAGTTTCAGTGAGCTAAGATCGAGTTTCATTTTCTTGTTCATCCACCAGTTAGAGGCTTCTCTTGCTAACTAGTAAGCTCCCCATGCAGCTTTTGTAACGTCAGAATAATTTTAAATTTTGAAATATTTGTCAAATCTGGACCAACCATGCCTCAAATTCATCCCCACTAGTGCTACCTTCAAACTTGGGTGTGGTTATTTTCTTTCTATCCTTAGAAAGTTCAAAATCCATATGCTTCCTATTAATTTCCTCAGACAGAGAAGGTGATTTATCTTTCTCATGTTCATGGGTATGATCATGTTCATGAGAAAAAATTTCTCCATCATCCTCGTTATTTAGAACTTCCTGCTCTACTCTATCCTTTGCCCTTACTTCTTGGTCTAGCTAGGTTTCCCAACCTTGCTAGGATTTGATCCAACCTAGCTTCAACACCCATCAAACCTTGTTCAACTTCTTGACTTCCTCTAGGATTGGTCCTTGTTCTCACCATCTTTGCAAGAATGGATTATACTTGAAGGTTCATCCATATTAGATTCAATCATGTTATTATTATCTTATGGAAAAATTTTAAATGTGCATTCATTCACACATAAAGAAATTTCACATAAGATAAACTTTTGATAAACACATGATTCTATTATTTGCAAGGATCTCAATATCCTTTATATTACATAGAGTGACTATTTAGATAGTCAAGTGGAGAGTATCCATCAGATTCACTCTCTGACACATAACTCAATGGGTATACTCCTCAGATACTCCTCAGATTTTTGTTCATCTCTCATTTGTTCATATCTATCCCAAAATGAAAAGTAACCTTTGGATTTGTCATCGAATACATAGTTGAGGGGGTCATAACCCTCTGATTCATTACTTGAGGAAATTATAATCACTTCTAATATAGGAAGGACTCTAGGGTCTCTAAATATGAATGTTGGGCTGACACTTCCTTCCAAGGGCATATCCCTGGAAAGTGATAAGGAATCAAACTTCACTGGTGAGACTGGAGATAGATAGTTGTAATTAGCCTCCTCCTTCATCTTTCTCTTTACATCACTAATTTGAGAAAGAGCATGATTGTAAGTTTCAGTGCCACTTAACCAAATGGAATTGTCATAGTTGGTACCCTCAATTGTATGAACAATGGCCTCTCTTTCGTTCTTGGCTTTTAGGTAGTGCTCATTCTCGATTACTAACTTTCTTCCAGTTAACCTGAGATGCACCATCTTGGCACAATAATTTCCAAACATTAGATAATGTTGGATGGAAAGTATGATGAGCTCATAGGTTCTAGAGTAAACTTGGTAGCTCGGATACCACATGTAACATGCCAATTTTTCACTCAAGTAAAATTTCTTAAGTTTTCACTTTCAAGTAAATAAACTATTTAACTTAACCATTACCATAAAAATTGTATTTTCTTAATAAAGAACAAATGAACATAGATGTCATAAATATAATCAACATTGATTCCATTTCCAATAGAATATTTCACATATTACAATATTCTAAAGATTATGTACAAAGTACATACATAGCTCAATCGAGCTTCAAAGCAATAGATATAGATGGTCTAGGAATCTCCTTTCAAATCTTGGCCGCAATTTCTTGTTGAGGAGGATAAGCATCACTCAAGCACTTTTTCACCAACCATGGACTCATATGTGGTCCCCTACACATTTATCATTTGATAGATGGCCCTACCCTTTGACAAAGAGATTGGTGGAGTAACCTCGTAACGACAACCATTTTGAGCTTAGTGTTGTGTCCTACATGACTAGAACTTGTAAACCCTACAATCCTAAACTAGCATGCATTAATGGATCATGGTGAATTAATAGTGGATCCAAATGAAAACACACTACTTCAGCTAAAGTGTTCTCACTTAGTACTTCAAGTGACAATCATCCTACTCACATACACTACTCAATCTCTATTTGAATTTAGGCCATTATAAACTATGCATAGGTATTTCCTTCTATGGGTATTCTTTAACCCTAGAAACAACCTTATTCCCTTTCCCCAAAACTCAATGGTATTTCTACCCACGAAGCATAAGTATAAGTTACCCTCCCTTCAATGGATAATCAATTCCCAGGTGTAACTTACAAGCTATCTAAATCAGTCAAATAACTTTTGCAATGAATAACCCTTAAGATATCCTTGTTTCATCATTCCTAGTATACTTATACTGATGATAAACAAACCATCCTATTATGGAGTATATACAAACACTTTCATAGAAAAGAATAAACCAACTTCTTCTCCTTTCCATAAGAAAATACTATGATTCACTAAAGAAAAAAATCTCAAGATATTCCAATCAAAGTAATCAAGACTCATTCTTTCATAATAAAATACAAATAAAAGAATATTAGATCCTCATGCCTGTAATACGCTTGATCCAATTAACTAACTTGATTCTGAACCTTCCAATGACAGTTTTCTAAGCTTCATGTTAACTACTCAAAGCAATACTTCACAATATCCTCTTCCTCTAGGCACACAAAATAAATCTATGCTCTCACAATGTAACTCTAAGCTCTCACAAATTATAACTCTCAGAATATTTGTAGTAGAATGAAACTACAAAATTGTGCATCCACAAATGAGAGTGTTGGCTCATCTATTTATACAAAATATTGATAATTTGATGCCTAAGGAAAAGGTATTCCAGTTGACACCACTTAAGCATGTAGGTTGACTCATCTCTCACAAAAAAGGTGGAAGAATTCTAAGTAAATACTCAACTTGGCATTCTAAAGATCGACCTCCTTTGCTTGACAAAAACAAAGGACTATTTCAAATATGCACACGTTCAAAAGATGAGAATCAAATTGCATATGTGATAGACCTCTACAGGACCAAAGTATTCATATAATGGCACCAAGTTTCAGCCATTTCCTATTCCTTTGGAATGGGTTTATCCAAAGAAACATTCATAATTAAACAAGAAACACATATCTCTATCAACTTAGTCATAGACTATTCATTCAATAGGTAAAGGATGAATCGACTTCTCTAAAATAGCATTCAAACAGTAATTTGACCAAGCATGTTTATTGTTGTGGTTTATTTCCTTTTATCATGCCTTTAAATCACTTGACATAGTAGGCTTTGATATTTAATATTTCCATTGCCTTTTATCTTTTGGATAAATGTGTTCCAATATAATGTAATGCGCTACTACAAAATAGTGATGCATTTTCTATGATATCGACCATGGCCTATAAAATCCAAATTGGCCTTTATCTTTGCATAACATATGTATTAATTGACCTCTAATACTTTTCTTAACATAATATATACAAATCATCCTTTTTTTTTTTTACTATATATATATATAAATATGTGTTTATATATAAATGTACACAATAGCTTCAACGCTATATATATTATATATATATATATATATATATGTATGTATATGTATATGTATACATATATTCCATGTCAATAAAATATGTTTACATTTTATATTCAAATGAATAAGATCAAGTTAACATTTATATAAATAATATCATTTGTATATATATATATATATATTCCTCTATGTACATGTATACGTATGCATAAATATATTGATATATTTGTATGGAAATTTCCATTTTTCACACATACGTATATATCGACACATGTATACATATGTATATATGTATATATACATTCGATTACACAATCAAGCACATATACAATTACTATCTTATTTATAGGAAATATATGTGTGATGTATATATGCATATATACATACATGTCACATTGTCCCTTTGATAACATCATGCTCATAAGCAACCTGTTCATAAGCATGCATACGTATGTCTACCTATGTACTCTCATGTATGTGTTCCTTCATGTGTACTGTCTATTGTTGAAATGCATATGCATACATATATATACATTCAACATGTGTTCACCTCATCAATCAAGCATAGTAACATAAGGAAGAACTCATAAGCTCTAAACATATAAACATCATCCAAGAATGCACTCAATAGTAATCAAGACCCTTACTAATGCAAACAAATCATACTAAGGGATTTCTTACCAATTCCCAACACTATGACTAGACTCAACCATTCTATTGTGAGTGCGTGTCAGCTCAGTTAGGTTTTGTTACTAGTTACCTAACCAAGTTCTCCTTGAGTGATACTTCCCCTCGCTCATGGAGGATTGAAAATGAAACTACATCCAACTTAACACATTCCCATGGTAGTCAATTATTCATCAAAATATGCATTTACATAATAATTTTCCATAGATAGAATATCCAATTCAATAACCATCCATTTCACATATATGCATTTCATCACATATCATTAAATGAAACAAACATTCATTCATAATTCATTGATAACAAAGTGCAAGCACATATATTCTCAATCATAATTAAAAATGCATTCAAACATGCAATAATTTACCCTATCATAGTAATAGTAAGTAGGTAAAAACACAATGGGGTGTGACATTGAGTCCAGGAATATTTTGCATACACTATTGTGGTAGTAAGGAATGAAAAATATGAGATATTTCCTCTGATGAATTAGCAAGTATAATGTTCTGCAAAGGATCTTGTAGGCATGAAATAAAATCTTGTTGTGAGGGTTCCTACCATAGTCATTATGTATTATGTGGGAAATCATATCATCTTCATCCTGATCATTCAACAAAGGGATATGTTCTATTGTCATTAATGTCTACAAGGAATAGTGTTCATCCTCATCCAAGGTGGGTCATATGGTTTTCTCAAGATCAACATAAGGTTAGGTTGAAGGATAGAGGACCAATTTCTTGGTCACAGTCCCATTTGATATTATCATATTTCCAGACCTACAACCTATGAATGCATCATCTATAGCTAACCATGGGTTTCCTAGAATGAGTGGATATCATACAAGGTTGACCTTTGGCTATAAAACTATAAAATCAGTAGGATATTCCCAGGAATCTAATGTTATAACTAAATCCTCAATGATTCCTTCAAGCTTTACTATTGACCTATCCACCAACTATAAAAATGTAGGTATAGGACTAAGGTTGACCAACTGAAGGAGTTCTAATTTTTCCTTAGTCATGATGTTGATTGCTGCCCCTAAATCAATCAAGGTATTCTTGATAAGGGTCCCATTAATCTTAACATCCACTATTGGACTACCAGGATTTTTGTATTTAGGGATAGTTATGTTCCCTAACATAATATCAGCAAGGTTTCCTAGGACATGAGTTGTCTGAGGATCCTTCCTTTTCCTTCCTGGTTTCTTAAGACATAGGTCCCTCACAGTCTTGGTATAAATTGGGATGTCCTTGATAGCTAGTGTTTTTCCTGACCTAAGGTGGACATCACTCACCTCTACCCCATAGGTGGGGTATTGCATATCCTCATTAGTATAATCTAATTAGACAAGTTTTTTGTTAGGGCTAGGTGTAGGTTGGGTAGGTAATTGTGGTGCTCTTGGTGGATGAGATGTTATATTGGATGGATTAGGCATAATGGCTTGTTGTTGTGGTTGAGGAGGGAGCAAAGGTTTTTGATAATTTGTTTTTCTACTGCCACTGCTGGCCTTTTTTCCATTTTGGTTGCCACTAGCTTTGTTGTGCTAGCCACTGAGGATTATAACTAGAACCTTGAAAATTTTGTTGTGACCAAGCATTTGGTTGTTGTTGGTTCTAGTTTTGTTGAGGGTTTTACCATTGATTTTGGTTATTTGGACAGGGCTAGAAATTCCAAGTAGAAAAATTATAATTTCCAATTGGAAATGATGAATTTAAGTTTAGAGGATCTTGTGGCATACCTTGTCTTTGTTTCCATGTCCTTCTTTGAGCTATGTAAAATAGCTATCCATCCTCTCCTTCAAGTGGTTGAAAATCAGGTTTCTCTATTTTTTCTTCCTTAATGATAGCCACCCTCTTGCATTTGCAGTTTGCTTTCTTTTGTCTATAGTTGGGGAAGTATTCAGGGATCATTATTTTTCAACCTCCTCTTTCTTCTTCTTTTATATGGAGAGTGTCCAACTGAGTTTCTAGGTGACTGAT
Organism: Sequoia sempervirens; assembly: GCA_007258455.2. NCBI lineage: Eukaryota > Viridiplantae > Streptophyta > Pinopsida > Cupressales > Cupressaceae > Sequoia > Sequoia sempervirens. Next base: position 724,170,909 of record VDFB02058242.1, on the reverse strand, counting down.
AATGTCCTCCTTCATGTTGGACAACAAATTACTTAAATCTATCTTTGAAACCCTAGTAGATGATTTACCAATGGTGGATGTACTCTCTCCTATTGGCTTATTAGTGAAGGTTCTAGAGTAATTTATGCAGATGCTACAAATTTCTTCAAATGGTAGTTGAGAAACACCCCCTTTCCCAATAGGATTGAGGAAATCCATGTAGTCCTCATTGACTCCCCTCAAAAATACTAACTTGAGGAATTCTTTAGATAGCTTGTTCTATAGGTTTTTCTTCAAAGAGAATTGAAATCTCTCCACATAGTCTTCTAATGGCTCATCCTCCTTTAGTGACATTCTAAAAATTTCATCTCTCCTTTGATCAAGTCCTCTACAATAGTCTTGGTATTTTTCCAAGAACAATGTTTTCATGGTATCCCAATCTAGAATAACATCCTTGCCTAATCCCATAAACCATCTTAGGGAAGCATCTTTTAGAGTGGAAGGGGAGAGGTTAAGCCTATGAGCATAAAATGTATAGTCATAGCTCCTACATAAGACATCAAAATCAAACAAAAATGTGTCTAGGTCTTCAATCACAAAGCCATAAAAGATTGGTAATGTTGAAGGAGGGATATTCTTTAGCATAGTATCCCTTTCTTGGTTGGTGATTGGGAACTGAAAGGTCACATGTTTAGGTGTATCATCCACTGCATCACCCATGGTTTTGTATGTCCCCTCTATGGGTGTAGTAGATATTGGTGAAAGGGAAGTTTCTTCTTCAGTAATACCCTCACTCTAAGTACTGGAGTCACAACTATCTTCTCTAGCTTGTTTTCTTGTAGAGGGGAGGAACCTTCCCAATTTGTCTCTCTACCTTCACATACAATAGGTAAACTTTTTATAGCAAAAAATTCTACACAATGTTAGTAGAATGTTTTGGTATTTGATGAGATTAAACCTAACAATCCTAATACTGAAAATAAAGTGTAAACTATAAAAGCTTGGAAAAATAATTCTATGAAGGTAGCATCATCCCTGTAAATGGTGCCAAAAATGTAGAATCTATTCTAAAGCCTAATAAACTTGGTGGAAATCACTCAATTCAAGGGGAAAATTGTCTGAACGGTCCACTTGACATTGAAAATACTTTCATTATATTATCAAATAGGGCTAGTAGGATTGTGATGGTGTTGGCACTGTATATTCTTTCAAAGACCTAAGGTTACCTAATTTATCCTAGTGAAGGTATTATGCTTGCTGGAAAATAAAAAAAATGAAAGAAGTAAAGCTAGTGCTTTGGCTACAGGTACCTACAACTTAGTTTGTGACTGAACTATTGCTAACAAATAAAATTTTGAAACTAACTAGAAACTAATGACTAAATCCATTCTACACTTTAGAGTACTACAAGTTAATGAATAAAATCATGAATATGAACAAAAATTATGGATAACTTGATATGAGAATCTATCTTAATTGATTATGCAATTATGAAGTAACTACTTAACATAAATAAAGAAATTGTAAATATAGTGAAGAGTAGTACCCGAGTGGCCCTTTCTCATGTGGCTATCTCCACTTAAACTAAACTGAATCTAAATCCTCATATTCAACTCAATCATATCAACTCAAGATCATTCATTGCACATTCCAAAATATCACATGAAATCTTTCTCAAAGATTGTATTCAGAAAAACCATGTTTGAATAATAAAAAATTTTGTGTGATAACAATTGGAAACTGAAAAGTGTTTTGTAACCAAATCCACAATTGAAAGATTAATCAACTCCTATTCTAAAGATTCAACCACTAGTTATATACAAGCAAGGAGGATTTTATTAAAAACACAACTCTAAACTGAAATCATTAATTACAACTCTCCTAGATATCATAGCATAATTAAGATTTAGATATCTTAACTACAACTGAAAAAGAAATAGGAATCCAAATAGGATTAGAACTTTGTAATAACATAACTAAAAAATAGAACATAAGATCATTTATGTTGGAATCCTAATGATAAAAGGGTTCTCCTTCTTCAATGCCTTTATTGTTGTCATAATGGTGCATGATTTTCTTCATCAGGTGTCTCCATGTTGTAGCTATTGCATTCAACGTATTTAGGAACATCCCCTATTTTGGTGTCTAGGAACTTCGGTTGTGGGTTACACTTTGCAGCTGCTACGAGCTATAGTGTCTCCTCAAGCTACAAGGGGTTAGTTCATAAAAAACATACACAATACTAAATACCATGATTAAACACTTATATCAATTATAATTCATACATATTCACATAAAAAATCAAGCAACACCATCATATCATAAACTCATTTCCACATACTTTAACTAAGTTCAAGGTCTACATAATAGACATAAAAGATGGCATATTGTAGCAATAATGGTCTTAGGAATGTCTTATAATCAACATAAAGATAACCAAAAATCAATTAATAAATAGGCTCATCATCCACATTGGCAATGATGATCCCTATTTTTTGTTCTTCAGGAATTGGCCATTTTCTTTTGCTAGCTCTATTCCTCCATCGTTGTAGGAAATTCATGAAATATTTACCCTTTTTTTTATTTTTAGGGTGTATAGTTCTTCTAAGCTTACGTCCATGTATAGGTTGTAGGAGAAGTGATCCAAAAACTGATCTATTATGTCTTGGAAGGTGTGAATTCTAGGAGGTAAATGTGAGAACCATTCTAATTCTGGCCCTCCCAAACTATGTGGGAAAAAGGTGCTTCAAATATGATTCGTTATATGCAAATTCATACATACCACATAAAACTCTTTGATATGATCCATTGTATCTTTGTGCCCTCTATATTTGTCAAATTTTTGGATCTCAAATCTGGGTAGGAATGGTATCATTGCAATGTTTCTATCAAAGGGGTATGGAAACAAGTCCCATTATACATGTGATTTCTTTGCTTTCCCTACTTGGATGTCTTGGATTTGTTGTGTGTGTTCCCTAATTTGCGAGGATAAATCATCTTGGGGGTTTGGTGGTGGAGCATACATGTTATATTGTGTAATGGTAGATGAATTAAATGTGGAATTTTGATAAGGGGGTAAGTTATATGGTGTGTATGGTGGATTTTGATATTGTGTATGTAATGGTGATAGTAGTGGAGGTGTATTAAATGCTCCTTGCAGATTTTGGTTCAATACATTTTGTTGCATGGGTTGTAGTACTAGACTTGTAGTTGTTGTTGAGCATATTATTGTGCTTGTAATTGGGATTTTTGTTGCACTTGTAATTTTTGGGATTGTAATTGAGCCTATTTTTGTTGTTATATGGAGCCTAATCAGACTTTGAGGTTAATTTTTCTCCACTTTTATTGGCATGGTTTCCCCCCAATTTATTTAATGGGGGTTTGGGGGCAATGCCTCTTGCAGTGACATTAAAAAATACCTATTTTGTAACTAACATAAGTCTTGATAAAATAGCTAAGGGTTAGGGTTCCATTGATATTGTATTGTACCATTTGTTACAGTATTGAGTTGCAAGGATTGTTGGTTGTAATTGGTTCGATTTGTTGGATAATAATATTGGACTCTCTATTGGTGGATGTAGCCCAAGTTTGGGTGAACCACATTAAAAATGATCTCTTGCTGTTATTATTTTTGTGTATTTTTATTCCTCTATTTAATTTTTATTTGCATTTAATTGATATTTTCAGCATGCAATTCCTAACAATTGTTGCACTTGTAATTGAGCTTGTTGTTAGGCTTGTTTTTGCACTTGCAATTGAGCTTGTTGTTGGGCTTGTTGTTGCTTGTTCTTTTGTTGGGATTGTAATTGATCCTATTTTTGTTGGTTTTCTAATTGAGCATGTTGTTGTTGGGCTTGTAATTGAGCCTATTGTTGTTGCGCTAGCAATTGAGCTTGTTGTTGTTGTTGCACTAGCAATTGAGCTTTTTGTTGTTGCACTAGCAATTGAGCTTGTTGTTGTTGCTCTAGAAGTTGAGATTTTTTTTTATTCATGATAGGTTTTTGATAAGCCAAAGTGTTTTATCCTCAATATTGTGAAATGATGTTTTGGATTGGGAAAAATTGACTCACTTGAATGTATTGGCTAGACATGTTTTGATTTTTTGGAATGAGTGGTGGATTTTGGGGGACCATGTTGTGAGTGAGTTGTGGGTTGAGTTGATGTTAGGGTGGTTGTTTCATGATCAAATTGTGAGGGTTGGACATTTGATTTGGATTTGGTATGTTTTTTCCTTGATTTTGTGCTATCATTCCTTGTAAAATTTGAGATTGGGATGGAGGAATGTAGGCTTGCAGTCCCATTTGGTTTTGCATTACTTGGGGAACCAAAAGTTGAGATGGTACCACTTGGTGTTGTGATATTAGTGGCATACTTTTGACTTTGGATCAATTGATTGGAGGAATTCCCCTGATGGTTTTTGTTTGGGACTAATTAGCTTCCTTGATTGATGGGATTTGTGACCAATGGGTTTCCTTGATTGATATGATTTGTGACCAATGGGTTTGACATGTTTCCCTGGTTGATTTGAGGGACTTGTGGAACCTTTTGAATTGAGGGTCAATTGGTTGGTTTGATGAAGATGGGCATTGTTGCATTGATGAATGATCTTGCACTATTGTGTTTACTTGTCCTTGTTGTTCCACTTGGGGTGTTTGACTGACTTGACTTTGTGTAACATTAGGAACACTTTGGGAACTTGTTGTAGTGGAAGCATATGGTTTGGAATGAAATGTTGATGTCCAATTTTTGTTTTGGGGGATAGTTGTGTTTTGTGTACCCAAAATTGTGTTGCTTCCTAGATTGGGAGTGAGACCAAGTTTGGTTCCTAGTTGATTTGCAAGGCTAGTAGTCAAAGGTTGACTTGGCACATGTAAGAAAGATGCTTGAGTGATAGATTGAGTCACACCTTGTACAAAGGGTTGTGTGATGGAAGCTTGAGGAATATAAGCCACATTTCCCAAAGGTTGTTCCCTAATTGTGTCCAAATCGAATGTTGAAGGGAGTTTTTCTCCTTCCTTTGCTAGGGATGTCATGTATTTTGTTGGGTTCAACTTCATCAAAGTGTTGATGATATGGTGCATTTTGGGATCTTATTGCTACCAAAGTAATTCCTCTACGGTGAGATCATGTGTGGTTTTTGTAACATCTACTTCATACCCAATTTCTAGTGAAGTTTGTGGTGGATATTTTGATGAGGTTGAGTAACTTCTAGGATCAAATTCTTGTTGGTTGGGATCACCCGTGGTAGATACACTTTTTTTTTGATCCATGTTTTTATTGTATTATGGTCTTGTTGTTACCATAAATTTTGGATCAAATTTGGGAGTATTGTGTTGGGATTTATATTGTTGGACCTCTTGGGTTGATTCAAATTTTGGTAAAAGTGATCCTCTAAGGTGTTTAGGACCAATGATGTGGATGGATGATGAAAGGGGTGAGTGATGTGGATGATGAACTTCTAAATTTGGAAAACATTAGAATTTAGGTTTGATATTTATTGTTAGGAGGCTAATGAACTTGTGAATCCTAAAAAGTAGAATTGTGACATTTAGAATGAACTTGTTCAAAATTAGATGTTTGATAATCTAACTAAATGTATGAAAAATGATTCATTTCCAAAACTTATAGCTAAACTAGGTGATTGGTTGATGATAACCTAAGTCTAGAAGGTTTTGTGTCCAAAATTCAAAGTTTTTTGTGAGATGTGATGTCAAATTTTTTGAGGTGAATGGGATAATTGATCCTAATGTTTGAACCTAAGAGTGGAATTTTTTATAAGAAAAGGTGTTGAAAAACATTCTTTTTCCTTAGAGTGATAAACCTAAAAAATCAATGTTTGTTTGATGGTAAAACTTTAATACAATGTTTTGATGTATTTCCTTGTTTTCTCATAGTTGTTTTGAAGTAAAAAATTTTCAGAAAATGAAACCAAGGTGTACCTGCTTTGTGGGTTCAATTGAGTTAATCTTTGATTAATGAGATTTCTTTTATTACATCAAATGTCTTGACTAAGTTTAACCTAAGAATGCCTATGACAAGGAAAAATGTTTTGAAAATAAAAGAGCTAAGCCATAGGTACCTAGGTTAACTTTGATATAAGTGAGTAGAGATATTGTCAAATATATTGGGAAACCACTAATATATTATTTTGAATAAAACAAGATACATTTAGAGGTATGCAACAATATACTATCCTTGAAGTGCACTTACATATAAACAAAGGGTTTGAAATTTTTGACCAATTTGATATTTGTTTGAGTTGTTTGAATTCCAAGCAATGTTTTTGACTGACTCAATGGGTATGGGAGATATGTCACAAGTCTTCTTCCACAATACTTACTAGTTTGTCTCAACAAAATCAGTCACTTAACAATCTAGAGGAATAAAGGTACATCACTTCTTAGTAGGTTTACCTCACACCTGAAGGAATGATTTTAAATCCAAAATTATAGAGGGAACAAATAGAATATATCAAGGAAATGTATTGTCTTGATACACCTAGATTTGTACAAGAGAATGAACTCTTAAGCTTTATGCCTCAACTGTAAATCAGACATGGTAAGTAACTTCTTGAAATAGTGCTATTCTGATGCACTACTTCAAAGGACATTTCAAAAAACTTGGTTGGTCTCTAGACAAAGGTTTGTAATGACAATCACGAACACTAGATACATGCATCATATGTAAGCCACTTAAGGCTTTAGCTATCTTGTACAACCCATTACATTTGCATGAGGATTTAAGCACGTCATGGCATTCCCACCTAGATTTAAGCTACTTTCTTTCAATTTTGAAAAGTTTTTACAACTCACCAATAAACATGCTTTTAGGGTCACTTATGAGTTCTCCATTTCAAGATGTTTCTTATAGATAGTCCATTATCTAATAAAGACAATAAAATGCTATTTCTCTTCACCCAATATCACACCAAGCGCAAGGGAAGTGGATACATAGCAAATCCTTGGGGTGACTAATTTTTTTTGTAAACTTAGAGTATTTATCTTGACCCTAGATCGTATGAAGTGCAAGGGGAGAGGATACACACTAAAAGATTACACAAGCATGAAAGACATGAAATAAACTAATTCTTTTAATGCACCAAAATAGATGCTATGTTCATTTCAATTGCACCAAAACAATGTGTAAGTTTGTATTGTTCAATTTTAAACCAACATTACAATTTGAGGATGTTTGGGTTCAATTTTAGCCAACTTTGAAAAACTCATAGCATGGTAATTTTTAAAGACCAAATTGAAAACTAGTGGTCCTAAGGCATGAAATAAAGTTGCAAGATGGGTTATATTATCCCATATTGAAAACTAGTGGTCCTAAAGCATGAAATAAAGTTGTAAGATGGGTTATATCATCCCATGAGTGTTTAAAAAACACTTTTACAATAAAGATCAAATGATACTTTTCTCCTTCACTTCAAGATTTTATCCTCCTCTCCAAACTTGCAAAATAGTTAGCCTTACAAAAAAATAGAAGTCAGTAAATGATTAATGATAATAAATTTCCACAATCCATATTGCTACATACATCTATAGTTGATTGTGTTAACACAATCAAATCTAGAAATAAATGTATGTGGTTAGTAAATGATCAAAGAGTAGATTAAATTGAAAATTCAAAGCATACATGAAAATTTAATGCTCTGTTTTACCTGATAATTGTGTCACTCTGTCAGCCCTGCAATTGCATCACTATTTGCAATTGTGTTGCTTTGGTAAACTTCAATAGTATCATTGTGTCAAAAACTAGAGAAGTCAATTGCACTAGAATACAGAAAAATGTGTCACTATTAAAATTATGTCTCTTTGGTTCACCTGCAATCACAAAAAAATAGAATGATAAATTGCATCAAAATATCAATTGCATCGCTATAGACAAATAAAAAACATGCGCTAATGAAAACAATAGCATCATGACATGCAATTATGTCGCTCTGGCCAAATGAAAATTATTTTTGAATGCAAATAATTGTGTTTTTGCTTGCAATTGCATCACCCTATGTTAGAACAATTGTGTTGTCAGGCCCAACAACCTATAAATCATGGAAAACTCAAGGAAAATTCATCAAATCTAGTTAGTAAAGCCATCCTAGTGCTAGAATGTGAGCATGATCATAACCTAAGCTAAACCTGGCATATCCACATGAAATAAACCAAGATTTAACTAGTTAAGTCAAGCTCCCAATGAGATACTTGAAAACATCAAACAAAGAAGCCATTAAATAAGAAGCTAACTAAAAATGCATAATGGAAACTAATCTAATGCCTCAAACCTCATCCCATTTGGGGATTGGTGTTGCATTGATGTGGAATGTCAGCCCTTTCCTAACCCCTTAGTTGAAACAATCTTTCAAATGGATTCCATTGATGAAGATTGATGAAAATAGATGAAATATAAGATAAAATGGATGCAAAGCTTAACTAAAATGATTCATGGAGAATTCTATAAGATTCAGTATAGTCTAGTTTCTCTAAATGAAAGTAGATACTTTTCTCATATAAAAGGATTATTTATAGGATAAATAGTTGAATCAATGGTTAGGGTTGATTTGATCAATGAATGAATGAAAAGCAATGAGAGGATATTGCATGGATCAAGGTTTCCCATCAATGGATGATAATGCAAGTTGACAAGGATCAATGATTTTAATCAAGGGCTCTCATTGATTTGAAGAAGCACACTTCCTAAAAATTAGGAAGTTGTTACAAGATATTTCCTATTTTGGAGGATTGCAAATAGAGGAAATTAGGATTTTTATTAAATAATTAACTTATTTAATGAAATGGGGAAATTAATAACATTCAACTAAATAATTAAGATTATTTAATTAAATGAGAAGACATAAGAAATGTAATTAAATAATTCATATTATCCAATTAAATAGGATGAATTAACTTAATAAAATTGATTACATGATTAATAGCCAAAAGTGATGATTTAATTAAACAATTTAGATTATTTAATTAAACAGTCAAAAAGAGGCGATTTAGGATGAAAGCAATGTTAGTAATCAAATTACCTATAAATAAATAATTAAGATTATTTGATTACCTATGAATAAATGTTTCAGATAAATTCTCAAGTCCACTTAGAAATTAACTAATCAAATTCCTTTCCACTATATTTTTGTACCTTACTTGCCAAGTGCATCTACATATGATAAACCCTAGGTCCTATCTAGGACCCTCCCTTATGTCACATCTCAATTTTCTTACTTGCATTTGAAAATGTTAAGTTAATTGAAAAATGGATAAAACAATATTATAAATTATTGTTTATGAATTTGATAAATACAAATGATATATGGAAAATGATTTATCTTGCAAATTTTATGATTCAAAATAATTATTTTGTAATATTTATTGGTTAAAGGTTACTACTAAGTTTGAAAAGTGCAAGAATGTGTGTGTGCAAGAATAGGTTGAAGGATGAGAACTTGGTTGAGGCAGGAATGCTTAGCCAAATGATGAATGGTAAGCAAGATTGGAATCTAGAATCTCACACACCATAATAGGACATGACATGTGCATTTGTTATTACATTTGATGGATAACATTCTTTGTTGAATGGAAATTGTGATTTGGTTAAATAGATGAACTTATTGATCTCTTCATTTTTTTTACCAAGTTTGTTTCAAAGTTAAATGGAATGCATCTAATTTGCATATAAATACCATGGAAAGAACAAATATGATATTCATCTTTTCAAAAGAACATAAGCTCTTGATAAGGAAAACAATAACAATGTTGTGCTTTATATAAATATATAATATATGTATATATATAAGGCCATGATGGTTGAACTAGGGAATAGTAGATTCTTAACTGGATTTGAGTTACCTAGAGAATAACCAAACTAAACTAGTTGTAGGAAATGGGATGGTCCAAGTCCTGAAGAAAGAAGGGAAATACCATTAGGGATTTAAAGAATCCAATCATAATTTCAAAGAGAATCCCAAACCCGAGAACCAACCTAAGTTTCTTGATGATGAAACTCTAGTACACACCCTCACATGTCTCAAGTTGGAGAGAGGAAAAAGGATTGAGGAGTCCAAATGAACTCCTAAGGCTAAGAATTCCTTCGGTTTTAGAGATTGGCCAATAATATGTGGACATAATGCACCTTTATTGACTAAAGAGAAGGAGTTCCTGCACACATGTCCTACCTCACCCAAAAGGGATGATGTAAATTCGGATGAGGATCCAAAGGAATATCCTCTTTCTGATAATGAGGGAATTACTTAGAATTTAAAAAAATTGTAAATAAGGATTAGATTAAATAGATATTTAATATAAATAAAGAAATTATTTCTTTTGTTGTTAATCAAGATCACACAACCTGAATACTTTTTTCGATGTGAATGAACATGTATATCTCTTTTAGATTACATGTGAATATAGTATTGTGTAGATGTTATAGTTTAAGGGTAAAACCTTGTGTTAAGATATGCTAAAAGAAAACTATGACACAGGTCAAGTGTAATTCATTGTAGTGACCACCAAACAAGATGTGAGTAGTAGCAAACAAGACAATGGTTCAAGCAAGAGGCTAGAATTTTTTTTGGAACTCCTAAAACAACAAGAAACCTGAATGGACCATTTGGAACAACAGGTCATAGGGGTGCAAGAAGATTGAAATCTTGGGAACAAGATACTCAACCAAGGAGAAAGGGGCCAAGGGGATCTTAATCGGGGTCGGATTAGGGAAGAATTGGGAAAGGATCTTAAAAAGGTAGCACCACAAAAAATTTATGGCAAGGCCATCGAAGATGGAGTTGAGACTTGGAACATAGAGATGGAAAAATACTTTGGGCTCCGCAACTTGCAGAGACAATGAGAAGGAAAAAGGGATACTTCTGACAGAGGAGATCACTTGGGAATTTTTCCTCCTATATTTTAGGAATAGATGGCTACAACAACTTTTCTTTGACAAGAAGATGATTGAATTTCAAAATTTGACCCAGGGTGGCCTGAGAGTAACTCAATATTGGGAGAATTTTTCCAATTTTCTCAAGTATGTACTACAGTATCAATCCAATGAACGTTTATGGATTCAAAAGATTATATTAGGATTGAGACCCGACATTAGAGTTGAGATGAATCTTAACAATCCTCTTACAATGGAAGAAGAATTTGAAAAATCCATTAAGTAAGAATAGAAGTTGCAACAGTTGTCCAATCTCCACAAAGGTTCAGACTCCAAGCCTCTATTCAGAAATAAAAAGTTCTAGAAGGGTGGTGGAAAAAATAAAAGTAAGAGCCATCAGATCAAAAATCTGAAAAGAGAAAATGACCCTTCAAAAAAGGAAGAAGGCAACCAAGGCAGAAGAAATAAAAGGGCTAATAGGGGAAACAACAACTTTGATAGTAACTAGAGGAACTTAAAAGAGGACAGGCATGAAGGTTGAAAAGGACCACGTGATAGGTGTTATACTTGTGGGGGATACCATTATGCATCTAGTTTCCCTTAGAATTAGAGGTCACAGAAGGAAGGAAACCAACAACAAAACCCGCAACACAAGATACATGCAATGGTGGATAATAGGAAAGCAAAGTACTAGGATTCTCTGATATGATTAATGGGTAAGATCTATGGCCAAACTATTTCTATTTTGATAGATATTGGAGCTACTAAGTATTTTATAGATCCTAAAATGATTTTTAAGCTTCCCATTAGACCTAGACATTTGGCAAACTCATGGTCAGTTTAGTATGGAAATCAAGTAGAGCAGGAAGTAGATTCATGTTTCTATTGTAGTGAATTAGAACTTCCCAATTTCATGACCTAAGTTGACCTTTACATGGAACCTCTAGGGTCCTATGATGTAATCTTTGGAATTAACTAGTTAACTGAGCACAAAGCCATTGTAAATTGTGAGGATAAGATGGTGAGTTGTTTGGATGACTATGAATACCCGGTTGGGATACATGGGATACAAAACCCTTAGAGCTTAGGTATATTTTAGCTATGTAGCTTAAGAGGGCTCAAAGGAAGGGTTGTGTCATTTATGTTGTGCATATTAGTGAACCTAACAATGAGAAACCATACCTCGATGATTATCCAATTCTTAGGGAATTTTGAGATGTTTTCATCGAAGATCTCATTGAGATGACTCCAAAGAAATAATTTGATTTCTCCATTGATCTAATGCCAAGAGTTGAGCCTCAGTCTAAAGCTTTGTATATGATGACCACCACCAAGCTTTATGAATTGAAATCCCAGTTATAGGAGCTATTGCATAAAGGGCTCATTAGACCTAGTGTGTCACCGTGGGGAGCATCAGTTATCTGTGTGAAAAAGAATGATGGAACCTTTTGTTTTTGTATTGATTATTAGATGTTGAACAAGGTGACCATCAATAATTGATATCCCCTTCTAAAGATCAATGAATTATTTGATCAGATGAAGGGAGCAACAGTATTCTCAAAAATAGATCTCAGATCTGGATATCATTAGTTGAAAATAAAGGAATAATATATTCCAAATACTACTTTCTAAACTTGGTATGGGCATTATGAGTTCACCATTGTACCATTTGGATTGACCAATGCACTCACAACTTTCATGAATCTTATGAACAGTTTGTTTTGAGACTATTTGGATGATTTTGTCCTAAAATTTATTGATGAAATTCTAGTTTATTCTAAGTCTATTAAGGAACATGACCAAAACTTATGGATAGTCTTACAATGTCTGAGGGAAAATAATCTTTTTAGAAAGCTATCCAAGTGCTCATTTTATCAAGATAGGGTACACTACCCAGGCCACATTATCTCAACTAAGGGATTCTTTGTGGATCTTGAGAAGATAAAAGAAATTATAGAGAGGTCGGTGTCTCAAAGTTTGATGGAGGTGTGAAGCTTTATGGGCCTTTCCTAATATTACAAAAAAAATATGCAAGGGTTTTCTAAAATGACAGCCCCAATAACATCTCTCCAAAATAAAGGAAAGGGTTTTGATTGGACTAAGAAGTGTGAATAGGATTTTTGACTCCTAAAGGAGAAGCTCGCGACATCCTCAATGTTGACTATACCTGATCCCAATGGTCAATTCTCAGTGATCATGGATGCTTCAGGAGACGGTGTAGGATCAGTTTTAATGCAATATGGGCAAGTGGTGGCGTACAAGTCAAGGAAGCTAAAACAACATGAAGTAAATTATGCACCACATGATTTGGAACTAGCAACCATAGTGCATTCCCTATAGATGTGGAGAAATTCTCTTTTGGGAAATCCTTTTGAGCTCAAAATGGACCATTTAGGATTGAGATACATTTTCACTCAACCAAACCTCAATATATGATAGAGGAGATGGCTAGAACTCCTTAGCAAGTATGACTTCAAAATTGAGTACATAAAAGGAAAGGAAAATAGAGTGGTAGATGCTCTTAGTAGCAGAAGACATCTAGTAGCCATGACCTCTACAAGATCTAATTTGATGTAGTAGGTGATGCAACACTTACAAGGTGATGAGCATTAGGAAAGTGTGAAAAAGGCTATAGAAGAAAATCTATTAGACCATCAATTTGATGGGTATGAGTTTGAATCAGATGGTATCTTAAGATACCAAAGGCAGATGTATATCCCAGCTTGTGGAGAGCTTAGGAAGTCGGTCTTAGAAGAAGTCCACAATGCACCATATTCACAACACCTCAGAGTTACAAAGATGATCGCAGAGTTGAAAACCTTGTATTATTGGTTGAGACTCAAGAAGTACATAGTAGAATATATAGCTAGTTTCTTGGAGTGTCAGTGAGTTAAGGTTGATCACGTGCATCCAACATGGCTCCTTTACCATCATGATATACTTGAGTACAAGTGGAAAGTGATCAACATGGAATTTGTGCAGGGGCTACCTTTGAGTAAGAAGAAACATGATGTCATTCTAGTAGTAGTTGATAAGTTGAATAAGGTGGCACATTTTATTCCAGGGAACCTTAAGGATGGATTGTTGACCTTAGCCAAGAAATTTTTCCAAGATATATTTCACTTACATGGAGTTCTAGAAACTATTTTATCTAATAGAGATACATGGATGACATCAACATTTTGGACAACCTTGAATGTAGCATTGGGGACTAAGCTAAATTTTAGTTCATCCTATCATCCTCAAACTGACAGTCAAATCAAGAGAGTAAATCAGGTAGTATAAAATCTCCTTCAGATGTACTATATGGATTAGTAGTATAAATGGGAAAAGTATCTAGCACTGGTAGAATTTTCTTATAACAACTCCCATCATGTATCCTTAGGTATGAAACCTTTCGACGCCTTGTATGGCTGAAATTTCATACTCCCATCAGTTGGGACAAGTTGGAAGACAGGATTGTAGTGGGTCTTGAAATGCTAAAAGAGATGGAAGAGAAAATGAGACTTATCAAGAGCAGACTAAATTAGGTGACAGATAGACATAAGAGGTATGCTGAAAAAAATAGAACCTTTAGATAGTTTGAAGTCGAGGATAAATTCTTTCTAAGATTCAAATGACATAAGAGCTCTATAACCTTTGGGAAATTATCCAAGTTAGCTTTGAGATACGTGGGCCTATTTAATGTGTTGGAAGTAATCAACCTGGTTGCATATAGAATTGCTCTGTCGCTTGCTCTAGATCAACTCCATAATGTGTTTCATGTTTCTTTGCTTAAATCGTACCACCCAAACACATCTCATATACTTGATTGGCATTCTTTATAGGTGGAGGATCCAAGAGTGGTGCTAGTGGAGCCCATTAGAATTTTGGATAGATGCAATGTCAAGTTGTGAAATAGAGATATTGTCCAATATAAGGTCCAATGGGATCAAAATTTTGAGGATAGTGCTACATGGGAGGGTGTGGAGGAAATAGAATGCTCCTTTCCTCATTTTATTTCTTAGAAAGACTATTAATGGTTTACTATATGTTGTTGCTTAAATTTTTTTCAATTTGTATGTTATGATGTTTTGGCTTGAAATAGTATGATTTGATGAACATATGTGAACCAATTTTTTTTATCAAACATCGAGACGATGTCTCTTCCTAGTGGGGAAGGATGTCACATCTCAATTTTCTTACTTGCATTTGAAAATGTTAATTTAATTGAAAAATGGATAAAACAATATATATTAGTTATTGTTGATGAATTTGATAAATGAAAATGATTATATGGAAAATTATTCATCTTGCAAATTTTATGATTTAAAAGAATTATTTCACAATATTCATTAGATAAAGGTTACTAATAAAGTTGGAAAGTGCAAGAATTTGTGTGTGCAGGAACAAGTTGAAGGACAATAACTTGGTTGAGGCAGGAATGCTTAGCTAGATGACAAACAGTAAGAAATATTGGATTCTAGAATCTCACACACCACAATAGGACATGACATGTGATTTTTTTGTTACATTTGATGGATAAAATTCTTGCTTGAATGGAAATTGTGATTTGGTTAAATAGACAACTTATTGATCTTATCATTTGTTATACCATGTTTGTTTCAAAGTTAAATGGAATGCATCTAATTTGCATATAACTACCATGGAAAGAAAAAATAGGTTATTCATCTTTTCAAAAGAACATAAGCTCTTGATAAGGAAAAATAATAAAAATGTTGTACTTTATATAAATATAATATATATATGTGTGTGTGTGTGTGTAACCACATATATATACATATGAATAAATGTGTATTAAGGATTTGCATCAATAAAAATTCTTCTATTTGAAAATATAATGTGAATGTATGGGAAAAATAATAATAAATAATGTTCAAATATTTCCCCCCTTCACATTTGAAGAAGGATGATTTCCTTCCAAAATAGAAAGGTGGTAAAAAATGCTCAAATAAGGGGGGAAGTGGGTGGCTAAGAAAGGGTGGCATGGAGAAATTAAGAACACCCCAAAAATAGCCCATGCAATGAATGGATAGGGTGTGGTTGGATTTGAATACAGAAGGGAAAACTTAGCAAAAACAAACACCAGAGGATTTTCGAGGAAAAACTAGAGAAAAGAAAGACACAAGAGGAGGAAAAGTAAAGTTGTTTCTATTCGACTTAGCAGCTGAGGTGACTATGAGCAATTTACTGAGGTAATCTGATTACCATTAGATTTTTCTATCATTAGTTGAGTAATTTTCTCATGAGTTCTCAATGGGTATCGATTTCCATAATGATATTCTTGTTGTTTCTTTACCACTATAATTCATGGTCTCTATTTACTAAAATATGTTTGTCATGTTGCCTTGAGAAGCCCCATTTTGAGGGTGAAAAATTCCCAATGAACCCCTCACTATGATTTAAGATTGACATTCCATGCATGATCGAAGCAAGGGTGGTAGTTGGGTTTTAGCTCGTGGGTTACCAAATCTGTCAATATTTTATTGTGTTTTCTATGTTAGAAATCACCATATGAGGTGATATTCATTCTAGCTTTTGCAAACTATGTATTTGTTCAAGAATCTATGTTGAATGTTGTAGAGGCTAAATGGTAGGAACCATTTGAATCTGTGGATTGGCTCTAAATGATTCCTATAATTTTTCCCCATATGAATATATCCATGGGAAACACCTCCACCAACACTAGAGTTTCCAAAGAACGATGCTCATCACTCTTTTAAATATTTGAGCACCAATATATTTCTACCAATCCAATGGTGAGCTTGTAGCCACTAAGACCAGTAGTGTGTTAATTTATATGTAAAGGGAAATGACTCTGTGTCGTCCCATCATGGTATCAAGGCCGAATGACCCTATTACATTCGTTAATATGTGGATTATAATTCCTATTTATTTACTTGTGGGTTTATCACTAAAAGATTGTCCAGACAAACTTAATACATCACTACTAGGATACAATGGCCTTAATAGGCCAAGGGGTATTGAAACCCTCACAACTTTTAAATTAAACTTCTATCTATCGATAGCATGTGCATATATGTGTATATATGTGTGTGTGTGTGAATATATATATATATATATACATACACAACCAAATGCTTATGTGTCAAGCCATCATAGTTCCAATGGCTATGTGTATTTCTATTTCATAGGTCATGAGCCCCTCAGGGATGAGGATTAACAACCATAAAGGAATATTTAATGGGCATATATGTTTACATGTTTATCATTTGATATCATGTGTATCGGCCCCAAGACTTTTGGTCATTTGAACACAAAGATGTGTGAGAAAGAATGGCTTAAATTTTGTATTATATCTAATTTTATTTCATTAGTAGCAGTGAATATGGAATAATTTGAATGGTATAATGATATTATGATCTTCACTAATCTGGAATAGAACTAAGCAATTATCAGGAATTCAAAAGGATTGAAATTGTAAACATATCGACTCTTGTATTTGAAAATCTTAATTAAACTAGGGACTTGAACTTTTAGGAAATTGTAGAAACTATTGAAACTTTGAAAATTGATGAAAAAATGTTCTTTTATTTCTCTCATTGTGAATTGAAAACCATCATTATTGTATGTTCAAAACTATTTACCTGATCAAATAAATGTTCATTATGATTAGAGTGTAGTATTGCTTACAGATTGGAAATTTTTTTTAGAACTTAAGAATGTATACGCATGTTTCCAACTGTGATTACTTTCAGGAATATATGTGTACTTGTATAAATGCTTCATTTATGCATGTGCACATACATGCGGTATACCTTCTTATATCATCTTTACTTTACTTATTCGAGTATGACTTTTTTTTTTCATTTGCAAATGACAAAACTATATAAATGGAACAATGTTGAGTTGCAATATGGAACTTAGGAAAAATAGATGTATGATGAATAAGATTAATGGATACACTAGATGTTGTGTATGTGGCAACTGATCATGCTATATTGTACACCCAAAATGTATCCTTACCAGGGTCCAAGGCTGGGCTAGGCCCTGAGTGGGGGTTCAAGGGCGGCAGCCCCTGAGAAATTTTTTTCCTATTTTTTTCACGTTGTCACCGAAAAAGGAAAAATCACCAAAAAGAAATAAACCAACTTTGTAAAACCCTAATTCTGGAAGCTTCTAAAAAGCTTGTTATAAGTAGTTTGGATGAGGGTTATAGTATGGAATTATTAGCAAGATTGTAATATGTTTTACACTAGCTAATAAAATCATTGGATGGTTGCAATTTTGTGGATGTAGCTTAGATTGGGTGAACCACATTAAATTCTTTGTGTTGTCTTGTTTCTGCTATAATTTTTTGTGTGTTTTATTTCTCTATTTTATTGATCAAATCTGCATTTAACTATTAGATATATGCTTTCTAACCCTAACACCAGATTGTATATGGTTTACTTGCTTGATGACTGATGAAATGGAATGATAAAAAAGTATTGTGATAGACTATAGCACGCTAGAATTCGATGCTATTAGATGGTCTAAAGGGAGGGATACCCCTTGATATGATGAGCTTTTCTTCTAGGAATGGGTGCTAGAGAGTGTAGATTTTCTTTTCCAAATCTAACCTGAGTTGCACTTTATGCAGCATGATCTTGGCTAAGCTTTGTAGTCATTTTTTTACTTACAAAACTGACTATTTAATATTTATCCTCTTTGTATATCTTTATCACCTAACATGGAACTTGCATATTCTAATAGTGGATAGAAATGCATGTAGTTAGGCACACATAGATTACACCTTGCAAATTGTATCTCTTGCTAAGTGTTCCATGCAAGGTTAGGTATTCTTCGACAAACTAAAGAATTTTGGGGAAGTATCACTTCGTGGTTGGGTGGAAAAGTACCTCAACCATTTTCTCATCCACCAATAGAGGCGAGCCATTAAAAAGGAGTCATATTGGAATCCTATTTATGTACTTGTATCATTGATGAAATTGATGTAATTGATGAAGTTGATGTAAATGATGAAATTGATGTATTGACTATTGAAACGATTGAATTCCAAGTCAAACTTGTGAATTGACTATTAAATTTGGAAATGAATATATATAAATATGTAGTTTTATTTTTCTAATTTACGGACATGAAATTGCTAAAAAGAAATAGTTAAGGGATTTATGTCATAAATTTTATATTCATAATGTCAATTTTAATTTATTGAGGAAAATTTAGTTGGGCATGTTACACCCTAATGGAGATGTGTAATTTGAGTATCCTCAAAACATCCCTAGTCCTAAAGCCTAAGTCTTAAACCCTGAACCCTAACCCCTATTTACATTAATTAAATATTATAATTTGAGTTTAATCTACACATATAAATTAGGCATTTAGAATACATTGTGTATATACAACATAAATAAATAATTAAGTATTAGAGTTGTAATGTTCAAAATAAACTATAGTTTTATTAAGGACTTGTGAGAGTTTCTTATATATACCCTAGACTCCTAAACCCTAAACCTTCAACCTTAAATATTATTTATATTTAAAGATCTACATGTTGTACACATGCTTAAATATTTTATATTAAATATTTTTCTATTTCTACACATGTCCATGCTCTATTTTCTTACAAAGTACACTTTGCATTTTGATCATTTCTTTTAAGATTTTATGTAGGTGTGGGTGAAATGGAATATATGGGCCCATTTAAAGGTATTGAAAATTGTTAACTCACCTACTTGGGTCTTAATTTCTTCCTTAATTTGTTTCTATTTATTCATGCATCTCGTGATAGTGGATATGACCCTTTGGAGACTTTTCTTTTCTACCTCCCATGTGTCATGCCTAATATTTCTTTCTTTAATAAATCATCCACTATTTGCATGTTCCTTTCTTCCTTATCATATTATAGTGGTGTGGTTAACTAGATACTATTCTAGAGCTCCATGATTGAATCTATTATGAAGGTAGAAATTAATCTTACTATTTTTGGTTTTGGTGGTGATTCAAGAATAAATTCATAAAGTTACCTTAAATTAATGTGTTAGTGGTGGTCCACCATATTTCCTTCTTCTTTTCTACACTATAGAATCCAACCACATAATAATTCCTATATATCCATTGTATTTATTTGTTGGGTGCTCCCATATTGAATATTTATTCCTACTTTATATTTTAAGATGAGGAAGTTGGTGAAGAAGTTTGATGTACAAGACTAGGTGGAGAATAAGGTGTTGGACTTGGTGAAGGAAAAGATCTTCTTGATGGTACCTACTAACTATATTTTGAGGTAGGAGATATATAAGGAAAAGTAAACACTTGTGTTCTAGAGAAGATAGATTTTCATGACTTAGGTTTTTTTATGTTCTATTATAATCTCCTCTATTTTTTCATAGAAGTTAATATCACTTCCTATGGTCCTAGATTCATCTTTCTTATCAATTTACTTAGCAACCTCATTTTTCTCTTTATTAGGTTTCTTGTATTATGTTGTAGCTAGGTCCTTATTTTCTTCTATAGGACCTTTAAGATCAGAGCCTAATCAAATTTCTCTTTATATTGTTGTGCTCTAGTTGGCTATTTGGTTGGACCTACATCTACAATTGAAGTATGAAGTAGAGATGGTTGTGTTTCATGTAAGTAGTACCTAAGGAGGATAAGTTTATGTATTAGATTCCATAATAGTATTGTCTTATACTTTAACACCCTTGAGATTGTTTTTAAATGTATTCCTCACTATATAAGCTTGAAATATTTTGATGCTTCCTATTATTCTTTAATATTTAATGCTTGAGTGGCCAAAGATAGAGATGATTAATCATTTATTTTGGTTGAAGGATTCTTGGTATATAATTTCATTGATTTTTCTTCTTGGTTTTGTCACCTCTAGTTGATGTTAGTTGCTTTAACCATTCCATTATTTTATTAATAATTTTTTAGGTTTTGTTTTAAATGGAGATGTCCACAGTAATTGACAATCCGTTTTGAGTATTTTTAAGGAATATAATTTATCTTGTTCATATGAAGGATAAGCTTGCATTTTCATCATTTGACAAATTAGTTGCAAGTAGTCGTTAATGAGAAAGTATTTAAGATTTTGATTAGATGATACTATGTTTTTTATTTTTAACATAAATAGGAAAATAAACTAAATTTAGATGGAACTTGTGCACATGACCATGGACATATGGACATATCATTCTAGATTTGTTATTTCCATTTACATGTTCATTTTCTCTTCTTCTAAATACTTCAAGACATGCATGCTTGATCAGTAGTTTATTGTAATTCACAGTTGGAGAAAATTATAACCTAATGAATACTAAATCCCTAACACTTTATCATTATGAACTCATAACCACCTTGATGCTTTATCCATATTTTAATAATCTAAGTTTTATATATTCTAAAATCTTCTCCTTTATGTAGTGCCCCTTAGTTTGCTTTCTACTCTTGGCAGTTACTTGGTTGTATTTGGACATTTTGATACTTTTTTGATGATACTTGGATATCATGATACTTTGATGCACAGTTATGATGACACATTTATATCTGATGTTTTATGATTATACCATGCTTAGTAGATCAATTTAATTGATTATGTGAGTTATCATGGACATGAGTATTATGTGATTGCTAGATGTATGTTCACATTATGATTTGATATATGTTTATTGTGTGTCAATGTATTGGTGAAGGGGAACAGGGTCGCATCACTCGCTTGCGAGTGCCCTACGACGTTGCAATTTTCCCTTCACAGTGTGATTGACTATTTGCCTATGTACATGTTTGACTGTGTGGTTTGTTGTAGGTTGTAGGTACCAGGCATCAACTCCACCTAAATTTCTAGGTTTGAACATGCCTTATGCCCAATGGAGATAGTTGACTTGGAGATAGCATTGGGTCGTCCCCCACGTTGAGCCATCATCCTTAATGAGTATGAGTGTCCATTTATCATTCCCTATTGTGTGGTTAGTCTAAGTCATCTTGTCGATGTTGATGTCGTTTTGCTTCCTATTTTTCTTTGTGGTCAGGTATTGTGTGAATGTATGTTCATTGTGTAATGTACATGATTGTGCCTTTTTTTGATTATTTCATTAAAATAGAGATTATCGTATTTAAAAGGATTTGGATTAATTAAATAAAATATTATATATAATTGAAGTATCGATTAGATAAATTATTATTAAAGTAATTATTTGATTTTAATAAATTAAAAGTTATGGTTGAATATGGGAATTTAAAGAATAAATATATTAAATTATGATAATATGCAAACAAGTGGGAAATGAAGAATTAAATTAATAAATTAATATTTAATTATTCGATTCATTTGTGTGTAAATCACATGATATGATTTAAAATTATAAAATAATAAGTTGAATAAATTGTGAATAGTGGGGAAAAATAAAAGAAAAATAAATTAATTAATTTTATGAAGTGGAATGCAATTACAGATGGGGTAATAAATAAAGTAGTGGGAATTAACTTATATAGGGGATTTTGGATTATTTTCCAAGGGAAAAAAGACTAATTTTCCATTTTGTGTGCGTGAGTTTCTTGTTCTTGGAGTTGTTTCTTTGGATTCTTGAAAATCCTTCTTTGGGGGTTCTTGAATTGGATTATTGGAGAACTTGTTGGGGATTTTGGGGAATTGGAAATCTATAGCTTGGAACTTTGAACCGACATCAACTCTTTTCCCAATCATTCGAGTGATTCAATGTTCTTTTCTTGAGAAATCTTCTTCTATGTTTTAGAATAAATGATTGGTCTTGAATACTGTTTGAAACCAAAATATGTCTACAATTATTGAGTTTGAATGGAAACAATGAATATTTGTATTATCTGGAATCAATTCAACTTCCCCAGTAATAGCTTCATACTCAACCTGAAATCCTTTTATTCCACATATTATTCCAATTGGTCTTGTTTTGTAAAATCTCCCCTTTGACAGTAGACAAATGTGCCTCATGCTATAATTTGATTTTTGAAGCTGCTTGACCTTGCTTGGGCTGGAGATATCATATTACTTAGGCCGTTTTTATTTCTTTTCAAAACTATTTCATAATTTCTTTGGCTGAGACAATAATCTTCTTTATCACCTCTCCCAAACCATGAATTAAGCTAAGTTTTTGATGTTAAGGTATTGCTTCAAAAATTATTAATATAGAGATATATGTGGTTTCACATAGTCGGCCTCTGTGGTGAGACACCACCTCATTTTAATGTAACCATTTCAAATACCAATGTTGATTCATGGTGTTCTCAACGGACTTATCCTTTGATCCTTTTATAGAATTCATTAGCAGGCATGCAATCCTTGAATTAACCCCAGTTAGAGAATAATGAATGTTGCAGTTAAACTCTATCTTGTAAATTTAAATTGTTGTGAACTTGGAGGTTACTATCAGTTTTATTTAAAGATTATTTGATGCATTCTAAGGCTGATGACTCTGAGAGTATCAATTGTTACTTTATATTTTATTATCATATGCCTCTTGCTTACATGGAGTTCACCTCTGTTTGATGTTGAGGATATGGTTGTTGATATGTGGTTGTCATTGATGTCAACACTATTAGCATTTGGTGTATTAAAGGTTGTATATGTCGAGGATATTGAGAAAATTGTAAAAGTGTTCTAGGTTCCTAGTGGAACTGTGTACGTCAAGAAGGCATTTTGTTCTTTACGTTGAAGATTAGCTGGTGTAGATAAAAGGGTTTATTGTTGAGTGTTTCTAGATAATCTACCAAAAGTTTTAGAGTTTTGCATGAAGTTTTGATTGTGTCGTGGTATGATAGTGTTTCTGTGGTCTTTGTCAGTGTTCCTGAAAGAAGTTTGTGTAATTTTGTTAATCTCAGTTGTTGTGGATGCCTCTTTGTTGTTTCTTCATGTTCTCAGATGTATCTAGATCATTCTACATCTTTGTTGTACATTCACATTATTCGGAGAGCTTGTGGTTGAAGATATTTTCTTGTGCATGTTCGGTTTTTCATGTCCCTAGTCGACATGGTGGTACCGTGTTGCAGATCTTTATGGTGAATTTAATTAAAGTATTTTTATGTTGGAGATCTTATTTTGGGTCTCCACTATGTTGTGGCCAACCTTGGTGGATTCGTATTAAAAATTTATTTGTAAATTTGGGCTGACATTGGAAATATGTTTTATTTTTCCTATCCAGCTAAGTTGTGATGAAATCTCATGTAGTGGATATATAAGAGCGATTTTTTAAGAAAAGTTAGTCTATGCATAAGTGCGAATGTATGCCAGAGATTGTAGATGTGTGAATAGTGTTCTAATCATTTGATAGTAGAGCAAAGTGTGAAGAAGATCAAGAGAAGAGTGAAGGTTTTATGTGCTTAATTAGAAGTGTAATTAGGGTTGTGTAGAAGATATTATTTTAGTTCATACTCTATGGATCTAATCCATATGGTGCAGGAGCACCCATAGGTTACCATAGATTGTCTAGAAGGTCATGTTTTGGCAATTTGTTTAGGCCAACTTATCACATTTCATGTTCATTTTTGGTTGTGCCTTAGTGGAATTTTTTTTTGGGTTTTGATCATCTAATGAAGGTCATGTTGACCATAGGATAGGTGACATAAAGTTATAGCTCTAAATGAGGTCTTGGATTTTTAGGAATTCTTGCAAAATATTTGAAAATGTTGCTCAATTGGAGCTACAAGTGGCCAAGAAGAATCCAGGAGAGAATAAATGATTTGGTGACCTATTTTTGGGATGCCTTGGCATTAGAGAGGGCTTGGAAGCATTTTTTATGTTTTGAAGTTTTGTGAATTCAAGAAAAGCAATTGTGTTTGAGAGTGAATTTTCTAATTTTTTCATTGAAGTGAGGTTTTAATGGATTGATCATGGCACTGCAATTTGTGTAGGGTGTAGTGTAGTTTTTCTTCAAGAATTGTGCGGCATTAGTTAGTTTCTTTATTCAATTTCAAGCATTATTTGTAAATAGTTTGATTTTCTTATTGTTGCTAGTCTGAACCAGGAAGTTTTGTGAAAATGGAGTGTTAGTTCACTTTCCCACCGTACAAATTGTACGGCCCTTTGGGAATAGTGACTAGACTCCATGGATGTACATATGGTAGGGTTTAGGGCCTTTGAAAGCATAAGAGCTACTATGGAAGTCTTGCCCTAGGTGAGCCAGGGAAGTGCACGACTAGGAAAGACCTTAGTGCAGAGCACTTGAGTTGCAAAGGTTCCAAATTCTTGGAAAATTACCTTTTGAAGAAGGTAGGTATGAGTCTTTCCAAGACATAGTATGGAGGAGGAAGCTCCAACAATCCATCTAGTGAAGGAAAGACTTATCAGTTTGCAAAGAAGCCAGGAAAGGGCTTAAAAGACCTAGTCTTGCTCATTTTTAGGTTAGGGTGTTGTACGGCCAGTTGTGACCCAAGACCCCAAAAATATTTGAGAGATGTTCATATGAACTAGGAATCCCAAGAAAATATTGGGGTGTTCTTTGGAAATATTTGGAGAACTAACTTGATTTCTCGGAGAAGGAGGCCTAATTGGGGCTCATAGGGCTAGTAGCCTTTTAGGCCTAAATGAGGGTTTGGTGAAAGTGACCTACAGATGGAGCTAGGTGGACTCCTAATACACTTAGTATGATGTATTGATGACCTTAGAAGCACCTCCACACCCCTACAAAACTATATTCAAGATTTTGGAGGATTAGTAGCCTTTAGTGTGGATTAAGGGCTAAGGCAAGGGTTTCAAGATTGCACCAAGTCTTGACTTGGTAGGAGTATCTTTATTGATAGTTGGGTTGTCAAGAAGAAACCAAGGGACCCTAAGAAGGAAGAGGTCTTGTAGGTTGCAAGTGGTAGAGTGAGACACCCTAGAGGTCTTCCAAGCAAGACCCATAGCATGAATTAGTGATTGATTCATCCAACCTCCCTATCAGAGCTACAAAAGATTTGGGATAGAATAATATATGTCAGAGATTGAGTCTAGTGGTTCTACAAACATGGTGAAAAATGCAGAATTGGACAAGAAGGTCGAAGAATAGGAGGAAGACAATAGGCTATTGAGGGAAAGAATAGCTCAACTTGAGCAAGCAATGGATAATGTGCAAACCAAGACTGAAGAGGTCAGTGATAGGTTGGAAGGCAAGGTACCCAAGAGTGAAGAGGTTGTAGAGGAAGACAAAATCCCTGAACCTGACCCTGTTTTGCAAG
This sequence comes from Sequoia sempervirens, assembly GCA_007258455.2. NCBI lineage: Eukaryota > Viridiplantae > Streptophyta > Pinopsida > Cupressales > Cupressaceae > Sequoia > Sequoia sempervirens. The sequence goes on along the minus strand of VDFB02058242.1, from coordinate 724,144,899 downwards.
AAGAGCCTTTCTTGAAGGAATTGAAGGCTTTGAGTGGAAAAGCACTTGAAGGCATACCACTATTTAGTGGGAAAATGGAAGCTGGTCTAGTCATGGATTGGATAGAGGGAATGGAAAACCATTTTGAATGTGATGGAGTCACTGAAGCATAGAAGGTGAAGGTGGCAAAGTCAAGATTAAGAGGTTCTACCTTGACATGGTGGAAGTTCATTCAGACAAAGAGGGAAAAGAAAGGAAAGAAACCTATTTCCACTTGGAAGGGAATGGTTGCCAAAGTGAGAGAAGCATACATGCCAGATGATTATGAAATTCAGTTACAAAAGAAAAGACAGAGCTTGAGACAAAGAGACCAAGATGTAAATTCCTATACAGAGGAGTTTCAAAAACTTTGCATGAGGTCTAATGTATATGAGGATGAAATTCTTAAGGTGGCTAGATACCTTAATGGTTTGAAGTGGAACATTCAAGAGGAGATGACTCTTCTAAGTCCCAAAACAGTGCACCAATGCTATTAGTCGGCTATAAATATTGAAGAGAGGAGTAAGAGGAAACAAGACCAAGCTTCTAAGAGCAGAGGTAAAGGCAGAGATCAAAGAGGACATAGAGGTGGATACCAAGGTAGAGGGACTAAACAAAGAAGTCAGGGAGAGTCTAAAATCACAAAGCATGGTAGTGAAACAACTTCTAGAGGAGGCTATGGAAGAGGTAGAGGACCTCAAGGAGGTTCAAATAGAGGAAGAGGAGCAAGTAGAAGTAACTCATACTTTGCTAGTATGAAGTGTTACAAATGTGGTCAAGTAGGACATCCAACTTATAGGTGCATGGAGAAAGCATCTTATTCAAATATAGAAAAGAGAGTAGCATATGCTCAAGAAGACACTCTGAGTGTCAAGTCACCAAAGGTTAGTCACATTGCATCAGAAATGGGGGAGAACTTGATGTTTAGAAGGGTTCTAATCAAACAACCAGTCAAAGAAGAGCCAAAGCAAAGGAGAGCCTTATTCAAGGTAAGATGCAAAATACTTGGAAAGGTGTGCAAGGTTATAGTGGATTTAGGGTCTACTGATAACATTATCTCTGATGAGGCAGTGAGGAAGTTGAAGCTGGAGAAAGTACCCCACACTAGCCCTTACAAGGTGACATGGTTGAAAAAAGGGCAAAGTGTTCTTGTAAATGAGTAGACAATGGTGGAGTTCTCCATTGGAGGGTACAAGGACAAGTTGTTTTGTGATGTGTTTCCCATGGATGCATGCCATCTTCTATTGGGAAAACCATGGTAGTATGACAAAGGATCCATCTATGATGGAAAGGAGAACAATATCTCATTCAAGAAGGATGGAAAGACATTCAAATTGTAGTCACTGTCAGATGAGGAAGAAGGATAGTAAAAGACCCCTAGTGTCTTGTTAAGTAGTGGCAAGAATTTTATCAACACTCTACAACAAGGAGGGGAAAGATATGTGGTCATGGTGCAACCCAAGGAGGAAGATAAGACTAAGAAAACAGTCATACCAGGAGCAGTCCAGAAGTTTCTTGAATAGTTCAAGGATATAGTTAGTGATGGGTTACCAGCAACCTTACCTCCAAAGAGAGCCATCAGTCAACAGATTGACTTCATACCAGGGGCTTCATTTCCAAACAAAGCAGCTTACAAGCTTACACCAGATCAAAACCTAGAAGTAGCTAGACAAGTGCAGGAGTTGTTAGACCAAGGACTAATTAGGAAGAGCATTAGTCCATGTGCAGTACTAGTGGTCTTAGCACCCAAGAAAGGTGGTAAGTAGATACTTTGCACTGACTCTAGGGCTATAAATAGAATTACAATCAGATATAGGTTCCCTATTCCTAGGATTGAGGATTTGATGGATTGTCTTGGAGGAGCTTAGTATTTTACCAAGCTGGATCTCAAGAGTGGATACCATCAGATCAGAATAAAAGATGGGGATGAGTGGAAGGAAACCTTTAAGACAATTGATGGGTTATATGAGTGGAGAGTTACACCATTTGGCCTCTCAAATTCCCCTAGCACATTCATGAGGCTCATGAATGAAGTGCTTAAGGACTTCATAGGGTTATTTGTGGTGGTATATCTAGATGATATACTCATCTTTAGCAAGATAGCAGAAGAACATCTAAAGCATGTGGAGTTGGTACTTAAAAGATTGCAGGAGGAGAGGTTAGCCATTAACCTAGAAAAATGTGAGTTCTTTAAACAAGAGCTTGTGTATTTGGGGTTTGTAGTATCCCAATGATCATTGAAGATGGACCCAAGCAAGGTGGAAGCTATCCTAAACTAGCCTACACTACCCACTGGGACAAAGGTAAGCATTTTCCATGGGTTAGCTCAGTTTTATTGGAAGTTTATAGGGAACTTTAGTGGAATATGTGCACCAGTACTTGATACAATCAAAGGTGGCCTAAAAACTAAGTTCAAATGGACTCTTGAAGCTGAGAAGGGTTTTGAGAAACTAAAACAAGAAGTGGCAACTCAACCCATCCTTTTGTTACCTAGTTTTGATAAGTTATTCACTTTGGAATGTGATGTTAGTGCAATTACAGTAGGAGGAGTACTAAGCCAAGAAGGAAGACCTATAGCTTTCTTTAGTGAAAAGCTCAATGAAGCTAAGAAAAAGTATTCTACCTATGACCTAGAACTATATGCTCTAGTATAGTCACTTAGAAAGTGGAGGCATTATCTCCTACCTAAAGAGTTTGTAGTGTTCACTGATAACCAGGCACTTAGCTAAATCAACATACAAGAGAAGTTGAGTAATAGACATTTGAAATGGATGGAATACCTCCAAGCCTTCATATTTACCATCAAGCAAAAGAAGGGACATTTGAACAAGGTGGCAAATACATTAAGTAGGAGGTTGCTAACAGTGCAAGAGATACAAATAAAGAGAATTGGGATAGAGAGTTTCAAGGATCTCTATGGAGAAGATGAAGACTTCTCAGAGGCATATAAGGTATTTTCTGATTTTGAGAATCACTTTCATAGTCAATTATTAGAGTGTACTTTACAGAGTGGACTTTTGTTCAAGGGAAATTAGTTATGTGTTCCAAAAGGTTCAATGAGAGAGAATCTTATCCAAGAGAAGCATAATGGTAGTCTTAGTGGTCATTTTGGTATAAACAAGAGAATGGAACTAGTGTAGAGGTTCTATTATTGGCCTAAGTTGCCAAGGGATGTCAGAAGGTATGTGGAGCAGTGTGTAGTTTGTATGAAAGCCAAGGGGGGAGCTAGCAATGTAGGTTTATATCAGCCTCTACCCATTCCCAATAGAACATGGGAATGTATTAGCATGGAATTTGTGGTAGGACTCCCTAAGACTAAGATAGGGTTTGATAGTGTCTATGTGGTAGTAGATAGGTTTAGTAAGATGAGTCACTTTGTTCCTTGCAAGACCACCCATGATGCTAGCTATATTGCTCATCTCTTCTTCAAAGAGATTGTGAGGATCCATGGATTTCCAGTGAGCATTGTCTCAGACAGGGATGTGAAGTTCATGAGTCATTTTTGGAAGACTCTATGGAGAAAATTACGTACTGTTGACGTCCCAAATGGCACAACATTGCAAACAGAATATTGCTACTTTGTTTCTCCTAAAAGAGAAAGATGATCACATGGATATCCTAGCTCCTAAGGTCCTGGTAGTTGGTTCTCAACTGTGCTAATGTCCCTCAGTGGTCAATGTAATAGTAATATTCAAGGGGCCTGCTGGTGTGAGATTTTGGACTATTGTGGATTAAACATGAATTTAAATCTACTTTAACCGGGGTTTTCAAAGAAATAGAAAAAATATGGATTAGGGCTTTGGGACAGAAAAGAATGAAACTTCATCAGGATTAGCTAGACCTATTGCCTTTCAAGGAATTCCTAACTAAAACTATAGAACAAACTTAACTTGTGATTAACACACAGTTTCATTCATTCACAGTGTTGAATTCAATAGCAGATTGCAAGTTACCATTCAAATAAAACATAAAATCAAACCTCATTCCTTGAGAGCTTCCCAAATCAGATGATTAATTCAAGACAAACACCATTCTAAAACACATCATGAAATAGATTTTAATCTGGTTGCTTCTACTATTAGTGAAACAGATAAGTAACATTTACAAAGCTAGCACAATCACTAGTGTACAAAAAATCTATAATTTCAAATTGTTTCCATTTACACTAAGAAAACTGAAAGATACATTAGTCTATTCTGAATCTAACTCCTACTCTAAGAAGACAAAAGAAGGTCCTATTACAAAGAATCAGGATCAACTTCTATCCCCTCTATTCCTATTTGTTCTAATCCTATTAGTTCTACTCTTAATTCTACCCTAGAAGTTCTAACCTTAGCCATTCTAACCTTTACAAAGAGGCAAGAATGCCATATATAAAAATTGCATCAAAAAGGATGTGATGTCCCCTACATTAGGGTTTAAAAAATATCTTCTTGGTTATAGGAAGGTCGACTCTCAGATCTTTCAGAGGAAATTCAGTTGTACATTCAATGTAACGCCCTGCTGTCCATGCTGATGAAGGATTTATGGGAAAGATCCATAGATCTTTTGCTGCTACAACATTAACTCTTTTGTCCTTGTGTCCATCTTTGAACTCCATCGGGGTCTCCTTGAATGCTTCAAAATATCACCATTAATACTAATCTGCCTTTGCCAATGGTCACCATAGCTGTCCCTCTGAGTCATGGTTTCTTTTGTCACTCGGCCTCCTTTTGTTCTGGACTCCTCTGCTCATTGACTATTCCCTAGAAGCACCATCAATATGCCTTGTAGATTTGAACACCATCGCTGAATCAGTCTATCATCACCTGTTCTTAGAAGGAGTCTATCTTACCTACCTTCTATTACCCTGCTCCATAGGGGCGGTCAACCAGTCAAAGGCCCCTATGTTGTTGGTAGGACCTAAGCACATCAGCAAGACCTCTTGGCATATACCTTTCCTCTCCGCGAAGGGACATCCTGTAGGTGTGATCTCCCCTTCTTCATTGGGACCTTATGGTGACATCACAACCTTTTGCCAATTCCTTTCCATTTTAGGGAGACCCTTCTATAGCTATGCCAACATGCTCTCCTTCATTCCACATGTGTCACTGAGACTCCAATGTTTTGCTGAAACCTTTGATCAAGTCCCTATCCTTTCTGTTTCGATGTGACCTTCGCTCTTTGCCAAGACCTTGTGGCGAAAGCATCACCCTTTGCCGATGTCACTTCGCTCTATGTCGGTGAGACCTACCTTCCTCATTGAGCCCTCTTAGCGAGCTCCCTATGTCATCCCGAAGATTGATCCTTCGGTAAGACCTTTCATTTCAGGCAGACCTCTTGCCAAAAGTATCATCCCTAGAAGATTTTCCATTTCGGGGAGACATCTGATGTAGTCACGCTGAGATGGGCTCTATCATTGCATGCGCTTCGCTGTAACATCCCTTTGTTAGGAAGACATCCCATACATACTCGATATCTCAGTGAAATATTTACTAGTTCATCCTATTGTCACTCTGACATACCGATTTTCTTGTCGAAGACCACCATTCAAATCCCCTAGCGTTGTGTCTATGTGACCATCCGTGGTTGGGAAGACCGTACAGTGAAGCCACTTCATTTTTCCTATATGCAGACCCTTCCCTATTGGCAAGACTCTCGGCGTTTGGTGAGAGCACATACCAAAGGGAATAACTCACGTTGAAGTGTGAGACCCATTTTTTCTTAGTCGTTGAGACCTTAGGGATTTGCCGAGACATCTCGACAAAGAGAGAACATTCTACCGACAATGTATGCCTTTTGATGTCGGTTAGTGAGACCCAAAGATCTCACCAAGACTTCTCTTCGAAGTAAACCCCTCATGCCAATAGGAAATTCATGTCATCAGGACGATGACCCTTGTCTTGCTGATAGATCCTGCATATAATTCTTGATCGTTGTGACATCTCTAGGGTCTTGCTGATAGGCAATATAAATGCAGATTTGAACCAAACGAACCATAGTTCGAGGAGACTGTGATAACCCTATGTCAATAAGATGCACAATGGGGAGTATTTTGATTCTTTGGCTTTTGAATAGTCAGAGCCTAGCCACCAATTAGTAAGAGTCTAGAAAAGTCTTACTGACTTTTGCCTTAGCTGATTTTTAGGACCAACTAGATTGAGGCATGACTTTCAACTAAGCTCTATTGAAAAATACCATCTAGTATGCGATTTAATCCTACATTCAACAAAGAAACTATAGTGACATCACACAAACTGAAGTTAAATAATCAAGATCATCATTGAAACGAATCCCATGTTAGTAAGGTTCCGTTAAAACTTTGAACAAAAATGATCATACAACTAGCTTGGGTTTCAGGTCGACCCATGGAATAAACATGAAAACACCCATTAGAGACCTAATCCAATCATTATCAATCAAGGAACAACATGAAAGATCTCAAAATAGCATCAATTAATCATAAAATGCATCATTATTTACTAACTTCTTGTTACTCCATACTTCTTCACACTTCACCAGATTCTGGGGAAATCCGCGTGGGACGAATTTTTGCGAAGGAGAAAAACCGCAAATCTGAAAAAAATAGGGGACAACAGATTTTAGGAAAATCCAGAAGAGAAGAACAACCGCAAAAAAGAAGACATTGGGAAAATCCGGTCCATGCAGATTTTTGGTCCGCGAAGACCAAAAATCCTCGAACAACAGTGTTCAGCCGGAGTTCAAGTGAGATCTGAGAAAATTTGAATGGGATGGAAAATCCCGAACTCAGGAGAAAACCCAAAGAATCCCAAAAGCAAAAGAAAAAACCAAAGGCAAAGAAAGGAAAAGAAAGGGGGACCCATTTTGTTCCAGATCAAAATGGGGTCGTTATGCAGGGCATAACAATTGGCGACTTAGCTGGGAAAATGGTTTAACCATTTTCAAGAATCTAAAGGATTCAGCTACCCAGAACTCTTGGTTCATGAACATCACAAATCTAGTTGGGTCAGTTATAACAAGCAAGGTAGAGCTAGAATCTCAAATGTAAGTCAATCAATGGCTACCCCTAAATCTATGTGTGTGCTTGATTGAGCACCACCCTTTTGTAAAGTTTTCTCGATCTGTCAGACAACAATGTGCAATATTTGAGTTACATGAGTTGATTTTCTTTTAGCTCTCATGCAATGATATCTTGGGCATTTCTCCGCTGCCAGTTAGGCATCCATAGCCCCATCGGAGATACCTCTAGTTTTCTCACAGCATTGCTCTACTGCTAGTTAGGTGTCCATAGCCCCAGTAGAGATATTGGAATCACCCATTCATATTGAGCCTCTTTTCTTGTAGGTAATTCTTTCTTTTTCTTTTCTTTTTTTCTCTTTTCTTTTCTCACAGAGTTTCAAATATTTCATTCATTTATTTTTCAATATGTCAAATCCTTAACATCTGATCAGGGTTGAAAACTACCATGGATATCATAACAGTAATTGGGAGATCGAATTTTTCACTCAAATTTTACAACATTGTCATCCTAGGATAAATATATCATTACAAGAGGAGATGATCTTGTTGATTTGTGATAGATTCAAAGGGATCTAATGAAGGTTATTTACTTTGCACCTTGTTTTCAAGACCTCCCACAACTCTTATTGTCAATGGGCATAAGACAAAAGTTTAGGACAAAATCACCCAACCAAAAAGTATGAAAATATCTAAACCGTTCTTCTCCAAATGACCAAAGTATGCTTTAGATAACAACCACCATTTTGATTTGGGAAAGAATAGATCAACCCCAAAAGAAAAGAAAAAAGAAAAAAAAAGACACAGAAAAGCTATTTACAACAAAAGCAAAAGCAGGATATTTACAACAAAAAAAAACTATCTACAAACAAAAATAAAAAGAACAAAAAAAGGAAAAAAGACCAAACAAAGGAAAACTAACTAAACCAAAAAACTAAAACTAATCTATCCTAATCCTAAACTAGCTCAAAATCTAAGCTCTACAAACACAAAACTGTAAAAAATCATACATTGATTTGATTGATTCTTCATTATGTGCAACAATCTTAACTTACTAGGCATAGTTCTAAACCTAGCAAATTTATCTTTATACTTAGAAATATAAAGCTTGTGTGTAATTAGTTCATTCTGAGGGCATAAATCTTGAAATATTATCAGTTGTGGGTTCTCAATTTTGTCATGATTTACCCACAAGCATGTTTTACTATCCTCTATGCCATAATCAAACTGAAAATTATGAAAACATAGAGAATAATGAAAGGGCACCACTTGATTCTGAAGATTGCTCATTACCAATGCAGACTTGTGGTGTATTATCTCCTCTTCATGAGGTCTTAGCTCATGGAACACCACTGAATCAAGATTCATCTTGCAGTTAGGATATTCACACACTAGCATCTCTGTATTCATCTCGGGCACAAAGTCAAAAAATTTCTAAATTTCTTGAGATGAAGTCTTACTTTGAACATTCTCTTGAGACATCTCATCCCCAAGGGTTTGGTAATCTGACTCCAGCTTATCACCATTTATTTCATGGATACTGGCACATGGTGAACAATGATTTCCTTCAAACTCACTTGAATGCACAGAGTCAGAGTCAGGAAAACACTTTCTCAATTCAGATTCCTCCACCAACACATGTGAGTAAACATAATCAACATCAAGAAAAGAATCCTTAGTCTCATTCTCTTCACTATGATGAAGAGATTCAACTTCTGAGGTAACCTCTTGGTCCTTTTCTTGGCATTCATCTATTTCATCCAAGTGTACCCAACTATGAACTTCTTCAAGGAACACTTGACTGATCTGCACGTCTACTTGGACTTCTTCTCTTAAGATTTCATCTTGGCATTTGAGTCCTTGTCTTTGGCCACAAGATTCATTGGAAATCTCCTCTTGAAGTGTGTTATTTGTTTCAATTTTTTCACTGCTTAAATCAATAGAGTCATCCTCTTGTATTAACCCACCAAGGTGTGTCTCTTCCTCATTCACCATCATGGAAGAATTTATGAATGCCTTAGTGAATTGATTCTCCACTTCTATCAAGTCTGCACTCTTCACATAGTTATTCTCATCATGTTGGATGGAATAATCATCATTCTCATGTGTTCTAGTTGTTTGATCCTCCTTATTGAGCAGATACGTACTCCAAGGATGCTCCATAAGTATTCCTTCACTAGTGATTAGTTGCTTGAAAGACATGGCAATCCATCTGAGAGTGCTGATCAGTTTTATGTATCCTACATCCACTTGGCCCAACAAGTTCGGATAGTTTCAAATCTCCCATCCCTTCTAATTTCTCCCTTATTTGATTTTGCATATGAAAGACATGGCAATCCATCTGAGAGACATGGCAATCCATCCTTCCTAGGAAGACATGGCAATCCATCTGAGAGTGCTGATCAGTTTTATGTATCCTACATCCACTTGGCCCAACAAGTTCGGATAGTTTCAAATCTCCCATCCCTTATAATTTCTCCCTTATTTGATTTTGCATATGAGGGATATCAATCCATCATGAACTATGTCTCTCTGTCCATCCCTCATCACCCTGATTCTCATCTTGGTCAGAAGTTTTTTACCTTATCTCCTTCAAAACCGTCGTTAGTACTAGCATTTTCAACAAAGCTAGATTCTATCTTGAGAATTCCATTATACTCTAAATTTACATCCATTTCATGCTTTTCACAAAACAAGTCATCAAAATTATATTCTGGTGAATCAAATGCTTGATCTAGAGTTTCATTGTGATGTAATGGAGTATGCTTTGGAAGATGATTCAAAAGAGATGATATGGTTACAACTTCATTGAGAAGTGGAGTAGTTAACTTTGTGATTGGATTTTACAGGGATGAATTCTCCCCGTGGTCTTGTGTGCGATTGACTTGATATGGGGTATGGGAAAATGTGGTGCTTGGACCATTAAGAAGGTGGTAGCTGCTTGGTGAGAATGATTGCATCTAGGTAGGGACAGTGGGTGGAGTGGCATAAGGCTACAGATGATGGTCGTTTGTAAGCACAAGAGGGTTATAACCCTGAGTTTGGTTATCTGAATTTCTAGTGTCACCTCCAAATTGTTCCAATAAGAGAGCCATTTTAAATGCATCATGCAAGGATGTAGCCTCACCATAATATCTAATTTTGGTTGCAAATGAAAGGTTTAAACCCCAATAATAATGTTCTATCAGTATATGATCATCTACAACCAAACCTAAAGATTGAATCCTCTGATACATAAACATAAATCTATGATTAAATTGATAAATGAGTTTTGATGGTTTCCTTTTCATAGCTGCAAATTCAAATGATGGCTCTTGTGTTTGAGGACCAAACTAATCTAAGAATGAGATTTCTAACTCCACCCATGAATAAATAGATTCTAATGGCAGAAAAACATACCATTGTCTTGCTGGGCCTTGAAGTGTTTTGATGAATAATTGACAGACAACATCCTCATGTAGAACCTGGAGAAAAGTAAGTATATGCCTACAAATTCCAACATGTTCATAAGCATTTTTCCCATTGTCAGGGAAAAATAAAGGAAGCCTATCATACAAGTGACCAGGGATTTCATGGACAAATCCTGGTATATACAAAGGGCTACCCATTAGAGCTAGGCTTTCCAAGACCTGACCCAATCCAACTCACAATGATCCAAAATTACTCATAGGGCCCTCCCTCTAGCACAATTTCCTATTGACATTCCAGATGGCACAACAACATTGCAAACATAATATTGTTACTTTGTTTCTCCTAAAAGATAAAGATGATCATATGGATATCCTAGCTCCCAAGGTCCTGGTAGTTGGTTCTCAACTGTGTTGATGTCCCTCAGTGGTCAATGTAACAGTAATATTCAAGGGGCTTGCTGGTGTGAGCTTTTGGACTGTTGCGGGTTAAACATGAATTTAAATCTACTCTAACCGGGGTTTTCAAAGAAATAGAAAAAAGATGGATCAGGGCTTTGGGACAAAAAAGAATGACACTTCATCAAGATTAGCTAGACCTGTTTCCTTTCAAGGAATTCCTAACTAAAACTATAGAACAAACTTAACTTGTGATTAACACACAGTTTCATTCATTCATAGTGCTGAATTCAATAGTAGATTGCAAGTTACCATTCAAATAAAACATAAAATCAAACCTCATTCCTTGAGAGCTTCCCAAATCAGATGATTAATTCAAGACAATCACCATTCTGAAATAGAACATGAAATAGATTTTAATCTGGTTGCTTCTACTGTTAGTGAAATAGATAAGCAACATTTACAAGGCTAGCACAATCACTAGTGTACAAAAAATCTGTGATTTCAAATTGTTTCCATTTACACTAAGAAAACTGAAAGATAGATTAGTCTATTTTGAATCTAACTCCTAATCTAAGAAGACAAAAGAAGGTCCTATTACAAAGAATCAGTATCAACTTCTATCCCCTCTATTCCTATTTGTTCTAATCCTATCAATTCTACTCTTAATTCTACCCTAGAAGTTCTAACCTTAGCCGTTCTAACCTTTACAAAGAGGAAAGAATGCCATATATATAGATTGCATCAAAAAGGATGCATTGTCCCCTACATTAGGGTTTACAAAATATCTTCTTGGTTGTAGGAAGGTCAACTCTAAAATCTTTCAGAGGAAATTCGGTTGTGCATTGAATGTAACGCCCTGTTGCCCATGCTGATGAAATATTTATGGGAAAGATTCGTAGATCTTTTGCTACTGCAGCATTAACTCTTCTGTCCCTGTGTCCATCTTTGAACTCCACTGGGGTCACCTTGAATGCTTTGGAATATCACCATTAATACTAATCTGCCTTTGCCAGTGGTCGCCACAGCTGTCCCTCTGAGTCATGGTTTCTTCTGTCACTTGACCTCCTTTTGTTCTAGACTCTGCTCATTGACCATTCCCTGGAAGCACCATCGGGCCACCTTGCAGATCTAAACACCATCACCGAATCAGTCTATCGTCACCTGTTCTCAAAAGGATTCTATCTTACGTGCCTTCTGTTAGCCTTCTCCATAGGGGCGGTCAACTAGTCAAAGGCCCCTATGTTGTCGGTAGGACCTAAGCACATCGGCAAGACCTCTTGGCGTATACCTTTCCTCTCTGCAAAGGGACATCTTGTCAACGTGACTTCTCCTTCTTCACCAGGACCTTATGGTGATATCACAACCTTTTGTTGATTCCTTTCCATTTTGGGGAGAACCTTTTGTAGCTATGCCGACATGCTCTCCTTCGTTCCACATGTGTCACTGAGACTCCTATGTTTCACTGAAACCTTTGATCGAGTCCCCAACCTTTCTGTTTTGATGTGACCTTCACTCTTCACCAAGACCTTGTGGTGAAAGCATGATCCTTTGCCAATGCCACTTCACTCTATGTCAACGAGACCTACCTTCCTTGCTGAAACCTCCTAGCAAGCTCCCTATGTCATCCCGAAGATTGATCCTTCGGTAAGACCTTTCATTTCGGGTAGACCTCTTGTCGAAAGTATCATCCCTAGAAGATTTTCCATTTTAGGGAGACATCTGATGTAGTCACACTAAGATTGGCTCTGTCATTGCATGCGCTTTTCTATGACATCCCTTTGTTGGGAAGACATCCCATAGATACCTGATATCTTGGCGAAAGCTTTACTAGTTCATCCTATTGTCACTCTGACATACCAATTTTCTCGCTGAAGACCACCATTTGAATCCCCTAGCGCTATGTTGGTGTGACCATCCATGGTCGGGGAGACCCTACAGTGAAGCCACTTCATTATTTTGATCTGCAGACCCCTCCTCATCGGCAAGACTCCCAGCGTTCGGTAAGAGCACATACTAAAGGGAACAACTCATGCCAAAGTGTGAGACCCATTTTTTCTTAGTCAGTGAGACCTTAGGGATTTGCTGAGACATCTTGGCAAAGAGAGAACATTCTACCGATAGTGTATGCCTTTTGCCGCCAGTCGGTGAGACCCAAAGATCTCACCGAGACTTCTCTCTGAAGGAAACCCCTCATGCCGATAGGAAATTCATGTCGCTGGGATGATGACCCTTGTCTTGCCGATAGATCCTGCATATAATTCCTGATCACTGTGACATCTCTGGGGTCTTGCCAATAGGAAATATAAATGCAGATTTGAACCAAATGAACCTTAGTTCAGGGAGATCGTGATAACCCTACACCGATAAGATGCACATTGGGGAGTATTATGATTCTTTGGCTTTCGAACAGTTAGATCCCAACCACCAGTCGGTAAGAGTCTAGAAAAGTCTTGCCGACTTTTTCCTTAGCTAATTTTTAGGACCAACTAGATTGAGGCATGACTTTCAACTGAGCTCTCTTGAAAAATACCATCTAGTATGCGATTTAATCCTGCATTCAACAAAGAAAACTATAGTGAAAATCACACAAACTGAAGTTAAATAATCAAGATCATCATTGAAATGAATCCCATGTCAGTAAGGTGCCATTAAAACTTCAAACACAAATGATCATACAAACAGCTCAGGTTCCAGGTCAACCTGTAGAATAAACATGAAAACACCCATTAGAGACCTAATCCAATCATTATCAATCAAGGAACAACATGCGAGATCTCAAAATAGCATCAATTAATCGTAAAATGCATCATTATTTACTAACTTCTTGTTACTCCATACTTCTTCACACTTCACCAAATTCTGGGGAAATCCGTGCGGGACGGATTTCCGCGAAGGAGAAAACATTCCCACAAATCTAGAAAAAATAGGGGACAACGGATTTCAAGAAAATATGGAAGAGAAGGACAACCGCAAAAAAGAAGACATCGGGAAAATCTAGTCCACGTGGAATTCCACAAAGACCAAAAATCCCTGAACAACAACATTCAGCTAGAGTTCGAGTGAGATCTGAGAAAATCCGAATGGGATGGAAAATCTCGAACTCAAGAGAAAACCCAAAGAACCCCAAGAGCAAAAGCAAAAACCAAAGGCAAAGAAAGGAAAAGAAAGGGGGACCCATTTTGTTCCATATCAAAATGGGGTGGTTATGCAAGGCATAACAGGTACTAACTTGTCTTTTGGATCAGCCTACCATCCTCAGACTGATGGAAAAACTAAGGTGATAAATAGAGTGTTAGGTAACCTTCTCAGGTGCCTCACCAAGGAGTATGGATAGACATGGGAATTGGTCATATCACAAGCTGAATATACCCACAATGACAATATGAATTGGACCACAGGAAGAAGTCCTTTTGAAATAGTGTATGGAATGCACCCAAGAGGTGTGTGTGAACTTAGGGATTTAGGAGCTATGGAGCATAGGAGTGGCCATGCTGAGGACTTCTCTCAGACCATGAAGGAGATTCAGGAGCAAGTGAAGAAGAAAATTATAGAGGCTACTGACAAGCTAAAAGCTAAGGTGGATATGTCTAGGAAAGATCTACAATTTATAGTAGGGGACTATGTCATGTTCCATCTCAACAGATCTAGGTTGCAGAAAGGAACATCAACCAAGTTGCAGATGAAAAGAGTGGGACCATGTCAGTGTTAGCAAAATATGGAAAGAATGCCTACAAGGTGGAGCTACCTGCAGACACAGGCATTTCACCAGTGTTTAATATGGCTGATTTGATCAGGTATAAAGGACCAATCACTGACTTAGATCAGACAAGTGTGGATGTCTTGAAGTATGTGAGTAACATAGCCTTACCTCCTAAAGATAAGCTGCAAGCAGAGAGGATCTTGGAATCAAGGGTGAAGAAGTCTACTTGGACTAAGGAATACATGGAACATCTCATCAAATGGAAGGACAAACCAGAATATGAGACTACATGGATGGATGAATCTCAGTTCAAGAAGCAGGGTATTGATTTATCTCTGATCTCTCCCCACGTTCCTTAGTGTTTGTGCAAAGGGGGGGAGAATGGTGCAGGAGCACCCATAGGTTACCATAGATTGTCTAGAAGGTCATGTTTTGGAAATTTGTTTAGGTCAACTTATCATCTTTCATGTTCATTTTTGGTTGTTCCTTAGTGGCATTTTTTTTGGGTGTTGATCATCTAATGAAGGTCATGTTGACCATAGGATAGGTGACATAAAGTTCTAGCTCTAAATGAGGTCTTGGATTTTTAGGAATTCTTGCAAAATATTTGAAAATGTTGCTCAATTGGAGCTACAATTGGCCAAGAAGAGTCAAGGAGAGAATAACTTATTTGGTGACGTATTTGTGGGATGCCTCAGCATTGGAGAGGGGTTGGAAGCATATTTTTATGTTTTGAAGTTTTGTGAATTCAAGAAAAGCAATTGTGTTTGAGAGTGAATTTTCTGATTTTTGCATTGAAGTGAGGTTTTATGGATTGATCATGGTACTATAGGTTTTGTAGGGTGTAGTATAGTTGTTCTTCAAGCATTGTGTGGCATTAGTTAGTTTCTTTATTCAATTTCAAGCATTTTTTGTAAATAGTTTGATTTTCTTACTATTGTTGGTCTGAACCAGGCAGTTTTTTGAAAATGGAGTGTTAGTTCACTTTCCCACCATACAAATTGTACAGACCTTTGGGAATAGTGATTAGACTCCATGGATGTACATATGGTAGAGTTTAGGGCCTTTGAAAGCACAGGAGCTACTGTGGAAGTCTTGCCCTAGGTGAGCTAGGGAAGTGCCCGGCTAGGAAAGACCTTAGGGAAGAGCACTTGAGTTGCAAGGGTGCCAAATTCTTGGAAAATTATCTTTTGAAGAAGGTAGGTATGAGTCTTTCCAAGACATAGTATGGAGGAGCAAGCTCCAACAATCCATCTAGTGAAGGAAATACTTATCAGTTTGCAAAGAAGCCAAGAAAGGGCTTAAAAGACCTAGTCTTGCTCATTTTCAGGTTAGGGTGTTGTACGGCCAGTTGTGACCCAAGACCCCAAAAATATTTGAGAGGTGTTCATATGAACCAGGAATCCCAAGAAAATATTGGGGTGTTCTTTGGAAAGATTTGGAGAACTAACCTGATTTCTCAGAGAACGAGGCCTAATTGGGGCTCATAGGGCTAGTAGCCTTTTAGGCCTAAATGAGGGTTTGGTGAAAGCGACCTATAGATGGAGCTAGGTGGACTCCTAATACACTTAGTATGATGTATTGATGACCTTAGAAGCACCTCCACACCCCTGCAAAACTATATTCAAGATTTTGGAGGATTAGTAGCCTTTAGTGTGGATTAAGGGCTAAGGCAAGGGTTTCAAGATTGCACCAAGTCTTGACTTGGTAGGAGGATCTTTATTGATAGTTGGGTTGGAAAGAAGAAACTAGAGGACCCTAAGAAGGAAGAGGTTCTATAGGTTGCAATTGGTGGAGTGAGACACCCTAGAGGTCTTCCAAGCAAGACCCGGAGCATGAATCAATGATTGATTCATCCAACCTCCCTATTACCATATTTTTGTATTGTTGGACAGTGAGTCCTCTTTTGTATTTGAGTAGTGAGCTCTAGGAAGTGTGCTTGAATGCATGTGCATTCCCCTTATTATTTCTCATTATAATTTTAACAGGGTATAATCTTGTTGACTGACATCCACCGTGGTTTTTTTCCTAACAAGGTTTCCACATAAAAAATATTGGTGTTATCTGTCTCACTGATGTGTTAATTATTTGTGGTTAATTGCTTATTCATCAGATTTGAGATTAAGTTAAGTTAAGTAAGAAAAGTTTAAGTTTATGTCACAATTTATTCACCCCCCCTCTCAGTTGTGTGTCCTTGTTCTTCCAACAATTGGTATTAGAGAAAGTTCCTCTAAAGAAGTCTAAAAGCTTGAGGTGATTTGGGATGGCAACATTCAAGAAGGATAGTCTAAGATTTGATGGCACTAACTACTCACTGTGGAAAGTTAGGATGCAATGTCATCTAAGATGTATTGGTGAAGCTTTCTGGAAGATTACAAAAGATCCATATGTTATTCCTCAAAATGGTCCCTCCACTGCTAATGAGATCAAAGATGCTGAAAATAATATTAGGGCTATTGAAGCTTTGGTGAGTGCTTTGATAGATTCAAAGATGGCTAATGTGATAGGGTTGCAGAAAGCTCATGAGATTTGGACGAAGATGGAAACTTTGTATGAAGGAGATTCTCAGGTGAAGATGGCTAAACTACAAAGCTTGAAAGGAAAGTATGAGAATTTGAAGATGGGCAAAGATGAAAATATCCCTTATTTTATGCAGAGAGTAGATGAGATAGTGATGGGTATTAGATGTGTTGGTGGTTTTTTGGATGAAGATGAAATTGTGGCTAAGATACTTAGATCCTTGCTTCCATCCTACAAAGTGAAAGCTCATGCTATTGAAGAAATCAAATCAGTAACAAAGATATCAAGAGAAACGTTGGTCGGCAAGCTTGCTGCTTTTGAAATAAGTGAATTTGGTGAATCTACACCAAAGAATGAATCAACATTTAAGACTATAGTATCTGGAAGTAGCAGGAAAAGATATGGTCTAAGAGAGTGTTCCAGAAAAGTATCCAAGTATGATGAAGAACTGAAATAGCATGAAGATAAAGAAAGGGAAGTAAAAGAATGGAAGTGTTAATTGCAAAACAAGAAGGCAGAGGAAAAGTTAAGTATGAATATGTATTTCCTATTAAATTTTTCTCTTGCAATAAAATAGGTCATTTTGCATCAAGGTGTCCTAAAAGAGTTCCTAGATCTAAACCCAAGAAGTCTAGATTCCAAAAGAGATGTTACTTTGTTGAAGAAGCGGTGACTGATGATGAGTTTGATAAAGATAATGGAAATGAAGATGAATGGGTTTTCATTGCTACCATTGAAGATAATTCTGTGACGACTGAATTTGCTAAAGATGAAAAGGCTCTTGCAGCCTGAGTTGAAGAAAAAGATGAGTGGGTCATTGATAGTGGATGCTCACATCATATGATCAGTGATAAAATAAAATTTGTGAGTCTAGAGAAGTATGACGGTGGGGTTGTAAGATTTGGAGATAACAATGGTGTGATTCATGGAAGAGGATCTATTTTCCTTGTTGATAAGGATAACACTGATGATGTTCTATATGTTGAAGGTTTGAAGCACAACTTGTTGAGCATAGGATAGATGGTGCACAAGGGATATGATCTTCAATTCAAAAATGGAAGATGCAAGATACAAGGAAGTTATAGGAATATGATTGCTACTGGTAAACAAACAAAAGGTAATATCTTTCACCTGACTACTACAAGTGGGAGTTGTTTAATTGCTCAAGTAGATGAAAGTTGCCTATGGTATAGGAGATTTTGTGATGTAAATTTTGACAACATTATCAAGATAAGTTCTACTCAAGCAGTAAGAGATCTACCTAAGTTAGTAAAGCCTGCTAACACAATTTTCAAGGAATGTCATATGGGTAAACAAACTAGAGTCTCTTTCTAAAGAAAAAAATCATTCAAATAATTTGCTGGAGCTGCTACATACCAACCTTTGTGGTCCCTCCAGAGTCAGAAGTATTCATGGAGAAAGGTAATTTATGTTGATTATTGATGATTACTCTAGAATGATATGGGTTTCTTTCTTAAGAGAAAAATGTGAAGCATTTGAAAAGTTCAAAAGTTTTAAGGCTATGGAAGAGAATAAGAAAGGTCTAAAAATCAGGTGCCTAAGATCTGACAGAGGTGGTGAGTTCACCTCCAGGGAGTTCAACTCTTTTTGTGAAGAGCATGGAATTAAGAGACAATTATCTGGTCCTCGAAACCCTCAATGGAATGGAGTTGTACAGAGAAAGAATAGAACAATTTTGGATGTTGTCAGAACAATGATGATGGAAGGAAATGTATCTCAGATGTACTAGAGTGAAGTGGTAAGCACTATTGTGTATACTTTAAACTAGGTAAATTTTAATGGTAACTCTAGTAAGACCCCTTTCGAGTTATGGTTTGGTTACAAGCCTACTGTTAAATATTTCAAGATCTTTGGAAGTAGGTGTTATATCAAGAGAGATGATGATATAGGTAAGTTTGATGCAAGAAGCGATGAAGGGATTTGCTACGCCCTTAATATTATTGTACATCGGGTTATGAATAGTCAGCTTGTGGCTATCTTAACTCTCTATTAAGTCATATTATCATTATTATATTGTTATTTAGTTGTTTAGGTCAGCCTAAGTCTTATATAGGTGTGTCTAAGGCGGCCTAGGTGATATCCTTGGCATAAATAGGTATATATAGGAGGTTGTGAGTCTTATTTCATCATCAAGTTGTGAAGTGTGTTCTCATTAGAGATATTTGGAGGTTTTCCCCCTCAAAGTGGCTTGTTATTCCAGTTATTATCAAGTATTTGCAGCATATTTCATATCATATTCTTCTATTGTGCAAGTTATTTCATAACAAGTGGTATCAGAGCATGATCTTGGCACCATAGAGGCAAGGTTTTTCTCAATTTTGGAGGCGATTTTGGGAAGAGCATATCTTTCAGATTTTGGCAAATTTGTTTCTGATTTTTAAAGGGCTTTTGAAGAATATATTGAAGAATCTACAGTCCAGATTTTAGAAGAATTGGAGCAGAATTAAGTGAATTACTGTAGAATTAGGGTTTCTACACTATTTTTTAGGAATCTACATATCTCGCACATCTTGTTGAATTGGAGTCTAATTTTTATTGGGTTTTTGAATACATACTAAATAAAATTACAGTAAAAATTTGAGAGAATTTAAGTTTCAATTCGTGTGATTTATTTCAATATTAGTGGTTTCCATCATGACAGGGCCTGCAACAAGGGGTAAAAAGAATGTTGTCACTCCGGGGAAGACTCCTGATAAGGATGGTGAAACAATCGAGGATGTTACTCATAATGAAGAAATCAATAAGGTCAAGGAATAAATTTCCTCAATTAAGATGGATATATGTGACCTAAGAGGAGATATGTCTGACATGCGAAACATGTTAAGCACCTACATAGCTAAATCAAGAAAGGAGTTCTCAAGCGGCGAAGGTGAAAATTCTAGGTCAGCTACTATTAACACAAGCTTTAGTACTCCTATGGGATCTAGGAATTTATTTCCAAAGGTGGATATGCACAAGTTTGATGGTAAGGATCCTCTAACATGGATAAACCAAATGGAGAATTTTTTTGAAGTACACCAAATCCAAAATGGACAAAAGGTCACGATGGCTTCCTTATATTTAGAACTAGATCAATTCATTTGGTATAGTAGGCTTTGCACTCATTTAGGTAAAAAGGGGCTCACCGTATCATGGTCAATTTTTATAGAGGAACTCCAAGCGCAATATAGCAATAGCGTCATAGACAACTTCTTCAACCAGCTAGCTAAACTTCAACAAACAGGATTAGTTAAGGATTATATTCAGCAATTCCAAAATCTATCCTTAAGGGTGGATACAATTACGGAGGAAAAATTGAATGACTTATTCTTGGGTGGTCTCAAGGATCACATTCAACATGAGGTACGCTTGTTTAGCCCTAGTTCCATAAATGAGTCTTTTATCTTAGCACGCAGGGTAGAAGAGAAATATTTGATTCCTAAGAAGAAAGGGGCTAATGTGACAAGAGAGAAAGGATATTCAACACAACCTACTAAGTTGACTCCACAACAAATTGAGGAGAAAAGAGCAAAAGGCTTGTGTTAATTGTGATAGTAAATACAGTCGAGGACATAAATGTAGTGAAAAGAAATTGTTTTATATTGAAGGTCTGATAGGGAAGAAGGGAGGAACCATACCTAGAAGATGAAAGAGTCAAATGAGGAATCACACATGATTCCTCAACCAATCATTCTTTCATGCACTCTCAAGTTCGATGCTCCACAAACTCTCAAGGTGGGTGGGGTTTCTAAAAATGAAAGGTAATAGTGTTGGTCGACTCGGGTGGTACCTCTAATTTCATCAAGCAAAAGAGTTAAGCTACTCGTCTAAATTGTTTCATATATCCGACTCAGGTTTCAGAGTTTTGATTGTAGATGGTGGTACAGTTAGTTGTTTAGGGAAGTGTCATAGCATTAAATTATCCATGGGAGATTATCATCTTGATACCCCAATGTATGCGATATCCATGGGTGCAGCAGATATTGTTTTGGGAGTACAATGGCTTACTACATTAGGAACAATTGAGATGAACTTCCAAGAACTATTCATGAGATTTCAATCAGAAGGAAGGCTAGTAGAGCTAAGGGGGTTGAAGGAAAAATCTCCACAAATGGTAAGCTCTCATCAAATGCAAAAGTTGCTTAAGAAAGGAGTGGATGGATTTGTGGCCCAACTATATTCATTAGGGAATCTCTCAATCCATTCTCCTACTCATCAGTTGCAGCTATAGTTGATCGTACTTTCCGGTTGTTGTTCTTGGAGATATGCCTAAAAAGGACTTCCTCCTAAGAGGATCATGATCCCATATAATAGTTAGTCGAGGGAGCCAACCAGAACATTGAGGCCTTCACAATTATCCACACATACAAAAGAGGTGAAGATAGAAAAATTGTTGAAAGAGATGCTAGAGAATATGAGGCATAGCCAAAGTGCTACTCCTGCCGGTGGTGATGGAGTACGTGAAGGATGATACTTAGAAGCATGTTTCAGTTATAGAGTGCTCAACATGTACACCATTAAAGATAAGTTTCCAATTCAAGTCATTGATGATTTGTTAGATGAATTAAATGGAGCTATGTTTTTTACCAAGTTAGATCTTAGATCTGGTTATCACCAAATTCGGATTAAGGAGGAGGATATTTGTAAGACAGCATTTTGGACTCATGAGGGTCATTATGAATTTTTGGTGATGCCATTTGGTCTTACCAATGCACCATCTACATTCCAAATTTTGATGAATTCCATTTTTAAGAAGTTCTTGAGAAAGTTTGTGTTAGTATTCTTTGATGATATATTAATTTATAGAAAGACTTGGGAAGAACATTTGCAACATGTGGTCAGCAGCCCACAAATAGCAGAAGATCATAAACTCTATGCTAAGCCATCCAGTGTGCTTTTGGTCTTCTGAGGAAGGTGGAGTATTTGGGACACATAGTTTCACATGGAAAGGAGTAAGGTGGACCCTAACAAAATTAAGGCCTATCATGGAATGGCCTATTCCAAAAACCATTAAAGCTGAAGGTTCTTGGGATTATTGAGGAGGTACTATAGAGATTTGCTTGAAGAATTATGGTAGTATAGCAGCACCTCTCACCCACTCTATTGAAGAAGGTTCTTTTTCATTGGAGCGGATACCTATTACAACATTTGAGAGATTGAGGAGGCTATGTGTACAACTCGATTACTTACCCTCAGGACTTCACCAAGGGAATTCATTTATGGAATGTGATGCTTCTAGATTCTCATGTTTGGGTACTCAGGTGGCTCTTAGCTCTTCATACCACCCCTCAATGGGATGGGAAAACTGAGAGGTTGTTAATAAGTGTTTGGAAGGGATATCTACATTATTTCACTTGGAGGAAAATAGTCCCAGTGGGTAGATTGGCTACCACTTGCAGAATGGTGGTATAACACTTCTTTTCATAGCTCATCAAAAATGTCTCCATTTTTGGCACTTTATGGATATCATCCTCCTTCCATCACATCATCAATTAAGGTGTCCCCAAGAGTTTAGGAAGTAGACGACCACTTGCTTCATCAACAACAAGTACTTTCAGGACTCAAGGAGAATTTAGCCATGGTACAAAATTGAATGAAGCAACAGGCAGACCAACATCGTAGTGAAAGAAGTTTTGAAGTTGGGGATTGGGTCTTCTTGCGATTGCAGCCTTATAAGAAAATCTCACTAAAGCAGCAAAGAAATAATAATAAGTTGTCTCCAAAGTATCATGGTCCATACCAAATCATGCAGAAGATCGGTAGTGTTGCCTACAAGCTTGCGTTGCCACCAACAACAAAGATACATCCGGTTTTCATGTTTCCCTATTTGAAGAGGTAATTGGGCATAATATTCCCCTCAAACAACACTTCACAGGTTGGATGAATAAGGAGGAATCATTTTGGAACCAGGAGTGCATTCATCAAACCACCTAAAGAAATTTGAGGAATAGAACTATCACTTTGAATATCTCATCGATGGAAAGAATTTACGGTTAGAAGATGCCATGGGAAGGCAGGGAGTTCATTCAAAGTTTCAAACTTGATTGAAATTGAGGACAAGGGGCATGCTTCATGTAATATTATTGTACATGGTTGCTTGAATAGTTGGCTTGTGGCTATCTTAACTCTCTATTAAGTCATATTATCATTAGTATGTTGTTATTTAGTTGTTTAGGTCAGCCTAAGTCTTATATAGGTGCACACAAATTAAATACCGTTGATATCCTTGGCATAAATAGGTATATATAGGAGGTTGTGAGTCTTATTTCATCATCAAGTTGTGAAGTGTGTTCTCATTAGAGATATTTGGAGGTTTTCCCCCTCGAAGTGGCTTGTTATTCTCAATTATTATCAAGTATTTGCAGTATATTTCATATCATATTCTTCTCTTGTGCAAGTTATTTCATAACAGGATTTTCCTAGGTTACTCCACTAAAAGCAAGGCATATCAGTGCTATAACAAAAGACTGAGAAAGATAGTTGAGTGCAAATGTCATAGTTGATGAGAACTCTGTCAAATCATCCAAATATTATGAATATGATTCTGATGAAGACAATACTAGCAAAGGGAATAATTATTAGACACAGAATCTACTTTAGATTATTCCATATGTTCTAGTTAAGCAACCTCAAAATGTTCCAATAAATCAAGTCAGTCACGAAGCATAGACAAGTGCAAGTGTAGAAGAGAAATTAGAAGAATTAGAAGGTCAAGAATGTCTCAAAACTCCAAGGTATGTAAGGCTAAATCATTCTAAAAATAAAATCATAGGAGATAAGAATAAAGGAGTACAGACTAGAAGAAAGATTGTAGAAGAATATTGTCTGATTTCCAAGATTGAACCTAAAAATGCCACTGAAGTCTATCAAGATGAACACTGGTTGGAAGCTATGAAGGAAGAGCTGACAAAAATAGAAAAGAATGACACATGGATATTGGTTTCGAGGCCTCAAGACAAAAATGTGATTGGTACTAAATGGGTGTTTAGGAACAAGCTGAATGAACAAGGTGAAGTGGTTCAGAATAAAGCAAGACTAGTATGTAAAGGGTATTCTCAAATGGAAGGTATTGATTTTGAAGAAACCTTTGCTCATGTTTCTAGAATTGAAGCTGTTAGATTATTTCTTGCTTATGCTACATACAAGGATTACAAAGTCTATCAGATGGATGTGAAGTCAACATTTCTGAATGGAGAACTAGAAGAAGAAGTATACATTGAACAACCAAATGGATTTCAGCTAACTAACAAGGAATATATGGTCTTCCGATTAAAGAAAGCTCAATATGGACTTAAACAAGCCCCTAGAGCCTAGTACGCTAGATTGGACAAATATTTACTGAAGCTTGGATTCACTAAAGGTACTGTTGATACCAACTTGTACTTCAAATTAGATCATGATAAGGAATTAATTATAGATTTTTTTTTTATGATATCATTTTTGGAGATCACAATCTATGTATGAAGTTTTTTGATGAGATGAAGGATGAGTTTGAGATGAGTATGATTGGAGAGACGAAGTTCTTTCTAGGATTGCAAGTTACTCAGCTAGACAAGGGAATTTTCATATCTTAGTCCAAATATGTGAGAATTTTTGAAGAAGTTTGGAATGGATGATTCAAAACTTGTTGGTACTCCCATGGTAACCAGATGTAAGTTGACACAAAATGATGATTCTCCTAAGGAGAATCAAACTAGATATAGATCAATGATTAGTGGATTTCTCTATTTAACTTAGACTAGATCATACATTATAAATGCTATATGTATGGTTGTTAGATTTTAGGTTGATCCAAAAGAATCACATGTGACTGCTATTAAGAGAATCTTTAGATATCTGAAAGGAACAACTGACTTTGGACTTTGGTATCCAAAGGATGGTGATCTCACTTTGAGTGCATATACTGATGCAGATTGGGCTAGAGATTTTGATGATAGGAAAAGTACTAGTGGTGGTGTTTTCTTCCTAGGGAAGAAGTTGGTGTCCTCATTGAGAAAAAAGAAGAATTCCATTTCTCTATCTATTGTTGAAGCAGAATACATTGTTGTTGCAAATAACTGTACTCAAGTGATATGGATGAAATAGATGTTGAAAGATATCAGGGTGATATATGAAGAACCTATTTCCATATACTTTGAAAATTCAAGTACAATAAATATTTCAAAGAATCTAGTAATGCATTCAAAGACTAAACATATATCAATCAAGTTTCATTTCTTGAGGGAGAAATTAAATGAGAAAGAAGTTAGATTGGAATATGTGTCTACCAAAGAATAGATTGTAGATATATTTACTAAGCCATTGTTGAAGGATACTTTTGAGTATCTCAGAGGAATGCTAGGGGTGATTACCCCTCCAGATAAGAACTAAAGATGCATTTTCTTGCATCAATCTGTGAGCTACATTGCTATATTCTGATCTAGATTGATGTTTTCATGGCTACTACTCATGGGGAGTAGTCAGATGTGCAAATATGTGGCTCAGAGCGTGTATTTGGAAAGGTCATGGTTACCTTTTCCATTGATGTCAAAGGGGGAGAAGTTCAATGTGAAAAATATTTCTAAGGAGAAGAGCCTTGTGGGGAGAAGCGCAGTTGAGAAGAAGAGTCAGTGTGTTGGGTTGATGGCATTTTTCACATCATGTGTTGCCATCAATGCCAAAGGGGGAGATTGTTGGATGTTGAGGATATGGTTGCTAATATGTGGTTGTCATTTATGTCAACACTATTAGCATTTGGTGTATTAAAGGTTGTATATGTCAAGGATATTGAGAAAATTATAAAAG
>VDFB02058242.1:724037829-724118990 GCA_007258455.2 Sequoia sempervirens | reverse complement strand
AATGAAATTCATAAAAGGACTTTGTGAAAATGTGGAAATTTAGCTAAAATTCCTTTGAGAAATGAAGATATTGACATATCAAAGATGGTAAATTGCAAGAGTTATAAGTACATAAAGTTTGAAACAAAAATTAGGAAAGAATCCATGAGGTCAAATTATGTAGAAGAGGAGGTACCTATTGTTAGACACACAAGACAACTGAGAGGGGGGGTGAATCAGTTGTATACTTTAAAACATTCAAACCCTTTATATCTTCTCAAACCCTTATCAACCATTAAACCCTTAACATGCATTAACAAAATTTAAACATGTGAAACAGTAATGCAAACAAAGCAAACACATAAGAACATCAGATTTAAATGGAAAAATCAAGAAGGTAAAAAACCATGATGAGGATTATCTCACTAATATATGAATTGCAACACTGAATACAATAAGGATCAATGTCAAGGGCTCATTGCTAGAAATATAAAGAAAGGCTCACTACCAATGGCTAACTACCAAAGGAATCACTATCTATAAGAAAGAAGAATAGAAGGGATGACTCACTACCAATTTAAATTATTAACAATTCATCTCTCATATTTCGAAGGTATAGTTCCACTAAAGCACAAACAACTCATCAAATAGACTAAAATTAAGACATCATTTGCTCATTGTATCTTAAAGTCATAGGAATTAAATCTCACATTCAGAGCACCACACTTGATCAAATTTGCATCTTTCATATCACACAAAATTATACCCTTCGTGACCTAAAACAATATCAATTAGGTCAGCCTTAAGGAAACATATACACCTCAACCATGCAACATCAAATAAGTTGGCACCAAACACTTCCACCAAGGAAAGAAATGAAATTAGACCATGCCACTACTTAGATGGGACCTAAATCTACACCAAAATGCTTCTCAACACTTCTTGAAATTGGTTCGTGCCTTACGATGAGAAGTAAGACTAAAAAGAGGGTGATTGTTTCTGTTGAAGAGCTGGAGGATGTTATCAGTATGCATGAGGAGGTCATTAAGGAGAACATGGCCTTGGCTGAAGTCTTAGATAAGTTGTTGTAGCTCGTGCTTCCTTTTTTGGTTCAGTAGGTTTGTTGATGTTTTTTGTTGTTGGGTTTGCTGACGGGTTGCTATTGCTATTTTTTCTGTTAGCTTTTTGGTTTTTTAGGTTGCTGGGTTTAGTGCTTAATTTATTTTGAAACTTTTCATCTATGTAAAGGGTTTCGGGGTCCCTTCAAAACCTATTTTTCCTTATCAAAAACACTTCCTCAAACAAAAATTATCCTTCATAATTAGTGCTAGCATGCTAGGTCAGCCAAACCTGCACTAACACTAACAAGCGACCATAAGCATGCATCTCTAGGTCTAGAGACATCTTGTGGACCATAAAAAAACATTCCAAAACATCTCAAAATATTCCACATCATTGGAATATTCACAACTACTGAAACCACCTAAAACATAAGAAGACCTTCAATCTGTGCAACCAGACATACTAGCACAAACGTCCAACACACAAAATAACCTTGAAAAACAACTAAACACCTAAAACTTCAAGGGAATGTAGAGATAGACATTATAAGCACATTCCCAAATCCATAAAACAAGAACCTTCACTACGGAGAAATACAAAGAAATCTCATTTCTCCCAGACACCCTAATTCACTAAACATACATACTATCAAACGCATCTTCCACTATAGTAGAAATCTAGAACCTAAAAATATGGATATGACACCTTTTAACACCTTTTATCAACACATTTATTCATTTTTTCTCAAAAGCACTTAGAAACCAAGTAAACCAGCTTCATTAGCAACATTACTAACATCTATGCAACACATTTGTAACATGCAATCCTTTCCAACTACAATAATCTCCCCAAAAACAAGCTAGGCCAACAACCTTTGCAATCTATACTGAGGTAAGACACCAATAACAACACTAGCATGTGTTGACATCAATACCAACAATTCCAGGTACATCATCAATACCAATAGCATTCCAACACTCTCTTTATAGAAGGGGTTGACATAAATTCCAACATCGAAGAAACTCACAAACAACTCAAGCTTCCAACATCTCCAAACTTACAACAATCTCCCCCTTTGTCATTGATGGCAACACCTACTTTTTGAAAAACCATCAACAACAAAAGAAACCAACAATAATACTAGAATAAGCAATACTCCCTCTGACTAGGTCAACTCTTTACTCTTCATCCTTTCTCTTCACATACTTCTCCTACAACACCAACAATACCTACATTCTATATTATTCTCCTCCTTTGATCCTCAGACAATGCTCTCCCCATATAGAATTTTTTCAACATGTTTTTCTTTCTCCCCTATGCTTTTTCAACCACTTCTCTCCCCCTTTTACATCAATGGAAAAGGTCCATAAAATCATACAACTCTCTTTCCTATATTGAACATTTTTTCTCACCCTTTTATAACATCCAAAGGGAAACACCTATACCTTTCATACATCATTTGCATAGGATTTTTATTTTTGACAACTACATACATCACTTTGAAACTACTTACAACACTAGTAAGCAATTGCATTGAACTCACTTTCCTGCACACTCCCCCTTAGGGAACACAATATGTTCTATTTTACTACACCATCCAAAAACCACTACTACCTATTCCACCTGAGAGGTAGCCTTCAACATCAGTTTAGGACAAAGAATGTGTCTTGAAATGCTTCACGGATAGATGCACACACCTATGCACCTAGTTGAGAGAAGGAGGGGAAATAACCCCTAAATTCTCTTAGAGATACTCAAAAGTATCTTTTGGAAGAGCCTTTGAGAAAACATCAACAACCTAATCCTTAGTAGGCACATACTCCAACTTCACTTTATTATTTTCAAATTTCTCTCTCAAGAAGTGATACCTAATTGAGATATATTTTATTCTTGAATGAATTACCAGATTCTTTGAAATATTGATTACACTTGCATTTTCATACATGATAGAAATATGTTCATCATATGAAGCTCTTATATCCTTCATTATTTGCTTCATCCACAACTCTTGTGTACAACATGATGCTATTGCACTATATTCTGCTTCTAAAGTAGATAATCTTACTTAGCCATGAAACTAACCTACTTCCAAGAAAGAAAACACCACCACTTGTACTTTTCTTGTCATCCACATATCCAACCCAATATGTATTTATATATGCACTCAAGGAGAATTCAGTATCCTTAGGGTACCACAAACCATATACAGAGTTCCCTTCAAATATCTAAATATCCTCTTCACTACTGCAACATGATATTCTCTAGGATCTTCTTGAAATCTAGCCACAAGACAAATTGAATGCATGATATCTGATCTAGTAGCAATAAGGTATAATAGTCCACCAATCACTGATCTATTAAGAGAACACTGACATAAGAGCTTTGAGTCACTATTATGATGTCTTTTCCCTTTAGCATTTTCATCTTTTCATTGCCATACTTATGATTTTGTCTTTATGTTGTACCTTTTGAAAAATTCATGGAGAGCTTATATCATTGTCACAAACTTGACAATCTGCCCTATACCCTGTCATGATTTCCCATGAAAAATTATTCATTCATTTCTAAACCATAAGAGTCCTTACTACCAGAGGAAGATTTACCAAAACTAAGACCCCTAAAGAAGCTCTAACTCAATTCCCTTTGCTCCACACTAGCACCAAGATTCCATTCATTCATTTACCACAAATGATGGAAAAGAGGATGATGATGTTGTTATGAGCACTGAGGCTATTAATTTTTTTTCTCTATTTATGGTTTTTTATACCACTATGCTCTACACACTAAGAACATTGATAGTCCACATTGCATTTCAAAGAATAACAATGGAAAACATGCACATCCTAGTGATTATATGAAAGAGACAGTCATTCCAGAACACAAGGCTTGAGTAAGGAAGTAATAACTAGACATGGAGGGAAACTAAGGAGTAGTGATAGGTAAGAAGAATGGTCAAGATTATAAAGAAGTAAGTTAGCATATGCATTTATATGATAGTCAATAGGAAACTCCATGAAGACAGTGTCCAAGAGGATCATTACAAGTCTAAACATCACAATTAAAATAGTATAGACAACCAATGATATATAGTGTAGATAGCCAATGATATAGTTCAAGGAAAGTGATAGAACAAATTGAAAAAGGGGTAGCTAGTGTGATCTCAATGAATGACAGTCAAATGATGAGGGAGACAATGTTTGAGTGACATAATTCTTGAAAGATTCAAAATTCACCAAGGTGACTATCAAGATTAAGGTGTAGTGATATGATGATATGACCAAAATGGAGAATCAAAATGTGGTAAATATCAAGAATAAGGAATAGTGAATGAATATTTTGAAGTGATAGTCGCATTCATGACAAGATGATTAAAGATCATGATAGTGAGCACATGTGAAGTATGATTCTTGAGTAGGTATTATGAGTTATAACCATAAATACAATGAGAGAAAACTCCATCGAATCAAGAGAGACACCCAGGGTATTAAATTTGCATTGAACAATCATACCAATTGATACGACATGAAGCATAGACAAGGAAAACAAACTATTTCAAAAAATTCCTCAAAGAAATTTGATATCATGGAAGGAAACCTTCCCCACTCTCTCGAAAACACTTCAATTCATGCTCACAGTGTTGTGGGAAATCCTTTCTTGCATCACCATGGGCATGAATTGAAGTGTTTGTGAGAGAGTGAGGAAGGTGGATATACTATTAGATCGATCTAAAAAATGGAAACAATCCTTTCTCCCCTAATTCTATTATGATATAGTAGGAGTAGTGAACCTTAGATCGATCTCCTCAATCCAATCTTCTATCTTGCCCTAATGCAGTAGGCAATCCATCCATCTATTCCATCAAGTCATTTTTCCTACTATTACACATGTAACATGAATCACTCACTCCAATAATATCATCTCGATAGTGTCCACTCCAATCCATACCCTAGTTTCCCCCACTCTCCCATAAAAACTTCAAGCCATGACCTCAATGATGTGGGAAATCCTGTCAGGCTTTCCCGCATCACCGCAGGCATGACTTGAAGTGTTTGCAGGAGAGTGAGGAAGGTTTCCTTCCATGATATCACATTTATTTGAGGAATTTTTTTAAACATTTTGCTTGCATTGTCTATGCTTCCAAATTTTCATGTATTTCTAGCAGAGTACTTGTAACTACAACATATGACAAAAAAATCCCTGTTGTTATGCTTTGATGGATGTCCCTTCATTATTACTGGATATCTGATGTAGTGCACATTATTATAGTGCAAGCCTATTTTTTAGATTGTTTCATTTATCATCTCCAATATTCTCCACAAGAACATTGTCCCTATTTAAAATGATGGAAATGGTTCACATCTCTCAGAATAATTTATCTTGCAACATTCTTGGGGTTGAATTTAGATGGAGAAGATTTTTTGATTTTGTGTCTTCTTTTGGTCATGTAATATAAATCAACCCATGTCTTTACCTATCAATTGAATCAGTTTTGTAGAAAATCATTTGTTACACATGCATTTGGCATCAATGTGCAAAGTCACCTCCTTGTCATTCACAAGAACAACCTATCTTTGAAGCACTGTTCTGAGTTTGATTAAGAGGACTACCACCTTACACTTTGAACCCTTGCACAGTCATAACATCCTTTGCACAAGTGTTTCCTCATTGTCATTTTCTATATGAGGATCTTTTCAAACAAAAGGATTTAAATGGTGGACTAAAATTGTAATTATCTCCAATACTTGTTTGTACAATGCTCATAAAAGAACCTCTATTTAAGCACAAAATTTGAGCATGGAATCATGAAACTGTCAACTAATATTGACTGTCCTAGCATTTGGACCTCATATTGACAATGAACTAAGATGGTTTAACTCCCTATCTTT
Organism: Sequoia sempervirens; assembly: GCA_007258455.2. Classification (NCBI taxonomy): domain Eukaryota; kingdom Viridiplantae; phylum Streptophyta; class Pinopsida; order Cupressales; family Cupressaceae; genus Sequoia; species Sequoia sempervirens. The sequence continues at coordinate 724,113,063 of VDFB02058242.1, read as the reverse complement.
CAATCTCTTGTGAAGCTCACAAAAAATCCTTAGTTGCTTACTTTTGTAGAAAGCTAATTGATTCCTATCAAAACCCTACCCTTTAGTATCATTTGTGTGGAAATATTATAATGCTACATGCTCCTCTCAAGGCTAGCTTTGATACAAGCACTTTATTCACCAAACCTATTCAAGACTGCACTTTCATTGTGTATATGCTTGATATGATACTCACTATACTCTGTTACCTTTGATAGAAATATATTTATAATGTTGAATATGAAGATGTTTTGAAGAGACGTCTTATTTGTTGAGTAAATTTTGCAGGGCACTATAAACTTTGCACTGATGATGTCTCAAATGGAGGGTGGTTGTCTAGTTGATTACAATTTCATCATAGATCTCTTTCTTTAGGTAATTTCTTTCTAGTTGTAAATTCATATACTTCTTCCTATTGATAAATAGCTTATGGTTTTTGATATGGAACTTTGAATTTGAGGTGACTATTAAACTATTGCTTTCAATGTAATTTTTTTTGTTATATGATTATTTCTTGTAGTGCCTATATTGGGTGTAGATTCATGCATCAAGTTGTTTAAATAGTTCAAGTCTTATGAAGGGCTATATTTCTTCTTGGGTACATATTTGAGCTCCAGGTGATTTGAATTTGGATTGTCACTAATATTCATTGGTCTATTTGAGGAGGTAATTTTGTAGTAGCTTGGGAACCTTGTACTTATATGGTAAATTGTATTTTAAATGTCATTGGAAGTGAGGATCCTAACATTCACTTCAAATACATTGAAGCAGTAACCAAAATTGGACAGATCAAGGAGGTGGAGTGTGTAACCAAAGAGTCAAACTTCTATGATGTTGAAAAGACAAAGAAATTTCTTATGGAAGCAAGACTTGTAGATGCTTGTCCACTAATAAATGTCTATGGTCAGTTTGGATTTTTCTACTGTCATGTTTAGTAAAGATTATCAATCAAGGTATATGCAGAACATAGTTCTCAATCCATACTGACCATTCATGGTGTGAAGTCTATAAAGGAGTCTTTCATAGAATCCTTAGGCTTCATTTTTCAAGTAGTTCTTTCATGTTTTCGACTTGTATAAGCAAAAAATAGAGCATTGTAACTCATTTTTCTCAGTCACAAAACTGAGAAACACAATTTGTAACACATTTTTCAAAGAAAAGACATTTTTTCTTGTATTTGTTGTAAGAACACCTTTTCTCAATAAAATTTTAATATTTTTCCTTCTTAATAGTTGTTTCATTATGTGCAAATGAATGATTATTTATGTTCTTCTATGTTTTATGTTTAAACCTCAAAAGCATTGTCTCAATTCTAGCACTTTTATGTAGAAATTAGTGAACAAAAACAATTAAATAAACTACCAATTGACTAAATATACTACCAATTGATAGAAATCAGTGAATAAATATGACTAAAAATACTACCAATTGACATAAATCAGTGAATAAATATAATACCAATTGACATAAATCAATGAATAAATATGACTAAATCAATGATTAAAAATATTCTACCAAATTGATCAATCAAAACAACCAAATAAATGAATGGAAATAAACTACTAATGGTCACGTGACCAAGCTCAGTGAATAATATGACTAAATATATGACTAAATCAATGACTAAAATAATGACTAAATATACTACTAAATTGATCAATGAAAACATCCAATAAATGATTAAAATTGGTTTAGTCATAAATTTTATCACGTTATAAATGATTGGAAATAAACTTCCCATCGTCACATGACCATGTTCAGTCATTTATATGCAGTTTTTAGTATTTTTCTTAGTCATATATTGTTGTTTCTATACTAGTGATACTTGCTCTGATATGTCTTAGGAGATTTGTCATTCTTGCTCAACTTACAACTAGTAACCATAGGAGTACATACCAATTTAGAATCCTCCATTATAACTTCTTTGAAATTTCCTTAACATACTTAGACTATGATATGAATATACCTTTCTTTGATTGACTGATCTCCAAACCAAGGAAAAAATCATCTCCCCACACATTGACATCTCAAATTATTTCTACATTTCCTCTGCAAACCTTTTGTACATACCTTCATTTCCTCTAAAGATTATTTCATCAATATATACTACCACAATTTATATTTTTTCACCTTTAACTTTGAAATAGAAATTGCTATCTATAGTACCTTTTTTGAATCCTTTGTACAACAAGTACTTATCTAACCTTGTATACCAAGCTTTGGGAGCTTGCTTTAGTCCATACAATGCTTTCTTCAATTTGTAGACCATATTTGTATCTTCTCAACCAAAAACCTTTTGGTTGTTCAATGCACTAGTAGAATTTGGCAAATAAATGAATATGTGACTAAAACTTTTAGTCACAACTACAAATGACTAAATTCTACTATCTTTTGTAACTCAGCTATAAATGAGTAAATAAATGACTAATTTGGTCATTGACTACACATATTTAGTCACACAAATAAAAATGACTAAATAGTTAGTTATTTATTTAGTCACAATCCATTTGAATAAATCATTTAAAAAATCAATTATCAATAGCCTGCCAAAATACTCTAAAACTTTAATAAAAATACTCTAAATTTTTTGTTGAAATCTTATTTTCAAGCATATCCCACCAAAATGGAGTTTTCATTTTAATAAACATACTCTAAAACTTTCGTTGAAACCTTATTTTCAGTCATAGCCCACCAAAATGGAGAAGTGTTTTAGTAAACAATGACAAAGAATGGTAAGGAGATGTGCGTGACATGAGGCATATGATTCATTGTTTCTTATCTCATTACTACTCTACTCAACAAGGGTTACATTGTTCATGCTATTGTTTGTAATCCAGCTATTTAATTGACATATATTTGTATAATATCAAATTCCTTTAGATGCTTTGAAGTATCAATGTATCCTATATAGGGTTTAGAATGATTTCTTTTAATTTAAAAAAATAAATAAATGATGTATTTTAATGTGATTAGATAATGTGGATATCTCCTAAATCTGCCCCAGCACATTGTCCTCTTTGGCACTATATTCATTACTCCAACTGCTAGGGTTTTGCATGTGACATCTTTAATATCTTCATGACAATGGCTTTTAAATATATCTCATTCTTTGCTTTAATCTTTATCATGGTAACCCTTGAGTTCCATAATCCACCTTCAATCTCTTCTAAGAACGTTGTCTTAACCTCGACTGCATAGTATGCATATAAAGCAAGTCCTTCATACCTACCATTATTCCAAACCACGACTCACTGCCTTGCTTAAAATGTTGCCTCCATATGCACAATAGCATGTTTTAAAATCATGGTTGCTAGTGATTGACCATTAAGGTCACTACTTTCATCAAGATACAATGATATTTTGTCTTCAAACTTAAGGCATTATGTATGATAACATTTTGAATTGTTTTTTGTGTATGATTTTATTTTCTTCCACATTTACTACTTTTCTAACTGCCTTTAAGACTAGATATTGCACCCTCAACTACAATCTCAAACAACTCACTCACTGTCACTTTAATATTCCTGTCATGAGCATCCTCATATAAAATCAAACTATACCCAATAGATTTCCTACTTACTATAGGGGACTCATTATTTCATGGTATTGTGGGTCTTAAGATCCTTCAACCTTATTGTCACTACTTCACATTCCACAAGGTATTATTCACTATTCTCCCATCTTTGATGAGTCTCAAAACACTGCTCAAATATGCAATCCACTACCTCCATCATACAAAGGCTAATAATAAAATTGAACCTATGATTACCACTGTTCATTCCCTGATTGCATTGTCCTTGTCTAACACTATCAAGAGCATTTGAAAAACCCTTAAGGTCAGTAAGGGGGTAAGGAGACTCACTATTAAAATCTCCACTTTACTATGCAAGGTTTGAGCTTTATTATCTTGTCATTGGTCAGCTTATTTTTTATCGTCACACCTCAAGTAATGTCATTTTTCTTACCATAGATTGCATTTACAAATGTCACTAAGCTACATAGTGTAATTGTTATTGGCTACAATCTTTAGATTGAAATATTTTGTTAGTGGATACAATGTCTCAATATTTTTGGTATTGCAACCTCACTAATATATTAGAGTTATGGTTTATGTTAGCCTAGGATTTGTACCCTATTCATGCTCTTACCAATGCTTCTGTTGGTATTTAAAAAAACCTTAAATCTTGTTTAAAAAAATTAGCTATCTTGACAAGGTTGTGGTATGATCTTGGATTGTATCCTAGAGTGTGTGGGAAGCTTGTGTTTGATCATTAAGGTATGTAAACTTGATTAGGGAAATGTATCCTATATAGCATGGGAATTGCTTTAATACTCTCCATAATGGTTATTAGAAGATCACATTATTATAGTTTGTGGTAACCCAAGATTGCATATCCAATAGAGGAAGTTCCTACATTCTAAAGATAAAATCATAAATTTTTTGGTCTAATTTGACATCCAACCTAACATCTTTAATATCCGATAGAGAAATTTCATACATTCTAAAGATAAAATCATAAATCTGTTGGTCCAATTTGAGGTCGTGAAGTTCTGACAAAGAAATTTCCTACATTCTAAATATAAAATCATAAATCTACTTGGTCCAATTTGAGGTCCAATTGTAAGGATTTTTCTTTCTAATTATACTTTCTGACATTTGTCTTGATACAAATTGTTACTTTAGAATTATGGTATTTCTTTTCTTCTAATGTTTTCAACCCGCATTTCAAGGAAGAGCTCTAGAGATGCTTCCTTCATATGGAGACTACACTTTTCTACTATAGGTTCTATCTAGAAACACCAAAAGCTCAGGTACTATCATACTCAAGTACAACAAAGTTTGAGGTGAATTGCACTTAATATTTTATGTTGATATAGATATGTTCTAACACGTCTTTAATTGTTGTAGCATAACAGATAGGCTAAATAGTTGTTCATATACCATTTTTTCAAATTCTAAATTTCTATACCTTATTTTAGGAGAAAATCATAGGGGGACTCTATACATAAGGCACCATTGCTTCAGATTCAAAATTGTTGGCTCTTTCACAATTGTTTGCTTCATTTATTTAATCTAAGATAGACTATTGAATAGAAGATCCTCTCAAAATCATTGTAAAATCCTTTATTCTAGGATGAATGTTTATAATATTTCCCATCATAACAATAAACAAAAGCATCAATCATTAACCTAAACTTTGCAAGAGTTTCATCAAATTCTACTTTTCCACTGTAACATCCCGCTATGCAACCCTGAAGGGTAAGAGCCCAAAGAGGACCAGATAATTTTTTTAAATAACATACATAATAACTTACACATAAAGTAATTGCCAATATGATATATGAAAGAAAAACATGGCCAACCATGGTCGAATGCACCACCAAAAGGAGAGGACTAATCCACTCTCTAGAGAAAATCTGAATAGGAGCAAACAAAATAGCTCCTGAAATTTTGCTCCAGAACCCCCTGCTCTGGAACCTCCTGCTCTAAAACTTCTTGCTCTAGAACCTTCTGCTCTAGAACTTCCTGCTATGAAACTTCTTGCTCTAGAACCTTCTGCTCCGGAACTTCCTGCTCTGGAACCTCAAAAAACACATATAGAAAGCTTTGATGCATCAAATCTTTTGCAACAACAACACAAAACAATAACAAAAGGTTGTAAAGTGCCAGAACTTTTGCAGATTACAGTAAGAAGGAAATACATAGCCCAAACCCTCACATAACCTTCCTATACATGCATAAACGCTCACCACACAAGAGAAGAATAATAAAGGATAATAAATTCATTTTAAAACCCAAATGAGATTCCTATAATCATTCAACCATTATGCATCAATTAGGAAGGAAAAAAACAACAATAAATAGGTGCTCAGCACCCACACCAAGTCACCAAATCTAGTCTAATCAAAGCATACCACTATTCTCATTATTATTTGATTACAACATCCTTCATGAGAAGGTCCAATAATAATATTACAATTACAAGCTTAGGACTCAAGTTCCTTGAATTATACATTTATAACTTTTACACTAATGAGAAAGCATGAAGAGAAGGAGACATGAGAGTACAAAAGGAGGCATACAAACATGAAACAGATCCACCATGTCAAGATCTCTAGTCCCTAATGGTGGTTTGCAATGCCACCCAACCATGTGGTACCCACAAGTACACCTCGTTGTGCTCATGGAGATAGTCACATGGCCTAGACACTCAAGCAAGATTCAAGCACAAGGTATAGGCTTACACACACACCAATCACAATGAATACACTTCATTCAAAATAAGGCTAGGCATCCCAAATAGGGAAGCTAACATATACATCAAGCAACTCAATTCACACAAGGGAGAAGAGTAGAATTCATGCAACTACATAAAGCATCTAATGCATCAACACAAAGTAAGAGAACATTCCAACACATGGATTATGTGGCATACAAGTTACTCACACATGGAAATCACATGCCACACACATCACTCATAAGAGGAATCAATGAAATACAAGCCATTACAGTTAATATGCCAATAACTCATAAGAGGAATTAAATGAGATACAATTCATTCCATAAGATATGAACATAGTATTCAAACCCAACACCAAAAGAGAAAGGAACATACATCTTTCTGGTGCTACTCAAAATAGGATCTAGATGCTAAAGTCCAAGCATAGGGAGATTCATAATGTGTGCCCAAAGGAATGGCATCAAAGAGACTTGGAATTTTTTCATACAACAAGAATTCATAGCTACACAAGACCCACGCTCTACGAGCGGGAATGTCTTCCCAACCATCCTTAGTCTATAAGAGCACTAAAGGCATGCAGGGGTATCCAATAAACCATAAATGACTTCCACGACTCACTCTAGTACCTAGTCCTAGGGTTCATCTCATTCCATATGAACAAGGAAATATAGCCAAAGCAATAGTGCAACTCACAATGGAATTCACATCCGAAAATGCAAGGCATTCACACCTCTTGCGGCACTATTCACATTTTTACACTAAAATAGCAAATCAGAAATTTAAACAAGCAAATAGATTCAAAATGATCCCATTCAAAGAATTCATATACATTTTCTATCATTCCTTATTATAATATTCAATAATATTCTCAAAATTTCACTTTTAAACAAAGTCCAAATTTTTACACAACTAGGTTTCACCATTGATGTAGCTTGAAAAAGTTTAAAATTTTAAAGTTTGAAATTCAAAAATGTAAGAATACCCTTTTGATCTAAATGTGCCTAACACCACACTTTTAACATAAAAACAACAATTTGTTTTAAATCAAACCCAATTTTCACAAATAACCAAGTTTCACCATTGATGGAGCTTGAAAAAACTTAAAATTTCAAAGTTTGAAATTCAAAAATGTAAGAATACCCTTTTGATATAAATGTACCCAAAAATACACTTTTAACATAAAAACAACAATTTGTGTCTTCAATTAAAAAATTGTCATGATAACCCCATATTTGAGAAAATTCTCAAAATTTTCACAAAATAAATTCTACACTCTTAAATTGATCCAAATAAAAATCATAGAATGATTCTAACATACTACCAATGTATTTAGAATCATTTAAACCATTTATAATCAAGTAAATATGAAGAAATGATAAAATACCTCCATTCCCAAACAAGAAATTCACATGAGTAGATGTTTGCACACAATCCACGAGAGCACACAAAATCACAACCATCACTTCATTTCCCCATTCCTATCCAAACACAACTAATCCCATGAAATTTCATGCCCAATTGCTCCCACAATGAACAAATCAAATTTTCAAAAAAAGAGGGTTTTTCCCTCACATTTTCTCCCCAAAAATATGCTATAGTAAAAAAAAAAAATCTCTTTTCCTTTTTTAAACTCCTTTTTCCCATTTCACTTTTTTTTGAAAAACCATATTAAAATTATCTTTTAACATAGACTAATTTATATCATTTCCTTATTTTCCCAAAATATAATTTAAACATTCAATTTATAGCATAAATTAGCATTCAGCATAAAATCACAATTTAGCTTTTTTTTATAAGCACAACTTAAAATTAAATAATAAATAATGCTTACAATTTCCTAAATGAATCTAATCACACAAATTATGCAATTATGGTGAAACAGAATACACATAAGCCCAATTATCCCTTTTAAACAATAAATTCCCCCATTTAATCATAAAATGCATTTCCTAAATTAAAATTTATGGAAAAATGCAATTTAACTCAAAAACTCAGACACTCTTTATAGGCCGACCACATAAGGGATTAAGGTTTTTCAGAATGTGACCAATCACAGTATCTGAGGTTTGCACTAATTAAGAAAAGACAAATCATACCCAACTGGGTACAATGATAAGGGTTTAGGTCAAGGGTTGGCCAATGAATTATCTCTTGTTAACTATCGTTAGGGAAGGTATGCTCAGACCTGTGAAGCTAGGTGGAGTCAATACATGGTACCTATAACATACACATATAATGGTGTACCTATGCATATACATATATACATAGCCAAAACACATGGTACATCCTGACTATAGTTAACTACCATATATATCAATTAATTGCATCAGCATAGCTAATCATGATAACCTTTCACTTAATCAACAATATCTAACCTCATTATAATAACATTCAACATTTAAAATATCAAATCAAAATCAAAATGCTATCTTACCAGCCTAGGTTTAGAGAGGTGTTACATCCACTCTCTTTTCCATTCTGAATTTTATTCCCAATTTCATCCATGAAGAACTTCCTCATCTTGTAGATCTTGTTGTTAGTCATAACTTTACCAGGTGTTGAGGATAGCTTCAAGTTTTTACCCAAGTAGCAATTGAAAAAATTCAGCCTCACCAGATCAAAATTCTGGTAAGGTCAATTTTTTTCAATTGTTGCTTGGGTAAAAACTTGAAGCTATCCTCGACACCTAATAAAGTTATGGATAACATGACCTATAAGCAGAGGAAGTTCTTCACAAATGAAATTGGGAATAAAATTCAGAATGTAAGAGAGAGTAGAAAAGTAGAATTTGATGAAACTCTTGCAAAGTTTAGGTTAATCTGATGTTTTTGTGATGCTAAGTAGGGAGGATTTTGTCAGACAATCACAATTCAAACTATTTCAATCTATTTTTCAACCTTCAAAACCCTAACTTGGTATTGTTTCACAATTCCTTCCTATTCTCTTTGTAGCATATCAAATAGGGAAAATTGTGCATATATTTCAGAAGACTCCTCAAACCCACCAAAGGATTTGCATTCTAGACACCCATTATGGAATTATTTAGCGTATCTAGTTTGTGCATGAGGTTGTTTCAGACCTTCACCTTCTAAAAATTGATGCTACATTGAAAAGAGGCTTAATTAGCCCTGTTTTCCAAAGCAACACCCAACTGAACACTCTACCAACCTTAAATCTCCATTGCAAGAAATTAACTAGTTTACAAAAGCTCTGAGTCAACAACTGTTGGTCAATGGAATACTCACTAATGCATCAAAACACAAAACCCTTATTTAGGCCTCTTTAGGCTAGTTACAAGGGGGTTTATTGAAAATATGAACTCCAGGCCTTGAACCACTTTGCAAAGACCTCAAACACACCACTCTAGGTCTGCACATGCTTCCTAAATCATCTCCCATAGTTTGTCAATGCATTTTAATTAAACTCCCACCCTTAACCATCAATGTCAAGCCTATAAAACATGGAATTTCAACTAGGGCAACCCCAAAATGCCACCAAACCCTACTCCCTACTCTTGAATCTTACACTAACATTAAACCCTACTTAAATTTACCCATTCCACCAATTTGCAAACAATTCTATTGGTGGAATGGGTCAACAATGCATTTTGTACACCCTCCAACAGGGTTTTTAGACCGTTCTTGGAAAAATGTCTCTAAAATCCTTCTCACTTGATGAAATCACTCCAAATCAAACTAGAAAGAATTAAGTTGATGTATCCATCAAATCTTGTACACTTTAGAGAAAAATAAATTTGTACAGAGTCATACAGTAGCCTGTAGCAACAAGTTTAATTGAACACACAAAAAATAGGGTTTCTTATTGCTTGTTCCAACAAAATCAATTCCAGAAGACTGCCTCAAAGTTTGAGAGGCCTATTTAACCCTTGCACACTAAAACCAAACTAACCCAACTGACTCAAACTTCCATTTGAACTTCATGACCGTTGGGCTCCCATGTTCTTGCATTTTGCAATTTTTGCATATGACGACTTTTGCAAGTTTTTACAATATTAGCAAGATTGATCCCTAATGACTCTAATTTCATTTCAAGTGGTCTATTATGACCTTATTTCTTGACATAAGACTAAAAACACCAAAAACCAAGCTTAAGACCTTATTCACAAAATTGATCTAGTGCCCCTACACCATACACCCAGACTGAAAAGAACTCAAGTCCCTTGAGGACTGTATTGTTGTACATCATGTTTCATCTCATCAACTCTTTGATCTCCCAATGTCCTTTCATTTGGTACCCCTTTCCACTAGATCAGGTATTGAATATTTGAATCATCCTTTGCACTTTTGAACCTTTTACCACCTTGAAATTTCTCCATCTTCACAAGCTGACTTGATGGATGCCCTTTGACCTTTCCCCCATCTAAAACTAATGTTGAACTTACTTGAACACCTACAAACATACATTTACCATCTATACCATGAACTATCTTCTTCCTTACCTTTGTTACATGCTTGAACTTACCCATATACCCTTGTAATTCACCTTGAATCACTCCACCTTTTTCCTTTATCTCTTCTTCCAGATTGTCTACCCCTAAGACCTCTATTTCACCAGGTTTACAAACCTCTATACTTACAGGATTGGACTACCCACTAACCTCTTTTGAAATAAAAGAACCAAGCACTCTTTCTATCATGCCCTCAATATGCTTCTCAACCCATTCTTAAATCTCCACAAATAATTCATCCTTGGCCTTCTCTTTATCAGATTTGGTTCTCAACTCAATACCATTTCCTTCCAAGTTCATTTCACTCTTCAAAGCTATTTTTTTTATGTCTTCAAGTGTAGGAGTGGCTACAAACTCCTTAGGCTCCTCTTCCTTTATCTTTACAAACTCTTTCTTTCCTAACATAATCACTTTAGCTTACTTAGTTTTCTCCTTAACATCTTCTACCAATGGAGTCAAAGTGAAATTTTTTCTATCCTTTTCAATATCATAAGTATTATTTCTACCATCATAAATTGCATGTCTATCAAACTTCCATTGTCTTTTTAGCAACAAATGACAATAATCCAAAGGAAATACATCACAAAGTATCCTATCTTTGTATCCACCTATGTTGAACTCAACCCAAGCTTGTTCATTCACCAAAACATATTGACTTTCATTCAACCAAGACACTTTATAAGGTATTTCATGAGGTATCTTTTCTAACTTTAGTTTATCAACCATTTCAATAGACACCATGTTATCAGTACTCCCAGAGTCTATTACTACTTTGCATACCTTTCCTTTGCACTTGCAGGTGGTCTTGAAAAGTGTTCTTTGTGTTGATTATTTCTCCTTGGATGCTTTGAGCGGTGTTCTTCTCACCATCAAGGATTATCCTACTTCTAGATCAACAAGCTCATTAGGAGAGTTTACACTTTCACAATCATCCTCTTGCACCAAATAAACTCTTTTGTCACCACCAGTTGAAGTAGAAGCTTGTTTATCTGGACACTTCCATGCTTGATGGCCAAAATTATTGCAATGGTAACATCTTCCTAAAAATGTGCTTGAACCTCTACCTTGTCCACCAAATCTTCCTCTAAAGCCTCTAAATCCACCTCTTTGATTAGCACCTTCGTCTTTTCTTTTACTTGTATCTTCTTGATCTTCATAGGACTGCCTTGAACCTCTTCCTCTACTAGTGTTTCCTCTGCCTCTTCCTTGTCTTTATAGCCTTCTTTTTAGTCTCTCTTCTACCCTAGCAGCCAATTGAAAACATTCTTCAACCATCTTAGGAGTGGATAAACTCAATTTATTCTGAATTTGAAACCTTAAGTCATTCATGTACCTGGCTATCTTCTCATTTTCATCTTCAACATGACCAACTCTAATACTTAATTTTTGAAATTCTTCAATGTAGGCCATGACATCATTTTCCTTCTGCTTTAAGTTCTGCAACTTCTTGAAATTTTGTATTGCATGATCACCTGGCAACGATTGGATCTTAATCTTTGACACCATCCTATCCCATGAACCGATTTTTATTTTTCCCCTTTTCACTCTTTCCTCTTGCACATAGTTACACCATGTTAAAGCAAGACCTTTCAATTTGGTTTTAGCAAACTTTACCTTTTGATTATCTCCAACCTCCTTGTATTCAAATTAATTGTCCATTGCATCAATCCAATCTAGTACTTCTTTTGCATCAAACTTTCCACTATACATTAGAAAATCTATTTTCTCACCAGAAGCATCTCCTCTAACAACCTTGAGAATTTTCACTATTCTTCTCTCATCAGGTCTAATTCATCATCACCTTGGACTCTTCTTGGAGGTTTTTCATCCTCACCCTCTTCCTCTTCCACTCGGTCACTTTCCTCTTTAGTGGCCTTTCCCCTTCTTTACTTTGTCTCCCATGTTACAAATTTAGCTAAAAGTGCTTCTTGTGATTCCTTTAACAACCTTATTTCCCTACCAAGGTCTCAACTTCCTTTAGGAGGCACCTTATCCTTTTAAATCACCACTTTTCCTTCCTCAAATTTCAAATTTTCCCCTTTAAAAGATCAAAAACATATGCTTTGATACCAATTGATGCAGAGGATGGAGAAGCTTGTCTTACAATCAAAATTCAAACTATTTCAATCTATTCTTCAACCTTCAAAACCCTAACTTGGAATTGCTTCACAATTCCTTCCTATTCTCCTTGTAGCATATCAAATAAGGAAAATTGTGCATATCTTTCAGAAGACTCTTTAAACCCACCAAAGTATTTTTATTATAGACACCTATTATGACATTCTTTAACATCTAGTTTGTGCATGAGGTTGTTTCAGACCTTCACCTTCTAAAAATTGCTACTACACTGAAAAGAGGCTTAATTAGCCCTATTTTCCAAAGCAACACCCAACTGAAAACTCTATTAACCTTAAATATCCATTGCAGGACCTTAACTAGGTTACAAAAGCTCTAAATCAACAATCGTTGGTCAATGAAACACTCATTAATGCATCAAAACAAAAAACCCTTATTTAGGCCTCTTTAGGCTAGTTACAAGGGGGGTCTATTGAAACTCTAAACTCTAGGCCTCAAAACACTTTGAAAAAAACTCAAATACACCATTCTAGGTCTACACATGCTTTCTAAATCATCTCCCATCCTTTTTCAATGCATTTTAATTAAACTCCCACTCTTAGTCATCAATTCCAAGCCTACAAAACATGGAATTTCAACTAGGGCAACCCCAAAATGCCACCAAACCCTACTCCCTGCTCCTGAATCTACACTAACATTAAACCCCACTTAAATGTACCCATTCCACCAATTTGGAAACAATTCTATTGGTGGAATGAGTCAACAATGTATTTTGTACACCCCCAAACCCTCAAACATGTTTTTTAGACCGTTCTTGGAAAAATATCTCTAAAATCCTTCTCACGTGATGAAATCACTCCAAATAAAAACTAAAAAGAATTCAATTCATGTATCCATTAAATATAGTACACTTTAGAGAAAAATCAATCTGTACGGAGCCGTACAGTAGCATGTAGCAACAAGTTTAATTGAAAACAAAGAAAAAGAGGGTTTCTTATTGCTTGTTCCAACAAAATCAATTCCAGAAGAATTTCTCAAAGTTTGAGAGGTGTATTTAACCCTTACACACCAAAACCAAACTAACCCAACTGACTCAAATTTCCATTTGAACTTCATGACCGTTGGGCTCCCATGTTCTTGCATTTTTGCAATTTTTGCATATGACAACTTTTGCAAGTTTTTACAATATTAGCAAGATTGATCCCTAATGACTCTAATTACATTTCAAATGGTTTATTGTGACCTTATTTCTTGACATAAGACTAAAAACACCAAAAACCAAGCTTAATACCTTATTCACAAAACTGACCTAGTGCCCCTAAACCATTTTGTTCATTGTTATAATGGGAAGATTTTGAACAGTCATCCCTGAATAAAGGATTTTACTATTATTTTGAGAGCATATTATATACAACAGGCTACCTTAGATTAAATAAATGAAGCAAACAATTGTGAAAGATCCAACAATTTTGAATTTGAAACAATGGTGTCTTATGTATAGACTCCCCTTGTGATTTGCTCCTAGAATACAGTATAGCCATTTTGAATTTGAAATAATGGTATATGAGAAACTATTTAGCCTATCTATTATGCTACAAAAATTAACTACAGGTTAGAACGTATCCATATTAGCATAAAATAGAAGGCGTAATTCATCTCAAACTCTCCTATGGTAATTTCTTTGTAAGGAAGTTTGCACTCCATGAACATTCTTTGTTACTTCATGACCATTTTGTAGTGTTATGATCTAGTGCTCTTTTACTTCTTACTCAACGTTCTCTCAATAACCATGTGCAAATGACTTAGAGGATATATCTTTGTCACCATTTGATAGTAACTTTCATTATTTTTGGACGGTTTGTTATGATTCAATCATTGTTTGATAGTGTTCTTCTTTTCATAGTCCTATAGGACATAGGACAATTCATAGTTTGCAACTCTCTAACAACGATCACCAAGTGGATTTTTATCAGACATTGTAGTTGAAATTTCCACTTCGGATCACCAAATCCTTCACAAAAACTTCTGCACAACCACTGCAACACCGCACAGTTGTTGTTGGGAATTTGCAGTGATGTAAATGGCTCATTAAGACCTCCACACTACCATGTCCCACTCTTCTCTCTTCCATATTCCGTCGACTATCAGGATTTCCAACTCCTCATTCCTCCAATTTAACAAAGTTGGAGGAGTCTCACAAGGGAGATAATTCTGAAAAACAAAAAAAAAATCTTATGGATCCTGTAATCCATGAAAAATAAGCTTTACAATAAAAAAAATCTATCATAATGATCTATGTGTTTACCCTGTTGGAGAAAAACATTTGGTCTTTTTTATAGTGAGATGTGGGATACACCCAAGAATAGATCTAAATATATCATATTTTTAAACCTTTAGATCTTTGAGATCGTTGTAGATTTGATTTGATTTTTGTACAGCTAGACAGATA
Source organism: Sequoia sempervirens (assembly GCA_007258455.2). Lineage (NCBI taxonomy): Eukaryota > Viridiplantae > Streptophyta > Pinopsida > Cupressales > Cupressaceae > Sequoia > Sequoia sempervirens. The sequence goes on along the minus strand of VDFB02058242.1, from coordinate 724,097,810 downwards.
TAAAAAACGGTTGCTTGAAAATGATGTAAATGGAAATTTTATTTGTTTAGAATAATCTAAGGGTGTTATTTTTCACTTTCACAATTTTCTTTTGTCTATCTTAAGATAACTGTTAAAATTATCATTTTGTTAATCATAATATTTCATTGTATATTCGTATTTTGTTAGATTGTATTGGATAGTTAATGGTAAAGTTTTTAAAAAATAAATAAATTCAGCATAATATACTTTCCATGTGCTTCTTTTCATCACTTGCAAATCTAAATTTTTGTTACTTTTTGTTAATTTTGTGTGATCATAAAAAATAGAGATGATTTTAGTCTCATGCCCTCCTATGAAATATTTTCATGCATGTTTGAGATCTCTACGAGGTGATGAAAAAGGCCCTAGGGTTTGGTAGGGTTTTGAGTATCCTTATTGTTTTGATGGTAATGTGGTCACTAAGTTCTCTCCTTGCCCAAATATAGTCACTTGAGAATCTACCATGATGCTCTTGACTATAAATTACTTTTTTCTCCCTACCTTCTCACTATAGATCTAATTCTTCAACTCTACCAACTGCCCTTCCATCTCAATGTCTTTTCATGCTCTTGCATCTATTCTCTCATGAATTTGAAAGCTATCACTAGGTCATTATGACTGTTAGGTCTTTGAGGGTATATGATTTTCTACTATGAAATCTTATATTGTCATACTTTTGATGACAATTTTCCAAGGATGTTTTCGCACTGACTTAACTCTTTTTATATTCTCCATTATGCATTAAAAATTCATGGTTTCTAGTTAACTATTTATTAGTATAACCATTGCCATGTTTCTTGGGACTGTCATCCCTATAGGATAGTTTCCTTATAGATATGAATGTAATTTAAAAGGTTCTCATAAATATTGACAAGTTTCATAAGACTTTTGTGTCAAGGTAGCAGATGGTTGTGACAAGTTTCATAATACCACCATACCGCAAGAGCCAAGAAGACATGATGCAGTGTAGCAGTAACATCCCACATTACTGTGAAGGTCGAACAATAAATGTGTGGTATGAAGGTTAAGAAAATAATTCTCCCGCATCCCCGCTAGAGCCAATAAGGCAATGGTGTGGTGTAGTGATAACATCCCACATTACCGTGAAGGCCAAGCAATAATGGTGTGGTGTAGCGGTAACATCTCACATCACTACAGGGATCAAGTCAAAATGATGTGATCACTGTTAAACTATAAAAAGAAATATCACGTCTCTTTGAGGCATTTATTTGAAATAGTTTGCTTTCCTTGTGTATATTGCTTCCACATTTTCATGTATGTCTAGCAAGGAAATTGTAACTACAACATATGACAAAAAAAGTCCCTATTGTTATGCTTTGATGGATTCCCTTCGTTATTACTAGATATCTGATGTCGTGCACATTATTATAGTGTAAGCCTATTTTTTAGATTGTTTCATTTAGCATCACCTATATTCTCCACAAGAACATTGTCCCTATTTAAAATGATGGAAATGGTTCACATCTCTTAGAACAATTTCTCTTGCAACAATCTTGGAGATGAATTTAGATGTAGTGTGAAAATTAGAACATACTCGAAAGTTCTTAACAACTCTAATAGTTGTACCAGGGGCCATGTTTAACAAACCAAATTCAATTGATAAATTTTCACTATGGTGGTAGATAAATGATTCTTTTTTCTTCTATTCCATATCATTAAGTAAAATTCTTGAATCTGGAAATACCCTATTGCCTTCATTTTCCAAGCCAATTTCTCCAATTTTTCATAGATCTCTCATGTTTGTGGATGTGATATGTCTCCTACACAAAATATCATGTACCATTTTATGCCCTTCAATCCAACTACATGCAAGTATCTTTTTAATTCATCTTTCATCAATATCCTTATTGTTTGAACCTCACCACTCTTTCCTACTTTTGTACAAATTTTTTACAAAAGAACATAAGTTGTAGCATTTTTAGGATCCAACTAAAAAAGCAATGTTGTTGGAATACTTAGCCTATATTCATATATGATCCACAGGAACCAAAGGTTCAATTGGAATCTCAATAATAATGTTTAGGGTGTCCTCAAGATAGCCAACATGGGCACAAAGGTCAACCATGCATACCTAATGATCAACTATATATGTAATGCAATAAGGGTTACTAACGTGTGAAGTATGTGCAACCCTCATCCACTAAACCTACATGACTAGATGGATCTAGAACACAAGCAAAGCTTACAATGTTGGTGTTCCAAAGTGCTTCATTAATTCAAATATTTTGAGAGCTTCCTTGCAAAATCCATTTTGTGTACATTCTACAATCATATCATTTCATTCCATGAGATGACATCTCTTTGAGGTATTTTTTCAAACAATTCATTTTGTACTACATTTTGGTGTCAAATATTTGGTAATTATGGTTAGTTTCATTACATTCAAATTCTAAATTATGGGAAATTATATACATTAAATAGATTGATGGATTTTTAGATAGTGAAATTAGCTCTCTTAGAAATTAACTGAAATATATAGAAGGATTATTTTAATTAAAGATGATTTTGTGCTTATTTTGTAACAATGATTAACAATGATTTTACAGTGTAAGTAGCTTGCTATTTTAATTCAAGATACAATTCATTAAAGTCAAGCACATATGAAGAAGATGGTACTCTACTTCAAACCCTCAATCTCACTTAGTTTAGTCTACTTACATGGGGATATTAAGGAAGTTACTAAAAATTTAATATATATCATTTTTTGTTTGTGAAGGAGAATCCTATGAGATTCAATATGGTAGTGGATCAATATGTGATTTCTTAAGTAAAGATGATGTCGCAGTTGGGAAACTTGTTGTGAAACATTAGGTTAGTAATTTTTGGATGTTAAGGCTTCCCAGTTGGATATCAAAGATCTTTTCTCATCAACTTAATTTGGAATTTATGTGTAAATGGATTCTTCCATGGTGTAGGTCTTTACTCAGACAACACATGAACAAGGGTTGATATTTTTGTTGTCTACTTAAGTCTAATGGAATTCTTGGGCTTGGTTTCTAGGAAATTTCTGTTAATAATTTTGTTCCAATTTGGTTAGTGTTGATAGCCTTCATTCTATAATCTGAGCATATCACCTTTCTTAAACTTTGAACAAGGTTATGAAATCAAGGGTTCAATATGCATATTCTAGGCCTATGTTGAACACTCTGTTTAAGAAATTTGTAGACAAGGATACAACTTTTTAATTGATTTATCTTTCTACTGTGTTTGGACTTTTGTAAACTTGCAATATACAATGCACTTTTATTCTTTCTGAATTGAGACTAATGGAAATTTTGTTGGTTGTATTGAGGCACAATTTCATTCATGGCAGAAAGGCAACACCCTGTTGCTCATATCATATGGCACATTGAATATAAAAGAGGAAAGATTCTAGTTGGGTTATTGTTGACTACATTGAAGGAGAGAGATTCATATATGGGACATGATCAACACTCTCCTTCTTGGATTCCACATCTTACAACTTGCTCTAGGAAGATTTCCCATGTTGTAAAACTTTTAAGAGATGAAAGGGGCATGTGCTTACATTGAAGGGCTCCAAGCATGTGTTTCCATCATTGTAGAAGTTTCTTTCTTGCAGTCATTTATGTGCAATATTGTAATTCATATTTTTAGTCTTGTGACTAAAAAATAAAAATTGCAATACTTTATTTATAAGTTGTAACTAGAACACCTTTCTTTTATTAATAAATTTTACCGATTTTTCCTTCTCAATGGCTATCTTATTGTGTGCAATTGATGATTGATATGTATTTTTTTGTTTTATGTTTAAATCCTCAAATATCAATCAATTAAAATGACTAAATATACTACTAATTGACATCAATTAATAATTAAATTGACTAAATATACTATCAATTGACAAAAAATAGTGAATAGTGAATAAATATGAGTAGATATATGACCAGTGAAATCAGTGAATAAAAATGACTAAGTGATCTGTTAACAACAATCAATGACTAAATATACTAGTGAATAAAAAAATGACTAAATAAGTGACCAAATTACAACAACCAATGACTAAATAAACAACTAAATAAGTGACTAGTTAAATATATCAGTGAATAAAAAATAATTAAATAAGTGACCATATTATAGAAATCAATGAATAAATCAATGACTAAATATATTAGTGAAAAAAAATGACTAAATAAATGACCAGAGTACAACAATCGATGAATAAATCAATGACTAATTATACTACCAAATTGATCAATCAAAACAACCAATAAATGACTAAAAATGGTTTAGTCATCAATCTAGTCACATTATAAATGACTAGCAATAAACTACTAATGGTCATGTGACCAAGTTCAGTCACTTATAAGCAGTTTTTAGTAGTTTTTTCAGTCATATGTTGTTGTTTATGTACTAGTGATGTATACCTCTTCTTCCAATTCACCATTCAAGAATATAGACTTCACATCCATCTAGTATACTTTGAAATATTTATGTGTTGCAAAAGCTAAAAATATCCTGATAGCTTCCATTCTTGCAATTGGAGCAAACATTTCCTCAAAATGTATACCTTCAACCTATGAGTAACCCTTACACACAACTCTAGCCTTATCCATGACAAATTTTCCATCTTCATTCAACTTGTTCTAGAACACCCACTTAGTACCAATCATGTTCTTATTTTCCAATCTTGGGACCAATTCCCAAGTAAGATTCTCCTCTATCTATTCTAACTCTTCATTGCTTTGACCCAATTTTTATCTTTGTATGCCTCAGTCACTTTTTTGGTTCCACCTCAGAAATTAAACAAAAATTTACTTGTTCATGTTGGAAGATTGAGGAGATTGTCACTAATGATGCAGTTTGGCAACATGAGCATGGTATGTACATAATGCATGATCCAATTTTTTCATTGATTTCAATATTTTTGTGGATCATCCTAGCATAATTTAGAAGTGTTTTTTAAGACATTTGTAAAGATAATTTGGCTCAAAAAGTATAGTTACACATAAATTTTTCTAAGTATTAAACCTGCCAGTACAATGGTTCAATGCATCTATTTTTGGGTCTGCACTCCTCCACAAATAGAGATATCACTTTGTGATTCTAAAAATAACTTGGTGAACATTAGATGCATCTATTGGTGAAGTATCCTTGAAGATATGAATGGCAGTGTTTCATGTGGCTTATCATAGTCTTTTATTATATAGTATGTTGGTGTGGGAGATTTTGTACTCCTCTGCAGATGAATATTTCATGTTGTGATGTTGAAGACAAGCTTCCAAATGTTAGTTGAGTAGGAATTCTAGATGGAATTGTGTTTTGAGCTACATGTATGGTGGATTGGGTAAAAAAATGAAGGTTTTTGTGTTTAGGTCTTATTTGGGGCCGACCTAACATGTTTGATGTTTTACGAAGGATGAATAAGTAATTTTATCTTATGTAGGATCAAATATAGGTCCATCCAAACATGTCTTAAGGATATTTGATTTTTATTTAAGGCTTGAAGGTTAGATGAAATTTTTTAAGGATGACAAGTTCAATTTTGTGTGTTGCTTCCAATTAGGATGACCTAATTGGAGTTACATTTGATGTGGATATATATAGTAGATTTTTTTCAATGTTTTATGATGATGTATGAGTGATAAGTGATAGATTACATGTGTGGTGTTCCAGCTACATGTGTGTGATTTGAATTTGATTAGAATTGTGTGAATTCATAGAAACCCCTTCTTTCTTCTATCTTATTCTCTATGGGAAGTGAGTCCACTGGACAATGAGTCCACCTATAGTGAGAATTTCTATAATATACTATATATAAATATAATATATTATGAGCTAACCCTCACCGTGTTTTTTCCCATTTTTGTTTTCCATGTAAAAATATTAGTGTTCATGTGTTATGTGATGTTGTGGATGTTTCATTCTTTCATTCATTGTTACAGTTGATTTCTTTTTGGTAATTGGATGGCTAATATTTGAATGGTTTAATAGAATATTGATTCACCCCCTCTCAGTATTTCGAGTGTTCAACAATTTATATCAGAGCTTGGATCCTTGGAAGGAGCTTTAATGCTTTGGGAAGATCTTGGAGATTGAACACATGGATGAAAAAAATGGAGAACTCAAAGTTTCTCTTGAAGATCTTGAAAAAGTTGAAGGTGAAAAAAAGATTTGAAAGAAAAACTTAAAGAAGCAAATGAATGTATCAAAAAATTGAGAGAGTAGATCAATAATTTCAAAGAAAGGCATAAGGAAGTCAATGGACAATTGAAGCAAGCAAATGAAGATATCACCTGACTAAAAGTGCAAGTGTAGGAAAATAAAATATTTGAGGAATGTCTAAATACAATGGTGAAAAGAAAATATGATGAATGCATGAGGCTTGAACAAGAAATGGTAAACCTAAGACCAAATCTGGAGAAAGCAAAAAGTCATGAGGATAAATTCAAGACAAGTTCTCAATTCTTGATGAGTTTATTACATGACAAAAAGCATCTAAAGACAAAGGTGGTTTGGAACTTGAAAATGTTGAAATCTCAAAAGCAGTTTAGACAACTAATGCAAAAAAGAAGATCAATAAACCAAAGAAGAGTGAAGAAAATAAGAACAATGTAAAGATCCGTAATCAAATAAATGATACCAGAAGACCTCCAATCAGACAACCAAATGCTCAAAGGTACCCATATTTCAATGGTATTTGTTATTCTTGCAATAAATTTGGACATAGTGAAATGTAATGTAGAAGCAAAATGAACCAAAATATGATATCTTTCCCTACTCGATGCTTTACATGCAAAAGATTTGGACATAGAGAAAATGAATGTAGAAGTCAAATGATGAATGGATATAACAATGGTAGAATGATTCAATCCTTCAATGGTTACTATTATACATATATGGATTTGGACACAAGGCTAATCAATGTAGATCTAGAATGAATGGAAGGAATGTTGTTCAAACAAATGTTGTATGTCACAATTGCAATATACCTAGAAATATTGCTAAATCTTACAAAAGAAAAAATACAAGGATAATCTAGTAAAGAAGAATGAACCAGTTGAAAAAGGTTGATCTGATTGAAGTAAAGAAGGAAATGGAAAAGATCTAGAGAAAGAAAGAGGATACTAAGAACAAGGGAGAATCTATACCATCCTCCAATGCAAAATTTTCCTCTAGAAACTAAGCCTAGAGCTATGGCTTAGAGGAGCTTTAATGAATATCTTATGTACCTCGCTAGAAAAGAGATGTTGCAGCCACAACATGAAGATATGAAATGAAGAATGAAATGATTGGTCTGTTGGAGAAGATTTTAGAAGGAAACATGCTAATGCGAAGATCTAGAGAGCTAGAGAAGGCGACTATGCATACAATTTTTAGGGTTGCCCACTTTATGGAATGAAGCATTTATTGTAGAATTAGGTCAAATAAAAGAGTTAAAAGAAAATTTGCTTAGGAAAATTCATTTGATCAGAAGAATTCAAATGTGAATAGAGTAGCAAGAAGTGAAAAAGGTGATTCAGAGCTCAAAGCATCAAAACCCTAGTTCAACGAACAAAAGTAAAAGGTTTTTAGCAATTCCTACATACCCTAGTTTTTTGGTATTATTGTTTGAAAGTAGTTTGAATACACTTTACAATTGTGACACCGAGGGTTGTAGATGTTTCACAAACACCACAACATAAGTTCAAAAGTTATCCCACCAAATCTATAGAAGATGACCCATTAAGTGTATTCTCACATATACCTAATGGGGTTTTACCAACTAAGGACATTAGGGAATATATTAATGGTAGCATGGATGAATATTCACCCACTAAGCTTAGGGAATTATGGGAAAATGAGTTAATTGGAGAGGATTTTTCCCTAAAGCTAGAGTATAAAGCCTTAGTTGAAAAGAAATTAGATGTGTGGCAAATATTTCCCAATTTCTTCTGACAACCAATGGATTAGGATGGAACTGAGTAGAATTCATGACCAATTTGTGTGGATTGATGGCCCTCACATGATTAGAAAGGAAGTGATAAGAGAGATAATTGGTTTATGGTCTACTGGACCAGTTATAGTCTTAAAATCTACCAAAAACAAAGCGATAATGGAGAAAACTAGTGCTACATTTGATCAAAGAGTCCTCAAATGAATCTTATTAGAAGTCTTGATGTTAGATATGCAACTATGCTCATCGGATACAAAATCTATTACACCAATAGAGATAATTTAGTTTTTGCCTCCACAATCAATGTGCCACATGAAATGGTTGAGAATGGTGTTGATTATGACTTTTGTAAGTTTCTTAGGAAACAATTGATGGAGAATCTAAAGGAGATTAAGAAGAAGAAATATGTGCAGGTATGGGACATTAGTAATGTGTTTACTCTTCTACTTCTTGAGGAAATTTTATGCGATTGGAAAGGTTAACTAGTCAAGTACAAGGTCTGTTACACACAAAATAGTAGATTATATGAGAAGCCTTGGAGATATCAATGCCCAGGATGATGCCCTTGCTGCCTTATTTGTAGTATTCCAAAGAATAATGAATGAGAGATAGAGGATTCCAAGAAGTGCTGTGGAAAGATATAAAAATGACACCACTTTATTAGTTTCCATAGAATTTTACATGATGGAAGAAGTAGAAGTGAAGATTTTTTGGGTTCCAGAACTAGGCTATGAGGTGACAATGATAGAACCTATTGGCTATACAAAGGTACTATTGAATAGTCCTAATGATGAAAACAAGAAAAGATATGGGACATGTGAAGAAAAATCAATGAAAGCTCACCCAAAATTTAATAAACTAGTTATGAGAAAGAATGTTGACAAGATGATTGACATATATGCACAAGAAAGTGGTCTTTCAAAGGAAAAGGTTAGGTATTCTAGAGAAAGAGCTAGAGCTAACATGAGTGCAATAGAAGCCTCTAGTATCTCAAGGAGATTACGAAGATCGACTACCACAACTCTTCCTACTGTTGGTGAAAAGAGGAAATCCATAGTTAGTGCTCTGATAAGGGAGAAATCCTTTTAGTAGTTCTTGCCACCAAGGTAGAAGCAAAGAAGACTACCACCTCAATACCCTCTATTTCTCCTACAAGAAGATGAGTAAAGTAGAAAGCCTCAAGAGAAAAGGCAATTGGAATCAATGTTGTTGAAGAGGAAGAAGAATTGGAAGAAGAAGGACCATAGCTGGTCCGAATAGGTAAGAAATATGCTTCACAAGGTGAAGCAAGCACAAAAAGGAAGAGAATTGATGTAGTGGATACAAAAAGTGAGAAGGAAGTTAAGAAAGAGAAAGAAGGATTCAAAATTCAGAAGAGAGAAAAGGAGAAGGAAGCCAAGAAGGCTTCTTCAGAGAAGAAGTAGAAAGGAACAAATAAAAAGAAGTCTCTAGAAAAGGTAAAGAAATAGGAACAACCTAAAATTCCTCACTCCCCTATGAAGCTTGAAGCACTATTCAATAGTATAGTGCAAAATGAAATGTTAAAGGAAACTGAAAAAATGTATAAGGAGGTAGATGAGATAGACAATTCTACCATAATTGATGTTAGAGTAAAATAAATTACTATATTTGAGGTAGATATGTAGAATATCCAAAAGGATATACGAGAGGATATCTATTTTTTTTGCTAAAAAGAAGAGAGGATGCAATTATGGAGCATGAAAGGCTAAATGATGAATCCTTAGTATGAGTTGATGATCCCTTGACTAAAGCAGACCGAACCACATTGGATACCATCTATATAAGTAGTTGAGGAGTAAATAGAAAGTAAATATTCTTATGGGAAAGGAGCAAACTCATAATGATATGATTCAAAAAGAATGCAATGACAAGGCCGAGGAACTTCTACAAAATTTGGGTCTGCTCTCGGTAATTGAAGAATTTTTAAATGATGATTCTGATGCTCCAAAACCAAATATGGAAGGATAAATGGACACATATGATGCTCAAAATGATCATGAGGTCAAGCTGGAGTTATTGATGCAAAGGAATACATAGACAATGTTCCTCCGGTTGTAAAAGAACCAGTGCGAGGAAATGATGGAGTTGAAAAGGTTCCAAAAGAAGAGAGAGTGATTGAAGAGGAAACTATAAAGGATCACACCTTTATTCCTTTAGTTACTCATGATAATACAGAGGACAATCCCACTCTCCCACTGGTAAACAATGATCAAGGAAATTCAAAGAAATTTGTTCCTCTAGAAGAAACATATTAGGCCATCTGTGAAGGTGATAAACATGATGTGAATAAAGAAAAAGAGAAGGAAAAACAAGAAAACACGAGAAGAGAATATGATGGTGAGAAGGAAGGAGATGAAGACAAGAATGAGGAGAATGAGCAAGGAAAGAAGGATAAGGATAAAGGAAAAGAGGAGAAAAATAATGATGAAGAAAAAGATAAGGATAAGGCCTCTAGTAAAGAAGATAGGGCAAAGGAAGAAGTAAACATTGAGTCTGGAAAGGATGAAGAAGCCGAGAAAACTAAGCCTTCTAATGAATATTCCTTTGGTAATCCTTAAAAATTATTTTATCTAAGCAATTAAAGTTTCAACCGATAGTTTCATCTAAATTATTATAGTTTCTCATGCAACAAGGATGTGTAGACTTAGACAAAATATCTCTCATACATAAGTTGTAGCTAGGTGATGTGTTTCATGCATCAACAATAAAAGAAATTATTGAAACATATCAAAAGAGTGGTGGATTGATGGATGAAGCTATAAAATAATTGCAAGAGATAACCCATAGAACAAATGTTGATACATCCTTGTTTGAAATGGAAAAAATCAAGTTATTGATTGATTCCTTCAAGGAATATGCCTCCGATTTGAAAGGATGAGTTGAAATAGAAGTTGAGACAAGGCTTGCAGAAAAGAAACTATCAGAGATCATAGAGAAGTGTACATCTACACACAACAAAGTTGAAGAATGCTTGGAGGAGGTACAAGCATTTGAGGAAGAGGAAAATACTTTTTTGTATTGCATGAAGTGTTTGGATGCCACACACAGTATAAAGGATGACTCAATTGAGACACAAATAAGCAATTCTTCAAATGCCTATGATCCGACATAGGAAAAATATGTTTAAATGGTTCGTGAATCTATTTTTGGGTCTGCACTCCTCCAAAAATAGATATATCACCCTATAATTCTAACAATAACTTGGTGAACATAAAATGCATCTAAATCCAAGAGTTTTTGTTGTTTAGTGAAGTATCTTGGAAGATATGAATGATAGTGTTCTAGCTGGCTTATCACAGTCATTTCCTATATAATATGTCAGTGTGGGAGATTTTCCACTCCTCTATGGATAAATATTGTTGGATATTGCTGATATGTGGTTTTCATTGATGTCAACACTATTGGCATTAATGTCTTTAAGGTTGTATATGTCGAGGACATTGAGAAAATTGTAATAAAATAAGTTGCAGGTTGTCGGTGGTGCAATGAAGTTCAGCATGGTGGATAGCTCCATATATTGATGATAAGAGGTTGTGGATTAAAGGGTTTTTTGACAAGTATATCTAGTTTATCCACATGAAGTTTTAGAGGTTCGCATGAAGATTTGATTGAGTTATGAGTATCTGTGTTCTGAAATTTTTTCTATTGATTTAGTTGGTGTTCTTGAAAGAAGATGGTGTGATTCTAGTAAATTATTTTTTTTTGGATGATTATATGGTGATTCATGATGCTTTTGGATGTTTCTAGATCATTCTCTATTTGTGTTGTTGTTTCACATTGATCGTTGTGTTCACGATTGGTAATTTTATTTTGTGAGTTCATGTTTTTCATGATCATGGCCGACAGGGTGATTGTAGCGTGTTACAGATCTTCGAGGCATAATTGTTTAAGGTGTTTCATATTTGAGCATATTGTTTTGGGTCCTTATTATGTTTTGGCCAACATTTTTTGGTGCACATTGATAATTGTTTATTGATTTGTGCCAAAATTTTGTACACATTTTATAATTTGTTGGGCCAACATATAGTTGATGTTATCCTTAGTTGCAGATATATATGATTGATTTTTTATACCATTTGAAGGTATGGTGTGTGATGCATTCTAAGTGTTGCATGAGAATAATGTTCTAATATTTCAAAGGAATAAATAAAGTGTGAAGAAGAGTGAGAAGAAGAAAGTGTTTATGTGCTTAACTGAAACTATAATCAGGCATTAGAAGATGCTATTTTCTCAGTTCAAAATCTTCTGGATGTAATCCAAATGTGATTATAAGATAGCGAGTCTTCCTTTGGGCAGTAAGCCTTTTTTATTTGAGCAATGAGCTCTAGGAAATGTGCCTGAATGCATGTGCATTCCCCATTTATAATACTTTTACAATTTTAACAAAGTATAATCTTGTGGATTAACCTCCACCGTGGTTTTTCCCCTAATAGGTTTTCCACTTAAAAAATCTTGGTGTTATGTGTGTTTTTGATGTGGTGATTGTTTATTCTTTCATTTTTATATATCAGATCTAAGAATAAGTTTAATTTGTATAATTTCTGTGAAAAATGATTAACCCCCTCTCTTAGTTGTCTACCCTTGTGTTGCAAACAATTGGTGTTAGAGAAAATTCCTCAGAAGAAGTTGAATAGCTTGAGGTGTTCCAGGATGGTGACATATAAGAAGGATAGTCTAAGATTTGATGGAACTAATTATTCTCTGTGGAAGACTCGAATGGAGTGTCATCTGAGATGCATTGGTGAACCTTACTGGACAATTACAAAGAATAGGTATATCATCCCATAGAATGGTCCTTCTACTGCAGGTGAGATTAAGGAAGCATTGTTGAGTGTTCTAACTGATTTTGAGATGAAAAATGTAATGGAGCTGAAGACTGCTTATGAGATATGGAAAAATTTGGAAACTTTGTATGAAGGTGATACCCATGTGAAGATTGCTAAGTTGCAAAGCCTGAAAGGGAAATATGAAATGTTGATTAGAATGGGTGAAGATGAGAACATCACTTCTTTTATGCAGAGAGTGAATGAACTTGTGTGTAGTATCATATGTGCTAGTGGAACATTGGAAGAATCAGAGATTGTTTCTAAAGTGCTAAGATCATTTCCTGTTGCATGCAAAAAAAAAGCTATTGCGATTGAGGAGATCCAGACTATGACAAATGTAACCAGAGACATGTTAATTGGTAAGCTTACTACTTTAAAGTTAAGTGAGTTTGGTGAATCTTTTCCTAAGAAAAAAATCGCATTCAAAGCTAATATCTCTAAAAAAGATAAGCAAAGATATGATCTAGGAGAAATTTCTTCTAGAAAAATGTCCAAGTATGAGTAGGAAATGAGAGAGATTGAAGAAGAAGAGAGAAAACTAGATGAGCTTGAAGCACTTATTGTCAAGATGATAGCCAAAGGAGAAGGTAATTATAAAGGGAAATTACCTCTTAAATTTTTTTCTTGTTATAAGATAGGCCATTTTTCCTCAAGGTGTCCGGAAAGAGTTCCTAAGCCAAGATCTAACAAGCCTAGATTCCAAAGAAAGTGTTATTATGCTACTAATGAAGGTGTGATAGATGATGAATCTGATAAAGGAAATTTAAGTGAGGATGAATGGATGTTTATTTCTATCAAGGAAAATGATCCAGTACCTACTGAATTTGCTAGTTGCATAAATGTGGAGAAAGCTCTAGCTGCCAGAGTTGAAGAAAAAGATGAATGGGTGATTAACAACAGATTCTCTCATCACATGACAGGTGATAAAAGTAAATTTTTGAGCTTGGAAAAGTATGATGGTGGTGTTGTAAGATTTGGTGATGACAAAGCTAGTGTAATCCATGGCAGAGGATCCATTTCTCTTGATGATAAGCATCATACTGATGATGTTCTATATGTGGAAGTTTTGAAGCATAATCTCTTAAGTGTTGGAAAGATGGTTGACAAAGGATACAATCTTCAATTCAACAATGGAAAGTGTAGAATATTGGGGAGTTCCAAAAATGTGATTGCATCTGGTACAAAAACAAAATGTAATATCTTTCACCTACATGCTATTGGTAAAAGTTGTCTGATTGTTCAAGTTCATGAAAGTTGGTTGTGGCATAGGAGAATGTGCCATGTAAACTTTGATAATATTATCAAGATAAGTTCTAATCAGGCAGTGAGATATCTTCCCAAGTTGATAAAACCTACTAATACTATATGCAAGGAATGTCAGTTAGGGAAGCAAACTAGAGTTTCATTCTAAAGCAAACAACATTGTTCAAATGAAGTGTTGGAGCTTGTACATACTGACTTGTGTGGTCCTTCTAGAGTCTAAAATTTACAAGGAGACAATTATTTCATGTTACTTATTGATGATTATTCTAGATTGATGTGGGTTACTTTCTTAAGGGAAAAATATGAATCTCTAGAGAAATTCAAGATTTTTAAGGCTAATGTTTGAGATCTGATAGAGGTGGTGAATTCACTTCTAGTGAGTTTAATTATTTTTGTGAAGAGCATGGGATAAAGCTACAATTATCTACCCCGCTGACCCCTCAGCAAAATGGAGTTGTGGAAAGGAAGAATAGGAAAATTCAAGAAGCTGGTAGGACCATGATGCTGGAAGGAAATGTTCTGCATATCTACTAGAGAGAATATTTGAGTATTGTTGTTCACACTCTCAACCGGGTACATGTCAAAGGTGATACCAGTAAGACTCCTTATTAGTTATGGTATGGTTATAAGCCTACTATTAGATACTTTAAAATATTTGGGAGTAAATGCTATATCAAAAGAGATGAAGATATAGGAATGTTTGATGCTAGAAGTGATGAAGGAATATTTCTTGGTTATTCTACTAAAAGTAAAGCCTATCGGTGCTACAATAAGAGATTGAGGAAAGTAATTGAAAGTGCTAATGTCAAGGTTGATGAAGGCACAACTAGACCATCCAGAACCTACGGATATGATTCAAACAATCAAAATGATAGTTCAGATAAAGGAAAGAAAGTTCAAACTCAAAATCAAGTTCATATCATTCCCATGAATTAGGAAAATCAAGAGGAACTAGTGAAAGTGCTAAAGTGAGATCACAAGAGCTTGAAGTTCAAGAACACCCTAAGACTCTAAGGTATGTAAGACTAAATCATTCAAAAGATCATATTATTGGTGATAAGAACAAAGGTGTTCAAACTAGGAGAAGAATTGCAGAAGAATATTGTTTGATCTCAAAGACTGAGCCTAATAGTGTCAATGAAGCATGCAAATATGAGCATTAGGTGGAAGCATTGGAAGAAAAACTAATGCAAATTGAGAAGAATGATGCATGGATTCTTGTTCCTATACCTAAGAAAAAAATTGTAATTGGAACTAAATGGGTCTTTCAGAAAAAATTGAATGAGCAAGGTGAAGTTGTTAGAAACAAAGAAAGACTTTTGTGTAAAGGATATTCTCAGATGGAAGGAATTGACTTTGAAGAAAAATTTTCTCCTATTGCTTGGATTGAAGCTGTGAAACTATTTCTTGCTTATGTTTCTTACAAAAACTTCAAGGTTTATCAAATGGATGTCAAGTCAATATTTCTAAATGGTGAACTAGAAGAAGTGTATATTGAGCAACCTAATGGATTTCAATTGACTACTCAGGGAGATATGGTTTTTCAGTTGAAGAAAGCATTGTATGGACTTAAGCAATCCCCAAGAGCATGGTATGCCAGATTGGACAAGTATTTGTTCAAGCTTGGATTTAATAAAGGTACTGTTGATAGTAATTTGTATTTCAAGATTGATCATCATAAAGATTTGATTGTTGAAGCATTTTTTGATGATATCATTTTTGGAGGATATGATAGTTTGTGCATGAAGTTTGTTGATGAGATGTAGAGTGAGTTTGAGATGTCTATGATTGGAGAATAGAAATTCTTTTTGGGATTGCAAATTACTCAACTAGATAGAGGGATCTTTATATCTCAGTCCAAGTATGTGAAAGAATTGCTAAAGATGTTTGGTATGGAAGATTCAAATCTAGTTGGTACACCTATGGTGACCGGATGTAAGTTAACACAAGATGATGATTCTCCTAAAACAAATCAGACTAGATACAGATCCATGATTGGTGGATTTCTCTATTTGACTCAAACTAGACTTGATATCATGAATGTCGTATGCATTGTTGCAAGATTTCAAGTTGATCCTAAGGAATCTCATGTGATAGTTGTGAAGAGGATTTTTAGGTACTTGGAGGGGATAGTTGATTTTGGCCTATGGTATCCTAAAGAAGATGACCTTACTTTGAGTGCTTTTACTGATGTTGATTGGGTAGGAGATGTGAATGATAGAAATATTACTAGTGGTGGTGCATTTTTCTTGGGAAAGAAGCCGATTTCATGGTTAAGTAAGAAGTAGAATGCCATTTCTTTATCTACTATAGAGGAAAAATACATTGTTGTTGCTAACAATTGCACTCAAGTACTGTGGATGAAGCATATGTTGAAAGATATTAGAGTTGTGTATGATGAACCTATTGCTATATTATGTGATAATTCAAGTGCAACTAATATTTCTAAGAATCAGGTGTTGCATTCAAAAACCAAGCATATATCTATCAAGTTTCACTTTTTGATAGAGAAGTTGAGTGAAAAGGAAGTCAGATTGGAGTATGTGCCCACTAAGGAACAAATTGTAGATATCTTTACCAAGCCATTGCCTAAGGATACTTTGGAGTATCTTAGAGGGAAGCTAGGGGTGATTACCCCTCCTAATTAGAATTAAGATTCATTGACTTGCATCAATTGGTGTATTTCATAGTCATATCTTGTGATCCAGATTGATGTTGTGGTGGTTGCTACTCAGGGGGAGTAGTTAGATGTTCAAAAATTTGGTTCAGAGCTTGTGTGGAGAAAGATAATGTGTATCTTTTTCATTTATGTAAAAGGGGGAGAAGAGTCATGTGAAAAAATATGAAAGAGTTAAGGAGAAAAGAGTCAAAATATAAGGGGGAGAAAGAGCTAAGAGAAAAGTTGCGTTGATGGTGTTTTTCACATCATGTGTTGTCATCAATGCCAAAGGGGGAGATTGTTGGATATTTCTGATATGTGGTTGTAATTGATGTCAACACTATTGGAATTAATGTCTTTAAGGCTGTATATGTCAAGGATATTGAGAAAATTGTAATAAAATAAGTTGCAGGTTGTCAGTGTTGTAGTGAAGTTTAGCATGGTGGCTAGCTCAGTATATTGATGATAAGAGGTTATAGATTAAAGGGTTTGTTGAAAATTATATCTAATTTATCCACATGAAGTTTTAGAGGTTCAGATCAAGGTTTTATTGAGTTACGAGTATTTGTGTTTTGATAGTTGTTCTATTGCTTTAGTTGGTGTTCCTAAAACAAGATGATATGATTCTAGTAATTTGATTTGTTGTGGAGGCTTCTATGGTGATTCATGATGCTTTTGGATGTTTCTAGATTGTTCTCTATCTATGTCATTGGTTCACATTGATCGTTGTGTTCGCGATTGGTGATTTTCTTTTGTGAGTTCATGTTTTTCATGATCATGGTCGATAGGGTGATCGTAGCGTGTTGTGGATCTTCAAGGCATAATTGTTTAAGGTGTTTCATATTTGAGCATGTTTTTTTGGGTCCTTACTATGTTTTGGTCGACATTGTTTGGTGTGCATTGATAATTGTTTATTGATTTGGGCTGATAGTTTGTACATATTTTATATTTTTTTGGGCCACATATAGTTGATGTTATCCTTAGTTGTAGATATATATGATCGATTGTTTATACCATTTGACGGTATGGTGTGCAATGTATGCTAAGTGTTGTATATGAATAATTTGCTAATCTTTTGAAGGCAAAAGTAAAGTGTGAAGAAGAGTGAGAAGAAGAAAGTGTTTATGTGCTTGACCGAAAATGTAATCAAGCATTAGAAGATGCTATTTTCTTAGTTCAAAATATTTTGGATGTAATTTGAATGTTACTGTAAGACAATGAGTCTTCCTTTGGATAGTAAGCCTTTTGTATTTAAGTAGTGAGCTCTAGGCAGTGTGTCTGAATGCATGTGCATTCCCCATTTATAATACTTTTATACTTTTAACAAAGTATAATCTTGTTGATTAACCTCCACTGTGGTTTTTACCCTAACAAGGTTTCCACATAAAAAATATTGGTTTTATGTGTGTTTTTGATGTGGTGATTGTTTATGCTTTCATGTTTATATATTAGATCTGAGAATAAGTTTAATTTGTATAATTTTTGTGACAACTGATTCACCCCCATCTTAGTTGTCTGCCCTTGTGTTGCCAACAATTTCATGTTTCAATGTTGAAGACAAGCTTCCAGATGTCAATTGAGTAGGAATTCTAGATGGCATTATGTTTTGAGCACCACGTATGGAGAATTTGGTAAACAAATGAAGGTTTTTATGTTTAGGTCTTATTTGGGGCCGACCTAACATGTTTGATGTTTTACGAAGGATGAATAAGTAATTTTATCTTATGTAGGATCTAATATAGGTCCATCTTGACTTGTCTTGATGAGATTTTATTTTGATTTAAGGCATGAAGGTTAGATTAAATGTTTTGAGGAAAAGTTCAATTTTGTGTGTTGCTTCCAATTAGGCCAACCTAATTGGAGTTACACTTGATGTGGATATATATAGTAGATTATTTTTAGTGTTTTATGATGATGTACAAGTGATGAGAGAGATGAAATGTATGGTGTTCCACCTACACGTGTGTGATGTGAATTTGATCAGAATTGTGAAAATTTAGAGAAGAGTAGAGCATTGATCTAGATTAGTGCAAAGATTGTTTTGTAATCCATTAGAACTATAATCTAACATATGATAGATGCAATTGTAACAATTCAATGGACTATAATCCGCCCCTTCTTTCTTCTATCTTATTCTCTGTGGGTAGTGAGTCCACTAGATAGTGATTCCACTTGCAATGAGAATTTATACAATATACTATATCTGAATATAATATATTGTGACCTAACCCTCACCATGGTTTTTCCCATTTTGGGATTTCCATGTAAAAATTCTAGTGTTTATGTGTTATGTGATGTTGTGGATGTTTCATTATTTCATTCATTATTGTAGTTGAATTATTTTTGGTAATTGGATGGCTAATGTTTGAATGGTTTAATAGAATACTGATTCACCCCCCTCTCAGTATTTTGAGTGTTCAAAAATTCCTCTGTCATAGCTGATTTTCTCCTTGCTAGCACACCTTTTCTCTTATATCCAATGATTTGATCTTTTGAATGATTCTTTTGCACATACTTGTGAGTCTTAGGATTCTTTTTTGGAGCTTCTTTCTCTTCAACCATCAATTCTTTTCCTTTGTCTTCAACCTTTTCTTATTCACTACAAGGGGATTCATCAAATTCATATTCTTCTATTAGTACTAAAATTTGATGTGGTTCTTTATCCACTTTGACACTTTCACTCTCAACAATATTCTTCAATATTTTTTGTAGCATTAGTAGGCCTTACTTCTTGTACAATATCCAAGGAAGATACCTTCATCATATATTGCATCAAACTTTCCTAAGTTTTTTTCATCTCTTTTGATATAACACTTGCTTCAAAATATTCTGAAATATTTCATAGCAGGAGGTTTACCATACCATAGCTCATGGGGAGTCTTTGAACTATTCGCTATTTTTTTACCTCTATTAAGAATGTAAGTTGTAGTATGAATTGCTTCTCTCCAATATACATTACAGGGTTAATTTTGAGATGTTCTGAGACATTACAAAATGTTATGGGATGTTGTTCGATGTTGTTTGATGTTGTTATGAAATAACTTGCACAATAGAAGAATATGATATGAAATATGCTGCAAATACTTGATAATAACTGAGAATAATAAGCCACTTCGAGGGGGAAAACCTCCAAATATCTCTAATGAGAACACACTTCACAACTTGATGATGAAATAAGACTCACAACCTCCTATATATACCTATTTATGCCAAGGATATCACCTAGGCCGACTTAGACACACCTATATAAGACTTAGGCCAACCTAAACAACTAAATAACAATATACTAATGATAATATGACTTAATAGAGAGTTAAGATAGCCACAAGCCGACTATTCATAACCCGATGTACACTAATATTAAGGGCGTAGCATGCCCCCTTCTTTAAAGAAGCATTGTCCTCAATGCTAATCAAGTTTGGAAACTTTTGAATGAACTCCTCGTCTTCCCATGTGGCATCTTCAACTGGTAAATTCTTCCATTGGATGAGATACTCAGTGATAGTTCTATTCCTCAGCTTCTTTGTGCGTGTTTGATGAATGCACTCTAGTTCCAAAATGATTCTCCTTCTTCATCTAGCTCAGGAAGTGTTGTTTGAGTGGGAATATTATGCCCAATTACCTTCTTCAAACAGGAAACATGAAAAACTGGATGTATCTTTGTTGTAGGTGGCAACTCAAGCTTGTAGGCAACACTACCGATCTTCTGCATGATTTGGTATGGACCATAATACTTTGGTGACAACTTATTATTCTTTCTTTGCTGCTTTAGTGAGATTTGCTTATAAGGCTGCAATCGCAAGAAGACCCAATCCCCAACTTCAAAACTTCTTTCACTACGATGTTGGTCTGCCTGTTGTTTCATTCGATTTTGTGCCATGGCTAAATTCTCCTTGAGTCCCGAAAGTACTTGTTGTTGATGAAGCAAGTGGTCTTCTACTGCCTGAACTCTTGGGGACACCTTAATTGATGATGTGATGGAAGGAGGATGATATCCATAAAGTGCCAAAAATGGAGACATTTTTGATGAGCTATGAAAAGAAGTGTTGTACCACCATTCCGCAAGTGGTAGCCAATCTACCCACTGGGACTGTTTCTCTAAAGTGAAACAACGTAGATATCCTTCCAAACACTTATTAACAACCTTTGTTTGTCCATCTGATTGAGGGTGGTATGAAGAGCTAAGAGCCAATTGAGTACCCAAACATGAGAATAAATCTTTCCAAAAGTGACTAGTGAAGATAGGATCATGATCACTAACAATAACTTTAGGTGTACCATGTAGCTTTTGGATATTCTCCAAAAAAGCTTACTGCACTTGCTGTAAAAGGATGTGCTAATGCAATGAAATGTGCATATTTAGTGAGCGATCAACCACCACCATGATGACATTATGACCTTTAGATTTGGGAAGCCCATGATGAAGTCCATGGATATCTCTTCCCACTGGCTAGGAATAGATAAGGGTTGCAAGAGACCTGGTGTCTTAATTGTCTCCCCTTTATGCCTTTGACACACCAAACATTCAGCCACAAATTTTTGAACATCACCCTTTAGCCCTTCCCAAAAGAAATCTTGCTTGACTCGATGATATGTCTTCAAAAATCCTGAATGACCACCCACTGGAGACTCATGCAACTCTGTGAGAATCTTGATTTTAAGGTTGGAATTCTTGCAAAGATACAAACGCTCTCTATACCAAAGAGTATCTCCCTTCCAACAAAACTTATCTGAACTACTAGGATCATTTTTTAATTGCTCAATGAGATTACTTGTCGCAACATCATTTTGCCACTCTGCTTTGGCTTCCTCCACCCAATTTGCTTGTAATATTGAAAGGGCACACAATAAGGCTTCATCTTTCTCATCCTTCCTTGACAGTGCATCTGCGACAATATTTTCTTTCCCTTTCTTATATATAATCTCAAAGTCATATCCTAACATCTTAGTGACCCATTTTTGTTGCTCTTCAGAAGATAGTCGTTGTTCCAAAAAATATTTTAGGCTATCATGATCTGTCTTAACCTTGAAATGTCTACCCAATAGATAAGGCCGCCATTGTTTCACTGCATGGAGTATTGCTAGCATTTCCTTCTCATAAATAGGTTTTAGTAGATTCTTACCTTTTAATTGATGACTCTCAAAAGTAATTGGTCGACCTTCTTGCATAAGCACTGCTCCTATCCCATTTCCAGAAGCATCACATTCCACAATGAATTCCTTGGTGAAGTCAGGAGTGGCAAGTACTGGAGTTGTACACATAGCCTCCTTCAATCTCTCAAATGCTATATTGGCAGACTCATTCCAATGAAAAGAATCCTTCTTCAATAGAGTGGTGAGAGGTGCTGCTATACTACCATAATTCTTCACAAATCTTCTATAGTACCCTGTCAATCCCAAGAATCCTCTCAGTTTC
This sequence comes from Sequoia sempervirens, assembly GCA_007258455.2. Taxonomy (NCBI): domain Eukaryota; kingdom Viridiplantae; phylum Streptophyta; class Pinopsida; order Cupressales; family Cupressaceae; genus Sequoia; species Sequoia sempervirens. Next base: position 724,075,689 of record VDFB02058242.1, on the reverse strand, counting down.
TTAATGGTTTTTGGAATAGGCCATTCCATGATAGCCTTAATTTTGTTAGGGTCCACCTTTACTCCTTCATGTGAAACTATGTGTCCCAAATACTCCACCTCTGTAAGACCAAAAGCACACTTGGATGGCTTAGCATAGAGTTTATGATCTTCAAGTATTTGTAATGCTTGGTCCACATGTTGCAAATGTTCTTCCCAAGTCTTGCTATAAATCAATATATCATCAAAGAATACTAACACAAACTTTCTCAAGAACTTCTTAAAAATGGAATTCATCAAACTTTGGAATGTAGATGGTGCATTGGTAAGACCAAATGGCATCACCAAAAATTCATAATGACCCTCATGAGTCCGAAATGTTGTCTTACAAATATCCTCCTCCTTAATCCGAATTTGGTGATAACCAGATCTAAGATCTAACTTGGTAAAAAACATAGCTCCATTTAATTCATCTAGCAAATCATCAATGACTGGAATTGGAAACTTATCTTTAATGGTGTACATGTTGAGCACTCTATAATCTGACACATGTGCCAAGTATCATCCTTCTTACGTTATCACCATCCGGGCGAGGAGTAAGCACTTTGGCTATGCCTAATGATTCCTGCCTCTAGCATCTCTTCAACAATTTTTCTATCTCACTCTTTTGTATGTGTGGATACCTGTAAGGCCTGATGTTCGGTGGTTGACTCCTGGGACTAGATGGCATGATCATGATCCCTCTTAGGAGGAAGTCCTTTAGGCATATCTCCAAGAACAACTAAAGTGACGATCAATTATAGCTTGCAAATCTGGATGAGTAGGAGTAATAGATTGAGAGACTTCTAATGAACATAGTTGGGCCACAAATCCATCCACTCCTTTCTTAAGCAACTTTTGCATTTGATGAGAGCTTACCATTTGTGGAGATTTTTCCTTCAACCCCCTTAGCTCTACTAGCCTTCCTTCTGATTGAAATCTCATGAATAGTTCTTGGAAGTTCATCTCAATTGTTCCTAATGTAGTAAGCCATTGTACTCCCAAAACAATATCTGCTGCACCCATGGATATTGCATACATTGGGGTATCAAGTTGATAATCTCCCATGGATAATTTAATGCTATGACACTTCCCTGAACAACTAACTGTACCACCATCTGCAATCAAAACTTGAAACTCTGGAGCTGGATATATGAAACAATTTAGAGTAGCTAACTTTTTGTTGATGAAATTATGAGTACTACCTGAGTCGATCAACAACCTTCTGCTTCTTTAGGAACCCCACCACCTTGAGAGTTTGTGGAGCACTGAAACCTGAGAGTGCATGACAAGAAATGATTGGTTGAGAATCATTTGATTCCTCATTTGACTCCCTTTCATCTTCTAGTATAGATTCCTCCTCTTCTTCCTCATTGGGACCTTCAATATAAAACAATTTCTTTTCACTACATTTATGTCCTCGACTGTATTTGCTATCTCAATTGAAACACAAGCATTTTTCTCTTTTCTCCTCAATTTTTTATGGAGTCAACTTAGTAGGTTGTGTTGAATATCCTTTCTCTCTTGTCACATTAGGCCCTTGCTTCTTAGGAATCAAATATTTCTCCTCTACCCTGCGTGCTAAGATAAAAGACTCATTTATGGAACTAGGGCTAAACATGCGTACCTCATGTTGAATGTGATCCTTGAGACCACCCAAGAATAAGTCATTCGTTTTCTCAGAATTGAATCCACCTTAAGGATAGATTTTGGAATTGCTGAATATAATCCTTAACTCGATCCTTTGTTGAAGTTAGCTAGCGGGTCAAGAAGTTTTCGACGCTTATTGCTATATTGTGCTTGGAGTTCCTCTGTAAAAATTGACCATGAGACGGTGAGCCCCTTTTTACCTCGATGAGTGCAAAGCCAACAATACCAAATGAATTGATCTGGTTCTAAATATAAGGAAGCCATCGTGACCTTTTGTCCATTTGGCATTTGGTGTACTTCAAAAAAATTCTCCATTTGGTTTATCCATGTTAGAGGATCCTTACCATCAAACTTGCGCATATCCACCTTTGGAAATAAATTCCTAGATCCCATAGGAGTACTAAAGCTTGTGTTAGTAGTAGCTGACCTAGAATTCTCACCTTGGTCGCTTGAGAACTCCTTTCTTGATTCAGCTATGTAGGTGCTTAACATGTTTCGCATGTCTGATATCTCCTCTTAGCTCTAACATATCTCCTCTTAGGTCACCCATATCCATCTTAATTGAGGAAATTTCTTCCTTGACCTTATTGATTTCTTCATTATGAGTAATATCCTCGATTGTTTCACCATCCTTATCAGGAGTCTTCCCCGGAGTGACAGCATTCTTTTTACCCCTTGTTGCAGGCCCCGTCATGATGGAAACCACTAATGTTGAAATAAGTCACAAAAATGAAATTTAAATTCTCTCAAATTTTTACTATAATCTCCTTTAGTATGTCTTCAAAAACCCAATAAAAATCAGACTTCAATTCAACAAGATGTGCGAGATATGTAGATTCCAAAAAAATAGTGTAGAAACCCTAATTCTACAATAATTCGCTTAATTCTACTCCAATTATTTTCAAATCTGGACTGTAGATTCTTTAATATATTCTTCAAAAACCCTTTAAAAATTAGAAAAACATTCGCCAAAATATGAAAGATATGCTCTTCCCAAAATCGCCTCCAAATTTGAGAAAAACCTTGCCTCTATGGTGCCAAGATCATGCTCTGATACCACTTGTTATGAAATAACTTGCACAATAAAAGAATATGATATGAAATATGCTGCAAATACTTGATAATAACTGAGAATAATAAGCCACTTCGAGGGGGAAAACCTCCAAATATCTCTAATGAGAACACACTTCACAACTTGATGATGAAATAAGACTCACAACCTCCTATATATACCTATTTATGCCAAGGATATCACCTAGGCCGACTTAGACACACCTATATAAGACTTAGGCCGACCTAAACAACTAAATAACAATATACTAATGATAATATGACTTAATAGAGAGTTAAGATAGCCACAAGCCGACTATTCATAACCCAATGTACACTAATATTAAGGGCTTAGCAGATGTTGTTTAGGGTGTATGATAGGTGTTAAGTCAATTTTACATGTCTACACCTGAATTGTTCTATTTTTCCTTTCCACAACTCCATTCTACTGATGAGTTCTAGGGGTTGATAAATGCCCTTTTATTCCACAATCTTCACAAAAACTATTAAACTCATTTGAAGTAAACTCACCACCTCTATCAAATCTCAAACATTTTATTTTCATATTTATTTCATTCTCAACCATAGCCTTAAATGCTTTAAACTTTTCTAGAGCTTTCGACTCTTCTTTGAGAAATGTAACCCAATCCATTCTAGAAAAACCATCAATTAATAACATGAAATACCTATCACCACATGAGCTTCTAATTTTGGTAGGTCCACATAGATCTGTATGCACTAACTCCAAGGGACTTGTGGTATAATATTCCTTTGTCTTGAATTTTTTCTTTTTTTTCTTTCCAACTTGACATTCTTTATAGATTGCATTGATAGGATTTGTATTCTTTAGAAAATATCTCATAGCATCAGAAGAACTTATCCTCACTAGGCTATCAAAATTGATGTGACCCATTCTTCTATTCCATAGCCAACTTTTATTAGTTTGAGACATAAAGCACCTTGCACCACTACCTTTGAGTTGATAGAAATTACCTTTTTTCCTTGTTCCATCAGCAACCAAAATACCAGAGCTTCCTTTCCTGATTTCACAACCACCATTCTAAAATACAAGATTATATCCTCTGGTACAAATTTTTCCTACACTTAGAAGATTATGTCAGAGATCCTTGACATAAAGAACATCATTTGTTTTATGCTTTCCATAGAAACTAATTGAACCTTTTCCAGTAATCTTAGTAAATATATCATCACCAAACTTAACTATAAGTGTGGAATAAGTAAAGAGTAAATAACTAAAAACACTTCTTAATAAGACATTATATCAAAGATTTAAAAGCAATTAAACTAATTTAAAAGCACAAATATACTGAAAGTGTCATATTGTTCTCTATCTCTAAAAATTTATTAAGTCATGGGGCTCTCAAATTTGGTAAGCATTGTGACTGTTAAAATGCCAATCTAGAGAATGAGATGCTGCTAAATGCAATAATCTAATTCTATATGATGAAGTTGTACTGTTATCTAAATTGACATGAAATTTGATAAGAGAAGCTATAGTAAACTATGATGTAGCTAAATGGAAAGCAATGATTGTTATTCTAAAATGCTATGATTGTTATTTGCTAAATGCTATTTGCTCAATTGCTTGAATGTTGAATTGCTATTTCTGCAGAGTAAGATTGCACAAAGTTGGGATTCAGATCATGTGGAGAAAGGCTATATATATAGATTCATGACATCACATTTGTGATGGGGCAGCACAACAAAGGCCTAGATTTAATCTGGAAGATTGAATGGTGAGTGATGAAGAACCTTGAGCTAATCATGGGAATGGTTTTTCCCCATGAAAACATCAGGCTAGATGATAGGAAGAATTAGAGGAAGGAGATGAAGAAGTTTGATTTATAATTTGTCTCCACAACTTTCTCGTGAATGCTAGTTGAATTAATTAGATATAAAATATCTAATTTTATTGGTGAGTGAATAGAGGAAATTGCCTTTATTTGAATATTTTGATTTATTTAAATTAGCAAAAGAGAATAATTAATTTAATAAAACAAACTATAGAATTTTTTTATTAAATAAATATATAGAAGAGATATCATAATTAAACAATAGAGTATTTAAACTTGTTTATTTAATTAAGAAGAAACATGATTAGATGATTAAATAACAAAAACTATTGAAGTTGTTTATTTAATTAAAATTGAAGAATTAGAAAAATGAACTATAAATAAATATTTCTATTTATTTAATAGTAGTTGAATTTAAGCTTAATTAATCAAATAAGTCGTATTTAATTAATTAGATTATCTAGACCATTTTTAGGTGTATACATTTTTCCCCTCTTTGAAGTGATGTGTTTACACATTGCTTTAAAGAAAATTTTGTTGTTGTTGTCAGTATCAAAAAAAAATTCAATATGCCCCAGACGTTGATTTTCAAGTGATGATGAATATATGCCCCCTCAGGAGATAAATTGATGAATTTTTTATTTTTTTGAATTTTTCATATTTTTATTATTTTTTGATGATTCTATGATGATTCGATGAAGATTTGATGTTGAAATAATTTACCTCTCAATAAAGAATGTAGAAATTGCCCCAGTGATGAATTTGAATTAATCTCCCTTCAAAACATTAATTAGCCCACAAAAATCCCATCTTAAATAACCTAATAAAAGGTCAAAAGGGTGATTTTAAAACTCATTTGTGTAATTTGAGTTTTGAAAAATTTGTGAGAGAGAAAATTGAGCAAAATTTCAATCCCTTACCACACTCACCGGTTCGAGCACGTGCAATGACACAACCGCTCGATTTCCTATAGACCTCTAGTACGTACCAGTTAACCTCCTTGTTATTCGTGCTTTTTCATTTTTCATGTATTTTTTTGGTTTTTAAATTTTGTGTTTCTTTTAGCACTTTTGAAGGCTAATGTGGTATGTATAACCTTTGTTTTAGCGCTTAGGTAGATTTGTTTAGCACTTTCAACATTTTAGCACCTAGGATAGGAATTTTAGCGCTTTCACTCTATGTTTTAGCACTTTCATTATTTTAGCACATTTGCCATGTCGATTAGCGCTTTCACCTCCTAAAATAGTGCATTCACTGAAATGGCACTTTAACTGCACGATTTAGCACATTTTCCTCCTAAAATAGCACTTTTGATGATTTAGCACTTTGAGCACCTATTTTAGTGCTTTTAAGTGTTTTAATGGCACTTTTGATATTATAGCGCATAGAAACACTATTTTAGCGCATCTAAGTCAGATTGATGTAGTTTGTCAAATTTGTCCTTGATTTTGTCAATTTTGATCATGTTAGTTGTTGGTTTGATATGATTGATGATCTTGATCAAGTAGATGATGTTCAACCTCATGATAGGCGAGGTTTGATGTTTTATTGATGATAATTATCCTCATGATAGGTGAGAAATAATTATAGTTTGATTGATGAACCTCATGATAGGTGAGGCTGATTTGATGTATTGACCTCATGATAGGCAAGGTTCAATGATGTTTGATGATGTTTTCTCATGAGGTTTGATCAAAAGTCTCACCAAGAGCTGATTAGATTTTGATAGGATAATTGATGTTGATTTGACAAAAAGTACTGACTTTGAATATTTCATGATGATAGGAGGCTTTGACGAACCTCCAGATTAGAGAGAAATTTCCTCAGACTTTTGATTTGATACCATAGTTAGCACAACCTAAGAGGAGAGTTATTACACATTGTGGATTGTAATCTTTATTAGATATTCCCCAGATTAGGATTAATCGGGGTCTCTTGACAGCCCTAACAGAGAGGTGGCATAGTGAGCATAATACTTTCCACCTACCTATTGGCAAGATGACAGTCACAGTTGACAATGTCTGGTAGATTCTACAGATACCTGTTGTTGGTGATATTATCTTTTATGATTCATCAAAGCAGGGCGGGACTGAGGCTCTCCGCCGAGTATTTTAGGATGATAGGATTGTTGGATATTGGATTTCGTGGTGTGAGATGGTGGATGCTTATGCCACTTTGCCTACAATTCTAGTTGGTTTCATTGGAGGGTTCCTTTGTCTTGATCACAGGTCAAAGGAACTTTCTATTGGTTGGGGCCATGTGTTGGAGAGCATGATTGTGCACGGGATGAGATATGCTTGGGGCATGTGTATGCTTTCCCATCTGTATCATGATTTGCATTCAACTATTTACACTGGAGGTTAGAGTTTATTAGCTAGAGTTACTCTACTATAGGTGTGGGCATGTGAGCATATTGTTGTCATGCATCCAGTGATGGTGAGGCAAGGACCTACTAGGAAGCCTTATGTTCATATATACGTAGGTAGACTTACTCAGCCTAGATTGGGTAAGTTGGATCATTGGCGCAGAGTATTGAATGATATGGAGACTATGACATGGCGTCCATATTTAGATTGTGAGCACTGGGATGATGATGACATTCAATTATCATTTTTCTATTAGTCATTTATTCTAATTGGTTGGACTCATTGGATTTTGGAGAGATTTCTACTTAGACGAGTTCTCTGTCAATATGGTATTGTTCAGGGCATTCCCTAGGGTGTTGCCCAGTATGCTCGTTGACAATTAGATTCTAAAAATTGGGGGCCTAGCCTTTCATATGATGTTGTTGTTCAGGAGTTTTATGCTCTACAACCTCTTGTTTGGGAGATCCGTTTGGATACTTTTGAGCAACTTGTTACAATTGATTATGCAGAGTATTTGGTGCTACATCCATTTCCAGGTATGACCATTCCCGATGAGCCAACACAATTACTTGTTGAGGAGGAGGTTTTCATTATACGTCGTCACTGACAAAGGAGAGAGGCGATTGGTGAGGAGGATGTGGTGGTGGAGGAGATCAAGAGAAGTGGTGATGAGGAGGGCAGTGGGGATGAGGGTAGCAGTGATGAGAGTAGTTGATAGGAGGGGTATGATAGTGGTAGAGATGGATCAAGTGGATCAGGTGTAGGTGGGTCGGGTCTAGCTTTAAAGGAGTATATGATGCCTCGTAAGAGGCAAATAGTGGTAGCCCCTTTAGAGCAGTGTGTTTAGAAATAGTAGACCCAGATAACGAGTCTACAGGTACAAGTACAGACTTTACAGGGTCAGTTGACTTAGGCCTAGGGTTTATTGACACAGACACAGGTACAGATGCAGGCACAGGCTCAAGTTCACCCGTAATCCCTAGCATAGGTATAGGCTCAATTGGCTGTGGCTCAGACATAGATTACAACATTGACAGTCGAGAGGGATGCCACTAGATTTACTGTAGAGGGGGCTTAGGTTGTAGTTGAGAGATTGCAGAGATTGGCGGATGATACCACTGTAGTAGATTATATGTGAGGTTTTCCGTGTTGGTCAGGAGGTAGAGTACTATAGATGTAAATTTTATGATGTCATTCATTCAGAGTGGAGAGTGAGCTATGCATAGTATCGATCTGGTAGGTCCCATATGAGGACTATAAGTAGAGGTGTGACACAACCTCTCTCGAGAGACCCAAGAGATCCTAGTACATCTAGTGGTGGAGGGATTTGTCCTGAGATGCCTGCACTGTCTAGAGCTAGTAGCACATAGTTTCATGATTATACCTTCTGTTGTATTTTGAGATGTGATGTATACTTTGATTACAACCATTTTTTATGATATATCTCTTTTCATTTCAGACATCATTGTATACTTTCCATTATGATTTTGAGATCTATATGATATACAATGGATTTTTATTGATCTATTATGTGTTCTATATGATTCTATGATGGATGCATTTATTTCCTATGTTCTATATATCATGTGATGATCCTTATATTATGATGTTATGGATGCAGTTTTATAATCATGAAGATATGCTATGATTTATGATGTTCTATTTATGATGTGCATAATGATGATGTATGGATGCATGATGTATGTATGGATGATGCATGATGTATTGAATGCATGATGTACGTAGTATTTACATGGATAAAAATGTATGTATGATGATGTGTAATTCTAAATTATATTGATAATGTTCCTAATATGCAATGATTTATGGATATGATGTTTTAAATGATATATGATGTGTGATGTAAATGGGATATGTGCACTTTTATTCTTGTGATAAATGCAAATATATGATGTAATAAGTGAATAAAAAATGATGAATAATATGGTATTTTGAATAAATGATAAATGATATGATTAATGGATGAATGAAATGCAACTATAGAGATATATTTTTGAGAATTTCTTATGCAATTTTATGATGTGTGATATGAAAAATATGATATGATCAATGAAAATTATTTGATTTAAATGTATGAATGATGAAATGATAAAATAAATGCTTTCTATAAGTATGCAATGAAAATGATGATGCAACTACATGATAATTATGATGTTTTTGTTAATGTAAAGTATACTCAATCCATTATGAGAAAAATAATATCATTGTTGACAGTACTTTTATTGTGCTTTGTATCATCATAGAGCTTTAAAAATGTTGAAAGTGAGTACAAGCATCAATGGTATAATTTAGACCATGATGACCTGAGTACTAATTTCATGATTTTTGATATTGCAAGTGAACACAAGCATCTAGGTATAATTAAACCGAGATGACCTAAGAATTTCTTGTGTAAACAGATAAGAATTAGTCACTTTCCTATGTGAATTAGAATGTCATTCATGATACTTTGTAGAGCACTTCTCATGACAATTCATATAGTAATTATGATTAATTCATAGACAACAGACAAAGAAAAATATCATTCTCCTTCCTAGCTTCTCTAGTTCAATACATCATCGAGTTGCTGCAAAGAAATGATAACAAAGATCAAAGTACAACATATCCAACCTTTGCTTAAAGTATTTCAACCATTATTCAGATTAGATCATCCATTTTGATTTTATGATGTTTTTGTATTTTTGAGATTTTGACCAAAAACCTAACCTAAAGACCTATCCTAGGGGCCTCAGGGGCTGATCAAAGATTAGCCTTTCCTATGTTATACATGCAGAGACCACGTAGTTTGACTGACACAAACTCTGGTTTTGACTCTTTGAAACTAACTTTTTGACTTGTTTTTGGATTTTCCATTGTGATATGGATGTCCAATGTGTTTCTGATGGTGATTGATGTTTCATGTTGGTTTGTGTTTTGATCATTATTTTTGTTGTGTTTGTCTTCCTACTATTTTTCTATTTGGTTAAGCTCAAGATTTATTGCCCTCGGTGAGGTCAAGATTTTTCCCCCAAGCTAAGGTGGTACATGACCACTTGCAATGATATGATAATGGATGTAAAATGATGGTGAAAGTAATGACCATGACATGCATCTAATAGATAGAAAAGTTGGCTTTAAAATCACAAGTAGTGCCTATTTCTAGGTTTTCACTACATGTTTTTATTGAACTTTTTCAGTCTTTTTGATTTTTTTGTATTTTTTATCACCAAGATGCCTGTTTGCTAGGTTTTCATCAAGGTAACCATTTTCAGAACTTGACCCATGCACTAGGTGATTCAGGTGTAGAAATTTCTAAGATGGATACTATTGATAGGTTCATCGAACATATCCCCTTCAAGTGTAGATAGTTGATAGGCTCTAGATCCATAAATTGATATGATGACAAAAAGACCTAGCTAGTTAGGTTCAAACTTCCCTTTCTTTTATCTGTCCTGCTGATTTCTAGGGTTTTCCTTTAGAACCAAGTCACCAACTTGAAAGAATCTAGTTTTTACTCTATGATTGTAGCTCCTAGACATCCTCTATTGGTATTCTTTCAAATGGTTTACATCTTGTTGACAACGTTCATCTAGCACTTCTAGTTCTTTTAGTATAGAGACTATAATCCCCATTTGCAATTATACCCTTCAGTGAGACACAGAGTGATGGTATTTCTACCTAATAGGCATGATGGATTTTTATCCATATACCAAGTCATATTGTGTAGCTCCTGTAGGTGTTTTGATGTTGGTTTTGTTTTCCCAAAGAGTAGGATTTAATTGAACATGCCAATCATGTCCAACATCGTTAACCATTTTCTTTAGAATTTTTAGAATTGTTTTGTTTGAGGCCTCTACTTGGCCATTTCCCTCAGGATAGTACAGTGTTGAGAAATGATGTTGGATGTGAAATATTTCACATAATTCTTGGACATCCTGGTTCTTAAAAGGTTTACCATTGTATGTGACAATGGACTAAGGAATTCCATATCTATAGATGAGGTTGTTCAATTTGAAAGACGAGATCTATTTTCCAGTGATTGTTGTTAAAGGAACTGCTTCTATCCACTTTGTAAAGTATTTTGTTGTTGTGATTATGATTTTTTTTCCATTGGATGAAGATGAATTTGTATTTCCTACTAGGTCCAATCCCCACTAACAAAAGGTCCATGTTGATGTAAATGGTTGCAATTCTTTTGCTGGCACATGGATTGAGTTACCATGGATCTGACATTTCTGACGCTTCTAAAAAAATTGATAAGACTCCATCTCCATATTTGGCCAGTAATACCCCAAACGGAGGAGTTTCTTTGCTAGGGTTAGTCCACTTGAATGAGTTCCACAAATACCTTCATGAACCTCACATAAGGCTATTTCAGATTCGTTATGTTCTAGACACCAAAGAAGAGTACCATCTAGACCTCGATGGTAAAGTATGTTGACAATCAATGTATGTCATGTGGATTGGCAGATGAAGTTATGTTTCTGGTTTCTAGAAAGATCAGGAGGAAGGATATCATCCTTGGGGTAAGCATAGATCTCTCCATATAGTAAGGTTTGAACGTCGACTATTTGGAAAATGGTTTGTGACTTAGGATTGTCATAGGCAGGATTAGACACTTGTTCTACCATAAACTCATAATAACCTCATCTTTCTAGAATTTGCAATAGAGAAGCAATTGTCACCATAACATCAATAACTTTGTTTTCTATCCTCGGAATCTGTTCAAACTTGATATCTACAAAGTACTTTTTGAGATCATCAACTGATGAGGTAAAAATAACCTTATCATAATAACACCATAAAGACCTATTTCATATATGCAAAATCCCTATCCTCTGCCAATTAATTAAATTTTAGGAGAAATAATTTCTTAACTTTTAAAGAGAAATTGTACAAACTTTGTTTCTTTTGATTTATTGAAGTATTTTTCCAATACATATTTAATGGGTTATTTTAAGTGTTTTATAGGATAATAATCGGTCATCAAGTTGTAGATTAGAAGCATTCAACTAGCATGTGCTCCAGAATAGGTTGAAGGTGTATGCTGGAAACATGCTCCAGAAATTTAGGGTGATGGAAAGAAGGTATAGTTACTCTTTAAGTCTTAATTTTTGTTATGCTTTAGGTCAAAAACTTCATGGCTCGACTTGAGCCTCTTTAATACTATTGTAATGGGTTTAAAAGACATACAAGTTATTTGTAAATCTGTTATAGACCTTTTCAATGGTTATCTATACCATCTGAAATATACGATTTAGTTAGAGTTTTTCTATAAAAGACATAATCTATAGAAGTAGAATATACAGTGAAAAAATTAATGTTATGTTGTCAATATATTTTCTAAGCTTATGAATAAAGAAATTATCATATAAAATTTATGAGTTATGAGTTATGGATAATAATTATGGTTGATGGAAGCATTTATGAATTAATTATGGATGTGAGCTGAGAACAAATGTGATAACCCGTGAGCTGGCCACTCGAGGGGAGATAACTTAAGTAGATAATTTTTTTCCTTTATGTTATTTTTATTACATTGTTATTATGTAGGGAATTATTGAGTTTGTTGTTGTGAAATCTAAGTTCTGAAGTACTTGTCTTTTACTTCCGTAGTTTTTCATTGTTAACTATTAGAATCTTTGTCAAATAGGAAGGATGTTTAACGAATTGTCTATAAGTTTTTATGCTTCTATAGTTTAGTTGTTTCTGTACTCATTAACTTAGTCGTCATGCTTTCTAAATTAGTTTTTCTATACTTTTAATTTTAAATATTTCTTGCTTTCTTTAGGATAAATTGTTTTACAGTTTCTTAGTTAGACAACTTTAGGTTAGAATTAATATTAGTTGCTATAAGAAGTTAGAAGATCTAGGGGAGATAGTCCAGACTTCTTATATTACAAATTGCCTTGAACACTACCCAGTTGACATATTGAATTCAATCTTCTAAAGTAATGGGAACTAATGACAGCCTATCACTTTTTGGCGCCATTGTTGAGGACCCTTTAGCTTTCTTTCTTGAGTGTTAATAGAAGATGCCTCAAATACCTCATTTAGGCCAATAAATAAATATATATATATATATATATATATATATATATATATATATATATTATCTTTGGCTTCCTTTTTTGCATGGTCAAGAAAAGAGGCCCTCACAGATGATTTATACCAAAGACCCCCCAAAAATACATTCCAATCATACATAGGGAGGCCCAAGGCTTAGACGACCACTTCGTTGAATACCAACTTGAGCCAAACCCACTTGAGGCTTTCCATTATTTTCCAAAAGATCATATAGTAGAACAACCAGTTATTGAGGAAATTTTTCTTAAGGAACGTATTCCTTTGAACATCATGGGAGACGGTAGGGATGAAGCTAACCAGAATGATGCCAACCATAATAATGATCTCCACCACCTCAGACATTCACTTATCCTATTACTCTAGATGTAGATGATGATACCACGAAGAAAAACATCTCTCTAGCCTTCCTTCCAACCTTTCGTGGCTTTTCCTCAGAAGAATCAGATCAATTTCTTTTTGAATTCAAGGTCCTTTGTCAAAACTACAATTATAAAAATGATAATCATAAACCGAAGTTGTTTCCTTCTACTTTGAAGGATTTGGCCATGTGTTGGTTTATGGGACTCCCAGTCGAAATTATAACATCTTGGGAGGAAATGGAGATGGTTTTCTTGCATAAATATCAAAGTTACTATAGGGTAAGTGATCGTAAGGAAGAGTTTTTTAAAATTAGCCAGAAAGAGGATGAGAGCCTAGAGGACTATCTTGATAGGTTTCTTTTCTTGTCTAAACACCGTGGAGAAATGACTTAGTATTGAGATTCTCAAGACTATATTTCTTAAGGGACTCGATGATGATGCAAGAAGAAGTCTTGATCTGATGGGAAAAGGTGGCGTGTCTCAGTTATCCCTTGAGGACATATGTGATTTATGTCAGAATTTATCACATACTCGTGGAGGAGTCCATAAAACTAATCTTTTCAGAGGGACTAACGAAATAGGCAAGCTCTGAGAAGAAATAGAAAATCTCAAAATAGACATACCTATTCAATTGAACACTACGTTGGATGGTATACAAGAAAAGACACGTAACTCTAAGATTTTGTCAATATATTCTCCTAGGTGTTGAAATAAACACCTTTTACGTGAGTTTCCTTTAGATAAGGTCAATGTTTGTCAACTCTGTGAGAAAAATCATCCTACCAATTAGTGTGAGCTTCTTACTAATATTAAGAATACTAAGAAAAAAACTAGTCAGGTTGAAGAAGAAATAAACATGCTAAACCAATGTCAAGGAGGTAATTTTTCATATGGACAAAATTCCAATCCTACATGGAGACCACAAAACAATTGGGTTGGTAATCAGTGGACTCCATCTTGGAATCAACCCTTACCTCCACAACCTAATTGGGTGACTCCTTATTGGGGACCTCTTGAATGGGAAAATCAATCATGAGGAACTCAACAATGGCCAAATCAGTCACAAGAAAAATGGTACCCCCAACATACTGCTCCCCAATGGAACCAAGGACATAATCAATTTTATACTGGTCCTAGGAGGAACCAACAAAAAAATCTATTACCACCACCTCAGAATCCTCCTCAGAATGAGCAGATAAATCAACCTCAACTTCCAGCACAACCACTTCCCAATCCTAAGAACAATCGACAGAGTACTATGGTATATACAACTAAACAAGATAATGTCACAAGACTAAATGCAATTCATTGTGGAAATGTTCAGTTATGTTCAGGTTGAACACTTCAATCGCCCATAATTGAAGAAGTAGTGGATGACCTTATTTCTCAAAATCTTGAGAAGGATACTCTATCCAACTATACCAGGCTTGTAAATAATACTAGACCTCCTTTAGTAGTAGGAGTTGCTAACTTACCTTGGGAGGAGGAAGGCCAGTCTTAGACTGAATCTAGTAAGGATACCCTTCCAAAAGAGAAAACTCAAGTACCATTTCCAGAGCGTCTGAAACTGAAAATTTTGAAAGATACTCCAGAAATGACTTTGACCTCAAAAACTACATTGATTCAAGAAATCAAACACTTGCAAATAGAGGTCCCTTTGTTGCAAGCAATAAAGTAAATTCCTGAGTTGAATCAATTGACCAAACAACTGTGTATTAAAACCCCAGGAAGGAAATTGGAGAAAATAAATACTATGCACATCGATGGCTATTTAGCTAAATTTTTGTCTAGAAATACTATTGCTCCAAAATATGATGATCCTGGGAGTCCATTGATAATTGTTACAATTAATGAGGTATAAATACCTAATGCATTAGTGGAATTAGGAGTAGTTATTAACGTGATGACTATGGATGTGATGGAAAAATTAAGTCTTATTAATTTGTGTCCCACAACTACAATATTATAGATGGAAAACCAAGCTATAACCATTCCAAAGGGTGTTATAAAAAATGTTCTTGTCAAAGTTGATGGATGGGAATATCTAGTTGATTTCTAGATAATACAATCGCTAACACCCAAAGATAGCTATAAAATAATTCTTGGAAGACCATGGTTGGCTACTGTCACAGAAAAAATTGATTGTAGAGAAGGAGGAATGACCATTTCACATGGTCCATATATTAAATGTTTATTCTTATATCCTCCTACTAAACCCAATGAACATAATAAAGTTTGGTTTGATGAACCAGAAGAATCTAATGGTTAGGAAATTTTGGCCTCCTTGGCCATGTTACTGATTAAACAATATGGAGAGGAATTAGAGGATGAGTTAGTAAATGATGTAGCACACCTTGCTATAGAATTGAGTGAAGAGGAAATGGTGGATGTACCGATAATTTTTGGACAACCGATTGATATAAGTGGGATGGAACAAAATTACACTACCATGGGAATGCCTTGTCCTTTGGCTAATATGATTCCTAGAACGATACATTTCTTTGAGGATATTACAAGATTTCATTGACTTATACCTCATAGTTGTCCTCTTAATAGTTTGTTATGACCGATACATACTGTCACCTCGATCTATCTAGGAACAAAAAAAATTATGCTTCTACCAGGAAAAAATTTGAATGTTAATAGTTGGTTGACATAAATACAAGAGGATAAATTATTTAATGTGTTGGTAAAAAGGTCTAAAGCTTTTTCTTGGGACTATACAGACACGGGGGGAATTCACCTGAGTGTTTGTACACATCACATTTATTCTGATCATAATATAAGACCTATATGTTAGCCACAGAGGAGACTCAATCCCATGTTAAAGGATCTTGTTAAAATTGAAATTGAGAAACTCCTCCATGCAAGATTTATTTATCCTATTTCTGATAGTAAGTGGGTTTCACCTATGGTTGCTATACCAAAGAAAAATAGGAAATGGAGAATTTGTGTGGATTATAGAGAACTCAATAAAGCCACTTTTAGAGATAATTTTCTCTTACCATTTGTTGACCAGGGTTTGGACAACTTGGCTGGAAGGAAATATTTCTCATTTTTACATGGATTTATTGGTTACAATCAAATTTAGGTGGAACTAGAAGACCAAGATAAGACAATTTCTACTTGTCCATGGGGCACATTTGCATATCGAGTCCTTCCTTTTGGGCTTTGTAATGCTCTAGAAACTTTTCAGGGGGCCATTTAGGATATATTTGCAGCACTTGTCAATGACTATGTTGAAGTTTATATGGATGATTTCACAGTCTACGGGTCAACATATGATGAAGCCCTTCAAAACCTAGATAGGGTTTTACAAGTTTGTGAGGATAACTGACTGTCCCTTAGCCACAAAAATTGTTTAATAATGGTGGAACGGGGAATAGTCTTAGGTCATCATATCTCTTCCGAAGGAATAAAGGTTGATCCCAAGAAAATTGAAGTAATTCAACAATTGACTGTTCCTCAAACACAAATAGATGTTCAAAGTTTTCTAGGGCATGCTAGATACTATAGAACATTTATAGAAAGCTTTAGTAAGATGGCAACTCCTATGTTTTCTCTTCTCCAAAAATATGTAGAGTTTAATTGGACACTGGAGTGTCAATAATCATTTGAAACGATAAAGGAGAAGCTTGTCTTTGCTCCCATATTGCATGGACCAAATTGGAGTCTTCCCTTCCATATTTATGTTGATACTTCAAATGATGCAATTGGAGTAGTATTGGGGCAAGAAGATGAGGATGGGGGTAAATATGCTGGATATACTTCATTAGTAAAAAATTGACATTTGCTGAGAGAAATTATACAATGACAAAAAAATAATTCTTGGTTGTGGTTCATGCCATTATATTACGGGGTATAAAGTTATAGTTTATACGGATCACTTAGTTGTAAAATATTTAATGAATAAACCTGTAGTTAATGGTTGAATAATGAGATGGTTATTACTTCTTTAGGATTTCAATGTGACAATACTTGACAAGCCAGGGAGATTTAATGAGGTAGAAGAATTTTTGTCTCGAATCAAACAAGAAGAGGGTGATAGAGCACTTGTGCAAGATAAGTTTCCAGATGAAAATATGTTTTCCATCTCCATAAAGACCCCTTGGTTTGCTGCTATTGAAAATTACTTAGCTGCCTCTAAAATACCTCCAAGGTTTACACTAAAACAAAAGAAGCAACTTATTCAGGAGAGTGATCCATTTAAATGGATTAATGGGATTTTATTCCATTGTGGACCTGATATGGTTTTGAGAAGATGTTTCAAGGCTGATGAAACTTATAGTATCCTGAAGGCTTGTCATGATGATCCTTTTGGGGGTCATTACTCTACAAAAAAAACTTCTCATAAAATTTTAGGTATTGGATATTATTGGCCTTCAATGCATAAAAATGTTAAAAACTATGTTTTTCATTGTGATGAATGTCAAAGGGTGGGGAGACCAATTGCTTCTATATAAATTCTTTTGCAACCTCAAGTAGTCCTTGAACCATTTGAAAAATAGGGATTAGACTTTATCGGTCCCATAGATACTTCCTCTCAAGGGAAAGAATACATATTAGTTTGCACTGATTATTTGACGAAATGGGCAGAAGCTCAAGCTCTACAAGTTGCCAGAGAAGAGAAGGTTGTTGACTTTCTCTATTATAATAAAATCTTTCTTCGATTTGGAGCCCCCTTGAACCATCGTTACAGATTAGGGACCCCAATTCATGTCCAAATTTCTCATCGCATTTACAAGCCATTTTTAGGTGAGTCATAAGAATTCATCCCCCTATCACCCTCAAGCAACTATCAAGTAGAGGTGACTAATAGGGAGTTAGAAAACATACTGACCAAAATAGTTTCTTTAGGAAGGAAAGATTGGGCTAGGAAATTTCCTGAACCTATTTGGGCGTATAATATAACATGGAAATCCACAACTAGATTTAGCCCCTATGAGCTTGTTTTTGGGAAGAAACCTCTTCTCTCCATTGATTTTGAACTAAAAACTCTATGAACAACTATGGAACTGGGTCTAGATCTAAAACGAGCTCAAATAGAATGAGTTTTACAGTTAAGTGAGTTGGATGAGCTTCATTTGGACATTTTCCATCAAACTGAACTAGTTCAATAGCAAAGGAAAGTTTGGCATGACAAACAAATTAAGGAGAGAGAGTTCCATAGTGGTGACTGGGCCTTGTTATTCTATTCAAGATATAAAAATCATAAAGGGAAACTTAGGACTCATTGGTTGGGGCCATACAAAATTTTTAAAGTTTTCTCAAATGGTACAATTCAGCTGAAACCTATTGATGGTGATCTACGAACCCTCTTAGTTAATGGTCATCTCCTACGTATCTACCATAAGCCTCTAAATAAGGAAGAATTTACAAAATTGGTAGAACTACAAGGAGAGATCCAATGTATTGACTCTACCAAGGAAGAGTCCATTTGACCCAATAAGTATCATATAAAATATATATATATATTATGGAAAATTGTAATAAAAAGACTTGTGTACCAATTTTTTTTCAAAGCATTTCTCATAATATCTATTTTTGGACTTAACTACGTGTATTTTCATTTTGTAGAACTTATTATAAGGAAGAAGACAACTTCTGGAGCATCTTTCAATGATGCTTTGAAACTTGTTGGTTTGAATTCCCAATGCTCCAGAACTTGCTCTTCAACCTATCATGCAAAAAATGTCATCCCGTAGAATGATTTATCCTCTTGAAGTTAGAGTTCATTCATTTCCACCATTTCTCTTCTCTACGGCTACATCTTTCGATGATGCTCCAAAATCTTCATTTCATTGCTGCTCTGGCTGCATTTTTTGACGATGCTCCAGAATCTTCATTTCATGTTTGCTCCAGCTGCATCTTTTGATAATGCTCCAGAATCTTCATTCGGTTGCTACTCAGGCTGCATCTTTCGATGATGCTCCAAAATCTTCATTCGATTGGTTCTTTGGCTGCATCTTTCGACGATGCTCCAGAATCTTCATTTGGTTGCTGCTCTAGATGCATCTTTCGATGATGCTCCAAAATATTCATTCGATTGGTACTCCGGATGCATCTTTCGATGATGCTCTGGAACCTTCATTCAATTACCATTCTAGTTTCATCTTTCTCTAATGCTCTGGAACTTATTCACCTTCTTTATTTCGAGCACATACTTTTGCATGCTCTGGAACTTGCTTCCCAGTTCCAAGCGTGTACTTTCTTGCATGCTCCAGAACTTATTCATCTTTTTACTCTACCACTCCTTTTCATAAAATTTCAAATTTCTTCGATGTTTTGATTATCATACATCAGTTCACACACCTTTCTTTTTGTTTTTTTCCATGATAAATAAAAGAAACCCGCCATGACAGTCTATCTTCATTAATTCCTTCATCATTTGCAAAGCTTCCTCACTCATGTCATAATAAATAAGCTATCATTTCAGCCAATACCATTGTGTCACCTTGTCAAGTCAATAAACGTACGAGATCTTCAAGCGATCATAGAATATAAGTACAAAATATTGATTTAAATAAGTAGTTATTTTTTAATAAAAGATAATTAATTGGCATGAGTGTCCCTTCCCAATTTAGTAAATTGAGCCACTTGGTGATTAAATGCTAACTACGATACTCTTTTTGCAGCCCTTCATGCAAATTAGCATTATTACATAGTAAGCTTTGGGAAAAGGTAAAATAAATAATCACAACTTGATCATATTTTCAAAATAAACTGTGCACAAGTTTCTGGCACTATTTAAATTTTCAGCAGGGTGGTAGAGACAAGACAAAAAATGGGCAGTACAAAGAAGAAATCTAAGCCAACTTCTGCAAAAAAAATTGTTGGGGTTAAGTAACATTTCTGGGTATTTTGAGGAAGTCTGTTGGTTGGATTTTATCAAAAAGTTTGAAGGATACAATGAAAAGCTGGTGAATGCATTCACAAAAAAATATTCTAATGGTTAGGTGACACTGCATGGGAAGTTTTTTAAGGTGAGTCCAAAAATTATCTCTTCTCTTTTAGGGTTAGAAAATTTTGGCATTAGAATATCATAATCAACACAAATAACATATCATAAATTATTAGAATTTTTTCTTAGACAAGGGGACCCTCAACCCATGATAGTTATCAGTACTAGGGGACAAAATAAGGGGTTTCAATAAACTTCTATATTAGAACCCTTGGGAACTGTAGTTGCATGGATTATTAATTATTTTACTTGTGAAGGCCAACTTACTACTGTTGTAGGACTTGCATTTTGCATGTTAATACATTTGCGGAATGGGAAAGAAAACTCTGCTCTTAGGGTTAATTTTCCTCACTTTTTGAATGATTATGTTAATTCTTCGATAGAAAGATATAAAAATGGTTCAGGGCCATTAAAGCATCACAGGTTAATTCAATTAATTTGCAAATATCATTTCTATAACAAACCTAGAAGAAAATGGGAATTTTTTTTGGGGAAGTTTGACAAGCCTATGCCAGGAAGGAAATTAGAACTAGGAGAATCTTCAAAACAAGTTGCTTCACCTTCCAAAGAAACTTCCCTTGAGGACCCTAAGGCTCCTAAAACCAAAATTCCCACCCTTCCTGGTAAGGAAGTGCCAGAATTTAAAAATGAGGAGTTTGAAACCCCAGGCCAGTCAGAAGATGTTGAGATAATAAATCCAAATGTAGATAGTAATCCTTTTAAGAAGAGGAAACAAAGGAAAATTCTTACTTATCATAATGCTCCAAAAATTTTAACTTATCAGGATACTCCTCCTTTAAGGAGAAGCAAAATATTATCCTCTGAATCTACACAAACCCCAGTGTAAATTAGACAGAGTAAAACAAAATCCAAAAAGCAAAAGAAACCCTTGGAAACTGATGAATAGATTCGCCAATCCTGAGAGAAATAAATTTCTATTGAAGAAATACATTCTCATTTAGTGTCTGAAGAAGAAGCCTTTGACCAAGAAAAATAGAAAACAGAAAAGGAAAAATCTCCACCTCCTATGGAGGTTGATGATAGTGTGTTAGGAAATTTGTCTCCTTTTATCAATAAAGTTGTTGGAATGGTTGAAAATGAAAACATTAATGCAGAATTGGAAAAGTTAAAACTAGAAATTGAAGAGCTAAGAAGTCAGTTGCACAAAAATAAGGAACATATGAAATTGCAACAAGAGGAAATAATGGTATACATGGCTGTAATAAGCAAAAGGGATCAGGAAATTCAGGATTTAAAATTACAAGTACAGTGAAAAGATACATTCATTAGTGAATTACAAATACAAATTCAGAGTTGTAATCAGGAAAATAGGGTACACAGAGCTAGTTTAAATAAAGAAATTCAAGGTTTAAAAGAAAATTTTATGCTTATGTTTTTAGCCTTTGAGGAAGAGAAGAAAAGATAGAAAGAAGAATTAAATGCTTCTCTTACTAGAATTATCGAATTAGAGCAAGATTTGTAGGAAAGCACAAGTAAGCTAATGGTGGAATCCAAAGAAGTTCAAACTGAACCAACAGTAATTGAATGGTTCCAAATTCATATTCCTCCATTATTAATGAAATGGATGGAATGGTGCTCTTTCCTAAGGAATGCACAAATTGAAAATAACAGATTAAAAATGGAAATGGTGTTGTTAACATAAGCATTTCATAAAGCCTATAGGGGGAAACAAGATGCATGCCAGATAGCAGAATTTATTTTATCTTGTAGAAGATCGTCAAGATTGTATTCAATGTTTTTAAATGAACAATGATTTAGATGGAAATTGCTCAGAATTTATAATGACCAACCTCATGAACCTAATGAAAAAGAATTTTTTAAGATATTTGTAGACTCAAATCCTAAAGATAAAGACATGCTCTGTGAATTCTTTACTCATGATCTTCTATTAGAAAAACATATTGATTTCTTTATTAATCTTTTTGTGGGAGAAGCGCAATTGAGATCTTTGTTGTCTACTATGCGTAATCAAATGCATTGGAAAGAACATAACAGGGAATATGCCCAAGCAGAGAAAATCCTAGGTCTTCAAATGAAATCTCCCAATAGTAGACCTGTAGCTTTCAAGAAAACATTTGTAGCTCTTCTATTGGATGAGAAAGTGAAGGGAAGATATGATTAAAGCCTTCGAATCTGTTACAATGATTTCATAGATCAGGGGTAGAAATTAATTGGTAAAGCTTGAAACTCTTGTGAAGAAAGATATACTCCATTACCTATATATTTAAAGAAAAGAGAGGTGATTTCCCCTCTTAGCATCAGATGATCTTTCAGAAGAGTAGATGCCTTAGCTAAAATCTTGGAAAATATCATAACAAAGTGGATGGGAATGAGGTATAGACCTCACTTGTTGCTATATCCAACCCCTACTTTTCATGTTAATATAGATCAAGATGATAGAGTTTTTAGTGAATGGAAAGGGGGAGTTGCTTTCCATAGAGGTTTCCACCATGCACCTATAAACTTTGATGTAACAGTAAGGGATATGTATGAAATTAGTGCAAAATATGAAGAATGGAACAGAGGATAGAGCTATAATCAAGGGGCAGGAGGACCTTCCAGGAATTAGGTAGGGGAGGAAATGATAAGGTAAAAATAACCTCATCATAATAATACCATAAAGACCTATTTCATATATGAAAAATCCCTATCCTTTGCCAATTAATTAAATTTTAGGAGAAATAATTGCTTAACTTTTAAAGAGAAATTGTACAAACTTTGTTTCTTTTGATTTATTGAAGTATTTTTCCAATACATATTTAATGGGTTATTTTAAGTGTTTTGTAGGATAATAATCAGTCATCAAGTTGCAGATTAGAAGCATTCAACCAACACGTGCTCCAAAATAGGTTGAAGGTGTGCACTAGAAACATGCTCCAAAACTTTAGGGTGATGGACCGAAGATATAGTTACTCTTTAAGTCTTAATTTATGTTATGCTTTAAGTCAAAAACTTCATGGCTTGACTTGAGCCTCTTTAATACTGTTGTAATGGGTTTTAAAGACATACAAGTTATTCTTAAATCTATTATAGACCTTATCAATGGTTATCTATACCATCTAAAATATAGGATTTAGTTAGAGTTTTTCTATAAAAGATGTAATCTCCAAAAGTAGAATATACGGTGAAAAAAGTAATGTTATGTTGTCAATATATTTTTCGAGCTTATGAATAAAGATATTATCATATAAAATTTATGTCAAGTTATGAGTTATGGATAATAATTATGGTTGATGGAAGCATTTATGAATTGATTGTGGATGTGAGTTGAGAACAAACGTGATAACCCGTGAGCTAACCACTCGAGGGGAGATAACTTAAGTAGATAAGTGTTTTCCTTTATGTTATTTTTATTACATTGTTATTCTGTAGGAAATTATTGAGTTTGTTGTTGTGAAATCTAAGTTCTGAAGTACTTGTTGTCTTTTACTTCCATAGCTTTTCATTGTTAACTATTAGAATCTTTGTTGAATAGGAAGGATGTTTAATGAATTGTTTATAAGTTTTTCTACTTCTGTAGTTTACCAGTTCTTTAGTTTAGTTATTTCTGTACTCATTAACTTAGTTGTCATGCTTTCTAAATTAATTTTTCTATGCTTTTTAGTTTAAATATTTCCTGATTTCTTTAGGATAAATTGTTTTACAGTTTCTTAGTTAGACGAATTTAGGTTAGAATTAATATTAGTTTCTATAAGAAGTTAGAAGATCTAGGGGAGATAGTCCATACTTCTTCTATTGCAAATTGCCTTGAACACTACTCGGTTGACATATTGAATTCAATCATCTAAAGTAATGAGAACAAATGACAACCTGTCATCAACCATGTTCTTATATGGCATCAATTTTTTATATTTTGTTTGATATTCATCATTTACTTGATAAATGACTAATTGTGAATCTCCATATACTTGTAGTTGTAAGATTTTCCACTCAATTGCCACTTTTATGCCAAGGATTAATGCCTCATATTTTGCTATATTATTTGTGTATGGAAACATTATTCTATATGACTTTGGGATGGTATATCCTTGTGGTGTAACAAAGAGAATTCCCACTCCTGATCCCTGTTGTGTAAATGATCCATCAAAATAAAGCCTCCATTGTTGTGTGGTAATAGTCAAAATGTCTGCATTAGGAAATTCAATGCTCATTGGATGATTATCTGGTAATAGAGCTTCAACTAATTGATCAGCTACCATTTTCCCCTTGATGGCTCTTTAGTCTATATACTGGATGTCAAATTCACTTAAGATCATGTCCCACTTTGCTAGTCTCCCTGTTAGAGCAACTTTGTTGAGTAGATATTTTAATGGATCAATCTTTGCTATGAGTTTGACTGTATCGGTCAACATGTAATGTTGTAACTGTTGGGTTGCAAAGACCACTGTCAAAAAAGCTTTCTCTATGAAGGTGTAATTTATTTCATAATTGTTCAGAGTCCTATTGATATAGTAGATAGCTTGTTCCTTTCCCTCAAAATCTTCTTATGCTAATAGAGCTCCTAAAGAAATGTTTGTTGTTGCACAATGTATAGTAACAATGGTCTCTCTTCTATAGGTGGCATGAGTATAGGAGGCAAGATCAAATATTTTTTTATTTGGTTAAAATTTGCTTCACATCCTTGATCCCACTTGAAAGAGACATTCTTATGTAGTAGGTGATTGAATGGATGAATTTTGTATGCTAATTGGGAGATAAATCTCTTGATTGATTGTAGCCTACCTTGTAGAGACCGTAGTTGAATGATATTCTTTGGTGGCGACATCTCCATTATTGATTTGACCTTAGTCAGCTCCACTTCAATACCTTTTTCTGAAACTATGTATCTGAGGAGCTTTGCTGATGTAACATCAAACACACATTTCTTAGGGTTCAATCTGACATTGAACTTCTCCAATCTAGTAAAGATTTTGTTGAGGATCTCCAGATGTCCTTCTCTGGTGTATGAATTTTCTAATATTTCATCCACATAATCTTCCATAAAAGTATGCATCATGTCTTGGAAAATAGTGGTCATTACTCACTGATATGTTGCACCTGCATTTTTCAACCCAAAGTTCATGACATTCCAATAGAATGTACCCCAACAACAAGTGAATGTTGTCTTTTCCTGATCTTCAGGTGCTATCTTGATTTGGTTGTACCCTAAGAAGCCATCCATTAATGAGAACATGGCATGTCCCACTATTAAATCTACAATAATGTCAATTCTTGGTAAAGGAAAATCATCCTTGGGCATTCCTTATTTAGATCTCTAAAATATGTGCATATTTTGATACTATTATCTGATTTAGATATAGGTACAATATTTGAAATCCACTCAACAAAATCAATAGACCTAATGAATCCTACATCTAACATGTTTTTCAGCTTAGCCTTTACCATCAAGGCGATGTCAGGATGCATTTTCCTTAGTTTCTTCTTTACTGGTTTGATTCGGGATGGTAGAGATAGATGATGCATTAGAATATCTGGATCTAACCCTAGCATATCAAAATAATACCAAGAAAAAATGATATGTTTCTCTTCAAAGAATTTGGTGAATTCAGGCTTCTCTTGTTCTGTTATAGATGCTACCATATGTAGAATTTTTTCCTTTTCTGTGGTGCCAAGATTTATGGACTATGTAGGATCCAACAATACTGATGATCTTTCATGATAATGCTCTAGAAGGGTGTCAAATCTCCCATCTTTTAGTGCCTCATAGAGGTTTTCACTGTCAAATGTGTTCTTTATTTTTACTTTTTCAAGATCTAATGTTACCATTGAATGGTTTTCACCATTAGATCCATTATTCCTGTTTTCAATTTTGCAACTGGAATATTTGGTACCATCTTGATATGAAGTGTCATTATGAGATTTATGGATAGAACTTGTGTCAGATGTGTCACTACAAAGAAAATTTACAATGGCATCATCATTTGTAAAGACTGGTATATTAATAGGTTCAGTTGGTTCCCAGTCAATAAGTTCGGGATGCATTAAGGGTAAGAAGTCATCAGGTTGAGTAAGATCGATGATAGTGAGGGTTCCAATAGCCATGTTATCAAAGTTGGAAGTGGTGAGTTCAAGGTATATGATATTACTCTCGTCTAATTCATCTATTTCACTCGATTCTTGTTCATCCTCACTTGAGTCATCGATATTTGTTGATATCAATACGAGTGTTCTAGTTCTTGAACTTTGTCCCTCCTCGCATGTGGGTGCATACTCTTTTATAACATCAATTTGTATGTCAGTGTATGATGTTGTAGATAAATGATCCCATTCATACTCATTGGAATCTGTTTCAGAACCATCCCTCATTTGAAGAATCCTTTCTACCACTTTCTGAGTTACTTCTTCTTTTGATTCCCTTGTATAGCCTAATCATGTTTTGTCTTTAGGCTGAAGTATGAGAGGTTGAATGGGTTCTATAATGCCATATTTTATTTTTCCAATAGGTCCTTGTCCTTCATAACCCATTTTATCTAATATGGATTTTCCCTTTCCATATTGGTCTGTCTTTATGCTGATATTTGTTGATGTTGATGCTTCTTCGTCTTTGTAGAGCCAATTGAGAATGGCCTTATCTTTTGATTCATCTTCTAGAGTACCTAATTTTACAAAAATTTCATCCAGAACTGTGGTAGGTTGTGATGATTTTCGTGTTATTTTTTATGTTTTTCCATATGATTTTGGAGATGATAGTAACTGTGTAAGACCCAGAGATTTCCCAATGAAATATTCTCCCATGCTCTTTTCTATTACCTGGGCATTTTCTTTGAATTGTTGAGATAGTGAATTCATTTGACCTTCGTTGTTTGATGGAGTGATGTCAGTAATACCTATATCCTTTGACTGGTCCTTTTTCTCAACCCACTTGGATACAATGTTTGATTGTTTTTCACTGTTGGATGAACTTGATGTACTTGCTTCCCTATTATGGGGCACAAAAGTGTCTTGTGTTGTTTTAAGCATGTTACCATATTGGGATTGTTGTAATCAACTAAAATAGTAACTTCTTGTCCATTAACAAGAAACTTTAAACATTGATGATAAGTTGAGGGTATTGCTTACATTTCGTGAATCCATGGACGTCCCAAGAGTATGTTATATGTTAGTTCTTTCTCTAACATTTGGAAAACTATGTTCTTGACAATCAGTCCCACTTGAATTGGTAACACAATCAACCCCTTGGAAGACCTTTCTTCTTCATCATATGATTTTATTGTAATCTTTCTTCTAGCATCAATGGCGTTGTCAGAATAACCTAGTACATGAATTAGTTTTAAAGTACAAATATTTAATCCAACTCCACCATCTATTAAGACACGTTTAACACAATGTTTATGGATTAAAACTTCTATATGAAAGGCTGCATTATGTGGATGATTTAGGGACACATCATCTTGTTTAGAGAATGACAAACAATGAAGCATGGCCAGATGTCCCACCATAGCTTGAAATTGACATACATCCCAATTATTGGGTACCGTAGTGGCCACTAGAGCCTGTTCCAAAACCTCCTTATGTGATGGTGAAATTTTAACAAGTTCCAATATGGATATCTGTGCTGGTATCTTCTGTAGTTGATCCACTATGTTGTATTGATTTGAAGGGGGGGTAGTGGTTTTAGATGAAACTCCTTTCAGTATCACTTTGGATTTCCCCCTTTCTGTTACATTGAATGGTTGAAAGTCTTGTGTTTCCCTAATTTTTATGACATTTATTTGGTTGTCAGATGTGTTTATGTTTGGTATCATGTTCAGGGATACAATGTCATTGATGCTAATGTTATCTATTTGAATGTCAATGACATTATTTTTCTCAACCTCAAAAATGCAATGAATGGTGTTGTCATAAATATAGTTTATACTTTTTCCTTTACTATTTGAAGAAAATTCTCCCTTTTCATAGTTGGGTAAAGGATTTGTAAATGCAAAGTGATCATTGTTTGTTTGATTTCCTTCAACAAACACCTTCTTGATGTCAATCAAGTCATGTATTAGATGTTTTGATTGCATATAGACATTTGTTTTATGTCCTTTGTTTTTATGAAAGTTGCAATATTCAACATCATTACACCAAGATGGTTTCACTTTTGGCTCCCAATTTCTTGCTTCTAGTAGAGTAATAAGTCTATTTTCAATAAGCTCTCTCATTGTTGATTCTAATGTTTGTCCCAATGGTGTAAATATTCATCGATTGGATTGTATTTGATATGATGATGGTTGAGATTATCCATTGTTTGGGTTGTTGTTTTGAGCAGTACCATGATTATTTATTCTTATTATCATTTTGATTTTTCTTTATAGTCATTGCCATCAAATTTAATACTGGTTTCGTATTTTGCGTGTTAGTTGTAGCATCATTGTTTCCAGTATTCCTATTTTTCTGCCAAAATTAAGGTTTATCATTGTTGCCATAGTGATTTGAGGAATTTGTATTGTTTGATGTATCATTGTAATGTTTAATTAATCCTCTTTTAACCAAGGCTTCTTCAATTTTAATCCCGTTCTCAATCACTTTTCCAAATGTCGAGGGACATTGCAGTTCTAGTCTATAACTCATGTCATCAGTTAAATTGTCGATAAATAATTCCATCTTTTCCTCTTTGAGTATAGATCAAGGATATCTAGCAAACAAATTTCTCCAATACTGTAGAAATGATAGGAATGTCTCACCCTTCTTTTGTTTCATGTTGTACAGATTTTCTATGGTCACTTCATGTTGATATTGAAGGAGAATTATGAGATAAATTTGTTGACGAGTTCTTCAAAGGATCAAATCCCTAGTTGTAATTTGGAGAACCATTCTATACAGTGACCTCCTAAGCTCCTTGGAAATAACCTCATTAGGTAAGTATCCTCTTGTGCAAACTCTAAACTCATGGTTCTAAATTCCCTCACATGGTCAATTGGATCTATTTCGTCATTGTACTTGTCATATTTAGGGAATTCACAATGTCTAGGGAAGGGTATCATGTCTACGCTTCGATGAAAAGGATAAGGACAAATGTTCTATAATGAATACCTCTTTGTGGTTCCCTTTTGCATATCCTGAATTTATTGTTGTAAAGTTTGCATTTGACATGTTAGGTAAACCACTTGATCTGTGTCTTGTGTCTTGTGTGGTTTAGTTTCAGTTGTTCTAGGTGTTTCCTTTAATTGATTAATGTCAAAATCTTTCAGAAGTTTTGCACCTAATTCTACTAGCATCAAGAGGTATTTTTCCATGTCTTGTTCCAAGACTTTTTCCATGAATGTGTGAAAATTTGATCTTGTTGTGTAGTTTAGACATCCTCTTGGGTTATTTCATTGTGATTATTTTGGTGGAATTTATGAAAGGGGTTTTCTTCAACCATGACATTTGGTGTTTCAATTTCCTTTTCTCTAAGTTTTTGTCTTTGTAACCTTGTCAAAATTAGCATACAAATGTTTGTTTTTCTCACTTAAACTTTGATCTTCTATGTTTGGATGAGTGTCAATTGGATTTTAACAAAGTAAAATAGAATGATATATTCTATTGATGAGACCAAGTTAAAAATCTGATTATTGTGTTTTGTTTCATGATTGTAGGATGATAAAATCCTGATGATGAAACTTAACTCAATAACCAAGATGTGTTGTTTGATAATTTGACACTTTATAGTTTGCAAGATCTGGATTTTAACTTTGAAAAGAATTTTGACTTGTATGATCCTATTTTTTTTAGGTTTAAGACACTGTCTAGATTGTGAAAATGTTTTTGTCTATAAAAAACCTGAGTTTTTGATGTCAACAATATGACAGATGTTTCTACAAGTTCTTTTTTTTATGTTCTATGGATGTGCTATTATAGATTGAAGAAGTGTTGAAACAAACTACCGATGTTCTAAAAGATATGGTAAAAGCGTCGTGAAACAAGGTAGATGTGCAAAAATAGATCTTGGATGCACTATTATACTAGTAAATTTCCTGATACTGGAAATTTTTGGTTATAGTTTGCAGAAGTGCTATAATATTTGTTAGATGCACTAAAACATACTACAAACACAATTGTGGATGTGCCAAAAGACAACGCGTATGTGCTAAAACAGACTGTGTGAGTGCTAAAATACTGGTAATTTTTGACACTGGTAATTTTTGGTGATAGTCGGCAGATGCGCTAGAGAATTTTTCAAAAGCACTAAAACAGACTGCAAATGCACTATTTGAACTATGGATGTGCTAAAAGACAGTACGAATGTGCTAAAACATACAATGTAAGCGCTATTTTGGGACTCCTTAGTGTTTTCTGATTTTCTTTTTAGTAAAAGGGACTAATTTTTTTATTTTATTTTTTTCTTTTTGTAATTTTTTGAATTTTCAGTATTTTGACAGGATATTTTTGTTGGTAAACCTCTGATTTTGGATGAAAATCCTAATGTTTCCAAGTTTTTCTTCTACTGTAATAATTGATTGTGCCTATTGGAATATTGTATTGTTGGTTATGGGATGAAAGATTGACGAATGGGTTGACTATGATTATGTTTTTGTGAAAGAGCTCTTCGTTGAAAATAAGCTTACAAATATAAAGGCTCTAAGGAAAAATTGTCAATATATTCCCTAGCAAAGTCGTGATACCTATGGATAAAAGTTTGATGCTCAAGCAAGATTTTTTTACTTTGATATAAGAAGTGTCTCTTTTTTAAAATTTTCTTGTAACTAAGTTGCTTCTTTGGTTTTCTAACTCTCTTTGCAAGAGATTTCTTGATAAATGTTGTGGATTTCCATTCCCTAATCATAAATTTTCATAGTTTTATTTTGTTAGACTTTTTGTGTTTTTCTAGATGATCTTTATCTGGATTAATGATTTGAAAACACAACAAGCAATTGTAGAACAATTTCTTTTAAGTCCTAGAATCTACACAATAAATGTATGTTCAAGAATCAAACATGATCCTTCTTGATTTCCGTTGGTTTTTAATAAAGAATACACTTCAAATAGACTCACTCTTAAGGTCAAAAAGGTCATCGTTATACTCAACAACCCACATCTTAAAATTGCATCGACTCACACAGCCATGTCACCCCCTAGAGGGTGCCCATGCTTTTGTCTTTTCTAGGCGCCTACTCAAATAGATTTATCAATCCCTTGAGAAAACGGTCCTTGGAAATTATATGGTGAGTTTCTTGGGGGAAGATTCTTCCCTCCCCTTGCACTGCGAGTATTATAATGTTTGGTTACTAACTCAGCTAGATTCTACACTATGGTTCATAGATAGGGTTTCTGTTCGGAGCAACAAATGATAAACTCCCTTAAGAGACCTCCCAATCTTTAGAACAAATATTTTGGGGATGGTTATCTTGCACACTTTCAAAAAATGTGGGTTTCGCCAGATTCACTTTTATTTTATAGTGGGTTGGAAAACCTGGCTTTGGTTGTTCCCACTTAGGTCGTTCCCATAGGGTGAGTACTTTTTCGCACTACGACAAGCCTTCTAAAGGATTTAAAAAAGTGTAAATTGTATGAAATTAAAAGACGAGTTTGGCATTTTGATCACCCAGTTAAGGGGAGAGCATAGGCCTATCACCACACAATCACAGTAATCAAATGTTTAGTTTTAAATCCCAAATGATAGTTTTCTATTCTACGTGAAGATATTGCTTCACAAAAGACATGATATCAATTTTAACTAAAATAGAAAATGTATGATGACTACCATAGGATTTATATATTTTAATCCAAATTACTACCCTAAGATTGGTTCATTTTAGTCCAAATGTAAAAATGAAATTATTGGCCGCGGTCGAGTCAGATCCAGACAACAAGTTATAGATGCGCTATAACATAGGTCATAAGCACCACTTAATTGATTAGATGCACTGTAGAAATTATTGGAAGCACTACAGAATTTGTCAGAAGTGTTACAGAATTTTTCAGAAGTGTTGAAACATGATTGATCATGGGACAGTCAACCATGCTGGGTACTTCTGGTCGATGCGCTAAAATAGACTTTAGAAGTGCTATAGTTTTTGTTGGATGCACTAAAATAGTCAGAAGTGCTAAATTTTTCATCAGACGCACTGAAACAGTAAGAAGCGCCAAAGTTTTTGTCAAATGCACTACAAAATCCCTCGGTCGTGCTAAAAGAAAACACACTAGAATCCTGTACGAACACTTTTTAGAAATATTATTAAAACATGGGGTATATGCCCCACGGTGGGCATCAAAATGTAAGTGTAGAATAAGTAAAGAGTAAATAACTAAAAAAAATTCTTAATAAGACATTATATCAAAGATTTAAAAGCAGTTAAACTAATTTAAAAGCACAAATCTACTAAAAGTGTCATATTGTTGTCTATCTCTAAAGATTTATTAATTCACGAGGCTCTCAGATTTGATAATCATTGTGACTGTTAAAATGTCAATATAAAGAATGAGATGCTACTAAATGCAATAATCTAATTCTATATGATGATATCTAAATGTTATGATGAAGCTACTATAATAAAAATTGACATGAAATCCGATAAAAGAAGCTATAGTAAACTATGATGTAGCTAAATGGAAATCCATGATTGTTATTCTAAAATTCTATGATTTCTATTTGCTCCATTACTTGAATGTTGAATTGCTATTTCTGCAAAGTAAGATTGCACAAAGTTGGGATTCAGATCATGTGGAGAAAGGATGTATATATAGATTCATGACAACACATTTGTAACGGGGCAACACAACAAAAACCTAGATTTAATCTAGAAGATTGAATGGTGAGAGATGAAGAACCTTGAGCTGATCATGGGAATGGTTTTTCCCCATGAAAACATCAGGCTAGATGATAGGAAGAATCAAAGGAAGGAGATGAAGAAGTTTGATTTCCATTTTTTCTCCAATTTGTCTCCACAGCTTTCCTGTGAATGTCAGTTGAATTAATTAGATATAAAATATCTAATTTTATTAGTGAGTGAATAGAGGAAATTGCCTTTATTTGAATATTTGATTTATTCAAATTAGCAAAAGAGAATAATTAATTTAATAAAACAAACTATAGAATTTGTTTATTAAATAAATATAGAAGAGATGATAATTAAACAACGGATTATTTAAACTTGTTTATTTAATTAAAATTGAAGAATTAGAAAACTGAACTATAAATAAATATTTCTATTTATTTAATAGTTGATGAATTTAAGGTTAATTAATAAAATAAGTCGTATTTAATTAATTAGATTATCCAAACTATTTTTAGGTGTATACATTAACAATAACACCATCATAATTTTCAAGCTTAACAAACTTATTCTTGTCACCTGTCATATGATTTGAGCATCCATTGTCAATGATCCAGTAATTCTTCTCCTCTCTAGCATGAAAAGAAGTCAACATAGTTCTTCAATGTTATGACCTATTTTGAAAGAACTTTCCTTCACACATCTCTTAAGATTAGTACAATTAGTTCCAAATTTAAAGCCATGAACAAGCATTCATCACTTCCTTCATCTAAATAATCTGATTCTTCATCATTACATACACCATTGTCCTTTTCAACATAATAACTCTTTTTGAAAAATTTACCCTTATGATCCTTTTTTGTCATTAGTAACTTTGATTAGAAATTTAGATGCATAATGACTTATATTTCCACAATTGAAAAATTTTAAAGGTAGCTTACCTCTATATTTTCCAGTACCCTTTTTTAATCTCCTCACAAAGTTTTCTTCCACCTCATGAAGATCATTTAGATTTGATCCATCATCCTTTTCCACTTTGCAGAATTCGAAAGTAGTTTCTTTGTTTGTAGCATCTTGACCAAACTCTCTCATTGAAGAAGTTAAAGCACCAAACATCTAATCTCTAGAATGATTATCCAAAATTTGAGCTTCCTCAATAGTAAAAACTTTAGAACTATAAGCTTTAATCAAAGTTCTTAATACCTTTTTCACAACTTCTCTTTCATCCAACTTTCCACCAAGACCATTGATGACATTGACAACTTCATCAACTCTTAGTAATATGTAGGTGGTAATATCTTCATCTTTAGACATCCTTAGGGTTTCAAATTTGGCTTTTTAGTTCTACATCTTTGCTTGTTTGAAAAATTCATCTCCTTCATAGATACCTTCTAGCTTTGTCCAAATCTCTTTAGTAGACTTTAGACTTATCACCTTTCCAAGTTCAAAATAAGAAAGACCACCTAGGATTTCTTTCCTTGATTTTCC
The DNA here is from genome assembly GCA_007258455.2 of Sequoia sempervirens. NCBI lineage: Eukaryota > Viridiplantae > Streptophyta > Pinopsida > Cupressales > Cupressaceae > Sequoia > Sequoia sempervirens. Next base: position 724,041,199 of record VDFB02058242.1, on the reverse strand, counting down.
ATTGTTTTCATAATCCTTGATCTCATCATCACTTGTCAGACCATTTTCAAGCATAGTATAACCTTTTTTAATAGACTACCAAACACCAAATCCAAGATAAACCATAAATGACTCCACCCTAGCTTTCTAGTAGGAATCCATCTCAAAACAATAAATTTGCATCAAGCAACACTCAAAAATCTCTCCCCTAACTTAAGTCTCTCCACCTAATAGGGATATTCCTTACACTTCTACAATTTCTTAGACTTCAGTCTCTTTTCTTGTTTTTTAGACTTTATCTCTCCCCCTTTGAAATCAATGGTAAAGGGAAACAAATATATCCCTTTGTCATCACCTAAAAGATTCACTTTAGGCAACACCAACACACAAATCTATCTATCTCCACTTGCTCCTATTCTCTTTCTACTAGTCTTTCCCCCTTCAGGGCACAAGTTATTCTCCCCCTAACTACACTAATTAAAACCCACCACTTCCTACTCTCCTTGAGAGGTAGTCTTCATCAGTCCATGAACAAAAATGTATCTTGAAATTCTCACCTTGATAGATGCACATGTTGATGCATCTTATTGAAAGGAGGAGCAATAGCCCCTAACTTGTGTTAAAAATACTTAAATGCATCTTTTGGAAGATACTTTGTGAAAATATTTGTAACTTGATCCTTTGTAGGAACATACTCTAGCTTAATCTCATTCTCTGCAACTTTCTATCTTAGAAAGTGATACTAGATAGAGATATGCTTTGTTCTTGAATGTATTACTAGGTTTTTTGAAATATTGATAGAACTTGTATTATCACACAAGATAGAAATAGGTCCATCATATGACACCTTGATAGCCTTCAATGTTTGCTTCATCCATAACACCTATGTGTAACATGATGCTACAATAATATATTCTACCTCTTTAGTAGATAATGACACTAGATCCTACTTCTTACTCAACCAAGACACCAATCTACTTCCAAGAAAGAAAGAACTTCCACTTGTACTTCCTTTTTCATTTATAAAACCTACCCAATTTGCATTTGTATATGTACTCAAAGAGAATAAAATATCCTTAGGTTACCATAAAAAAAAATCCATAGTGCCCTTCAAGTATTTGAATGTTCTTTTGACTGCTGCCACATGTGATTCTCTAGGATCTTCTTGAAATATTCATTACTAAATTTGACACCATTTTCCGTTGGTCGTTCGTTGCTCATTCGACAAATCTTTGTTAGAAGAGCGATGAAATGGTGAAAATATTTGAGTCACTATTTTTTTGAAAGGCCAACGATGAATTAAACGTCGAAATAATAGTGAAGAATCATCAGTTGATGGCATCATGAAATGCCTCAAAATTTTGTCAGAATATCGATGAAAACTTTGTGTATCCACCGATAAATTACACCAAAAGTTCATCGCCAGTTTGACGAAATGGGCAAGCAGTAGTGTTGAAAAAACAGCAGACGTTTTTTGCCATTTCGATGAAATGGGCAAGGAGTAGCATCGAAAAAACACCAAAATTTTGTCGAATGTGCGACGAAGTAGGAAAGTAGTAGCATCGAAACAACACCAAGAGTTCGTCGACTTTGCAATGAAATTAGCAAGGAGTAGCGTCGGAAGAACACCAAAATTTCATTGAAAGTGCGACAAAATGGGAAAGGAGTAGCATAGTAGCAACACCGAAAGCTCATCAAAATTGTGATGAAATGGGCAAGGAGTTACGAAGAAATCTTTGTCGCAGCTATAGCAACTTCATCGATCCTTTCTGTTGATTCATCGATGGTTGTCATCGAAATTGAGATGAAGCATCAATTTTTTTTTTTTTAAATATTTGTGGAAATGTACCATTGCAGAGACTGGCGACTGATCATACATACAGGCTGCATATTGGTTTGATGCTTCAAACAATGCATTTCTTATATTGAAAAGTGTATTACCGTATTAAGCTTCTCTTTGTTTCTAGAATAGTTTAATATTCTCTACTTAATAGGGCCAACCACATGATAGTGGAAGCTCATTTGGCTCCTCCCCCCCCCCCCTCACATCACTCTCAATTCTCCATACCCAATCATATAACATTAATCATTCATTCATCCATTAGTAACATATAACATTCATTCATTAACATATAACATTCATTAATTAACATATTCACATTCATTCATTAACATATAATATTCATTCTTCCAGTTTTTACATATTATCAAAAATATGGTTGTCATGATATGATTACAATCACTTTTTTTTTTGTTTCTTTTTTAAAGCTACATAAAGCTAAAGTGGAGTATCATTTTCTAAATCAATATATGTCCCCTATTTAGTTGTTCTGCCCTCTGCTTGTGATCTTAATGTATGCGTAGTCGTTTGCTCATGATGTGGACTTCGCTTCAAGGGGGATCTGCTACAATAAGAAAGAAATGTTAAACTAATATGTTTTATTATTATTGTTACAAGTATTTCATTAATTAAAAGAACATTAGAGTGGTTCTCTTTACTTGATAGGTCACATCATGTTCCTGAACTTTTGTTATAGACTCATGCTCAACATGTTGAACACCCTCTAAATCCTAATCTGTAGTTGAAACATGAAAGGTTACATTAACTAATACACCAATTGAAATTAAATATGTTTAAGAGAACATGAGGGTGGTCCTCTTTACCTGATGCAGCCACATCATGCTCCTAATCTTCTCTAGCCTGATCATGCTCAACACGTTGATCATGCTCTACATGCTCTAAAGTTGAAACACAAAAGGTTACATTAATTAATACACCAATTGCAATGAAATATGTTTAAAAGAAATTTAGAGTGGTCCTCTTTACCTGATGGGGCCACATCATATTCCTGATCTTCTCTAGCCTGATCATGCCCAACATGTTGATCATGCTCTACATGCTCTAAAGTACCAGGATGCAAACCATGACCTTCATCTGCACGTTGTGCTCCACCCTCACCAGGCTGCATTCCAATGTCATGTGTAGTATTATCATTGCTTGAATGTTTAAAACAAATAGGCATGTAATTACTTTATGGTGGAAATTAATATTGAATAGATTGCACAAGTATTCAATTTTAAATAAACTTTATTGAGTTTATTTACCTACGTGTCGGATGCAATGGAAGATTGTGTTTGCCTAGTCAAGACTCTTTTTATTCAGCCCGCGGTCCACTTAGCCCCTTCTTTGGAAGGCAATCTTTAGGTCCTCTTATGTGGGAACTATGTTGAATTCAGAGCCCTACATTTTTGCATAAGATCATGAATTTTGCTTCTATGGTGTGATAAAACCAAAATTGTTTTCAATTGATTATAATTTGGATGCAATATTTCATTTTATTGATACTTACAATTCGTGTGGATAATTTCATATAACCACTAGAGCCAAGTT
>VDFB02058242.1:723853983-724032193 GCA_007258455.2 Sequoia sempervirens | reverse complement strand
ACATTGTCACAATAAATCAGGCGTGAACTCACTTTTCTTTATGTCGGCCACAATTTGAATCTTTTTAATTTTTCATGTTTGTCAAAAATACAACGAAAATGATAGCCAAAATTTTGACAAACCCCAAGTTTGTCAAAATTTTGATGAACGTCAGGGATAAACTTTCAAAAAGTTGGAAATTACACATCAAATTTTTTAAGCACTTGATGAACATCAAATTTTACATATTTCGTCAGACAGTTTCGTCGTATTTTGTAATCAAATGTATTAGTGATTGCCACAAGACAAACTACATGCATGATGTCTGGACTAGTAGAAGTAAGATATAACAATCCACCAATCATTGATCTATACTTCCTCTGATTTATCTTAGGAGATTCATCATTTTTTCTCAACTTGCAACTAGTAACCATGAGAGTGCACACAAGTTTAGAATCCTCCATTCAAAACTTCTTCAACATTTCCTTGATATACTTTGATTGTGAAATTAAAATACCTTTTTTGATTGACTGATTTGTAACCCAAGGAAGAAATTCATCTCCCTAAACATTGACATCTCAAACTCTTTCTACATCTCTTCTACAAACTTCTTTTATATGCCTTCATTTCCTCCAAATATTATGTCATCAACAAACACAACCACAATCAAGATTTGATCTCCCTCACCCTTTAAGTAAAGGTTGTTATTTTCAATACCCTTTTTGAATCCTTGATGCAACAAGTACTTATCCAAACTTTCATACCAAGATATAGGATATTGTTTGAGTCCATACAATGCTTTCTTCAATCTATAGACCATATCAGCATCATCTGATAACTGAAAACCTTTTGGTTGTTCAATGTATACCTCTTCTTCCAACTCACCATTCAATAATGTAGACTTGGCATCCATCTAATACACCTTGAAGTTTTTATGTGTTGCAAAAGCTAAAAACATTCTAATGGCTTCCCTCCTTTCCACCGAAGCAAAATTCTCTTCAAAATATACTCCTTCCACTAGTGAGTATACCTTACAAACAATTCTAGCCTTGTTTTTGACAAATTTTCCATCCTCATTCAATTTTTTCTAAAAACCCATTTTTTTCCTATCACATCCTTGTTTGTTGGTCTTGGGACCAATTCCCAAGTCTGATTCTTCTCAATATGTCTCAACTCTTATTCCATAGCTTTGAACTAGTTCTCATCCTTGCATTCTTTAATTATTGTTTTAGGTTCTTCTTCTGAAAGTAAACAAAATTTTACATGTTCCTCTATCATATAAGTTTTTTTCCTTGTCAACACACATTTTCTTTTATCTCTAATGATTTGATCTTTAGAATGATTCTTCTACACATACTTAGGAGCCTTAGGGATATTTTCTGGAGCTTCTTCCTCTTCAACTATCATCTCCTTTTCTTTATATCTTCATCCTTTTCTTCTTCACTGCAAGGGGTTTCATCAGATTCATATCCTTCTATCAACACAAAACTTTGATGTGGTTCTTCATTTACTTTGAAACTTTCACTTTCAACAATATTCTTCAATATTTTATTATAACATCTATATTCCTTGCTCTTTGTAGAGTATCCAAGGAAGATTCCTTCATCAAATATTGCATCTTTTGAACACTCTAAAATATTTCATAGTAGGAGGTTTACCATACCATAACTCATAGGGGGTCTTTGAACTATTCACTCTTGCTTGAATTTTATTAAGAATATACACTATAGTGTGAATTGTTTCTCTCCAATAGATATCTAGTATATTTTCTTCCTTCATCATGGTTCTTGCAGCTTTTTGAATTGTCTTTTTGTTCTTCTCCACAGCTCCATTATGTTGAGGAGTCCTAGGAGCTAATAATTTTCTCTTTATTACATGATCTTCACAAAAATTGTTAAACTCATTGGAGGTAAACTCCCTACCTCTGTCAGACCTCAAGCACTTGATTTCCAGATCCATTTCATTCTCAACTATAGATTTAAATGACTCAAATTTCTTTAGATCTTCTGATTTTTCTTTAACAAATGTCACCCAAGTCATTCTATAATAATCATCAAACAACATAAAATACCTATCACCATGAAAGCTTCTTATTCTCATAGGTCCACATTGGTTTGTATGTACCAATTCCAAAGGTCATGTGGTAGAGTATTCTTTTGTCTTGAACCTCTTCTTTGTCTACTTTCCAAACTAACATTCTTTGTATATTGCATTGATAGGCTTTGTAATCTTTGGCAGATCTCTCACAACATCAGTAGAACTAATCTTCACTAGGATATCAAAATTGATGTGACCATTCTTTTATTCCATAGATAACTTTCATTGATTTGAAATGTAAAGCACTTGACACCACCACCTCTAAGCTAATAGAAATTACCTTTTGTCCTTGTTCTTGCAGCAACCAAAGTTTTGGATATTTCTTTTCTAATTTCACAACCACCATGCTAAAACACCAAATTGTAACCTTTGCTACACATTTTTCCTATACTTAGAAGATTATGTTGGAAATCCTTGACATAAAGAAGATCATTGGTTTATGCTTTCCATCAAAACTAATTGAACCTTTTCCATAGATCTTAGCAGATGTATCATCACTAGACTTAACAAGAGCACCATCATACTTATGAAGTTTAACAAACTTACTCTTGTCAATATGATTTGAGCATCCACTATCAATTATCTAGTAGATCATCTCCTCTCTTTCATGAAAAGGACTCACCATAGTTCCTTCAATATTGTGACCTATTTTTGGAGCACTTTCCTTCATACATCTTTTTGTATTAGTAGAATTAGTTCTAGCATTTAGATCTATGAACACTAATTTATCACTATCTTCATTAGGATAGTCTAATTCCTCATCATCAGGGGCACCATTGTCTTTTTCAACATAGTAACTCTTCTTGAGAAACTTACCTTTGGGTGATCCCACAATAGTGGTTTACAATTTTTGGTCAAACCTGACATTGAATTGAATTTTTTTAACTAAATCTTCACTTTCGAACACCTATAGTTGCTAAACCATGAGGAATTTCAAGATGATGCAAAATAGTGATTTGTGAATTTTTTCCTGTAGATTCTAAATATATATTATTTAAACATTTTGGAATCAAATTGCATTTATTTTTTCCATCTCCTTTGAAAACTAGTTTTTAATAGTAAACACCATTTTTAAAGAGTGACGTGTACTTGCTAACACAATTTTTTTTCTATGAAGGATAAAATTATAATTTTTTTGAATTTAAATTCATAACTATGATATCTATTGCATGCAATTGATTTCATAGTTTTTTATTGAATATTTTTTTCTTAGTTAAGTTTTGAAGTCAAACTAATTACAATTTAGACATAGGTTTACTTGCTAACACAACATTTTTTATATGTATCGAAATTCAATTTTTTTTGTTGGATCAAGGAAATCAATATCAAGTGAATAGATATTTTTCAGAATTTTTTTGATAATATACTATTTTTCCACATGTGCAAAACATAGAGCTTGATTTTCGGTGAAAAACTACATTCAGAAAAAATAAAAAAATAAGTATCATAATAAAATTAAATTATTTAAAATTATACATTTTGGGAATCTTATAATAAGGACTACATACTTAAAAAAAATAAAAATTAAATGAATTCATTTGATCCCTGAAAAGGTAAATCAAAAGTGGTTTTTTATTAGCATTTTGATAGATGTAAAGGAGACTCCATTATAGGTATGGTTTAAAACTAACGGGGTTCTATCCAAGGGGGTTTGGTCTAAGATGGTTTGATCAAACCCTCTTCAATTGGAATCCTTTAAATGGAAAATTTCAAGGCTTAAATCATTATATTTTCTAAAACTATGTGATTTCAACAAAAATCAGGATGTCCAAAAAAGTGTAAACCACTATTGTGGGATCGACCCTTTATGATCCTTATGTTTGTCATTTTCAATTTTGATTGGAAATTTAGAATCATAAGGACCTATCCTTCCATAATTGAAACATTTAAATGGTAATTTACCTCTATATTTTCCAGTGCCATTTTTCCATCTCAAAATTTTTTCTTCCACCTCATCAAAATCATTCAGATCTGATTCATCATCCTTCTCTACCTTGTTGACTTTAAAGGTAGTTTATTTCTTTATAGCATCTTGACCAAATTATCTCAATTCATAAGAAATTAAAGCACCAAACATTTGACCTCTAGACTATTGATCTAACTTTTGAGCTTCTTCAATAGAAAAAACATTAGAACTATAAGAATTAGGAAGAGTTCTCAATACCTTTCCACAAATTCACTTTCTTCTAGCTTTCCACCAAACCCATTGATAGAATTACAAACTTCATCCACTCTAAGAATTTAGGTTTTTTTTTCTTCATCCTCTGACATCGTTATGTTTTCAATTTTTTCTTTGAAATTCTACATCTTTGCTTGCTTGACCTTATCATATCCTTCATAAATTCTCTACAACTTCATCCAAACCTCTTTATTAGTTTTGAGACTTATCACTTTTTTAAGTTGAGAATAAAAAATACCACTTAGGATTACATTCCTTACTTTTCCATTATTCTCATAATCCTAGATCTCATCATCACTTGTTAGACCATTAGCATGCATAGTGTATCCTTTTTCAACTAATTTCCAAACTCCAAATCCAAGAGAGACAAGAAATAATTCCATCCTATCTTTCTAGTAGGTATAATTTTTTCCATCAAACATAGGAGCTTTGACACCCTTCTTGTACACCATAAGAGCTACCTCAAGCGGTTAAGCTTCTTCTAAGGAACCACAACTTTGATACCAATTGTTAGATGCATAGGAAAACTGAGAGGGGGAGTGAATCAATTATACATTAATAAATTCAATCCCTCATTAACTTTCAATCCCTTATCAACATTTAAACCCTCATTAAGCATTAGTAGAATGTAAACATATGAAACAAATATGAAAACACAACGAAACATAATAGAACACCAGATTTATGTGGAAAACCCTAAGCATGGAAAAGCCATGGTGAGGATTAGCTCACATATATATGAATAGAAACACTTAATACAATTAGGCTCACTACCAAGGGCTCACTACCCAAATGATTCACTATCTTGAAGAAAGAAGATAGAATACAATGTTACATAGAGATTCACTATCTCAAAGCGACAAGAAGATCCACCATTACAACTCTATGTCATCCACAAACTTTGGCTCATTGCCTCTAACAACTTCAAGAACACTAAAATGTAGAAACCATCTACTCACTACATCTGGTAGCCTTAGGAATTCAAGCTCACACTCAGATCACCACACTTGATCACATTTACATCTCACTTTCCACACACATCTCCAACAATTTACCTTGTATTTGTACCATCCATGACTTAAACAATCTCAATTATGTCAGACTTAATGAAATGTATGCACTTAAAATGTGCAACCACTAAATAGGTTGACACAAAACACTTCCACAATAGAAATAAGTGAAGGTAGACCACAAAAATGTAAAGTAGGACCCAAATATACATTAACACACTTCACCACACTTCCACACACAACAAATAACCTCCATAATTAGCGAGCTAACACCTAGGTCGGCTAAACCTGCACTAGAACCCTAAAAAGAAACCACACGCATGCCTCTCCAAGTCAAAAAAGAAGATGTATAATACAAAGAAATAATTCACAACATCCAAACAACATCCCAAAATATTCCAACATCATCAAAATATTCTACAACTTTTCCACAACCACTTGAAATTGAGAACACCATTATTCTATGCAACCAACAATGCTACCACAAAACATAACTTGTGAACCCAGACTTATAGAGCAACATAGCACATCATACTCTAGGGAAAGGTATGAAAAACAATATTAGCTCATTCCAACTTCTACAAGATAGGAAACCACAACATGGAGAATTGTGGAGCAATCTCATTTCTCCTAGATAACCTTCTACACAAATAGACACACTATCAAATATAACTTCCACTATCATGTGATCCAAAACCTAAAACTCTAGCTATAGCACCTCTAAATACCTCTGATCATCATATCCAAATTGCACAAGCATATCTTCAACCATGAAGAAATATGGAGCACAACAATAAACACACCTCTATCACACCACACTCTTTCATTCAAATTTTCTCAAAAGCTCTTTGAAACCAAGTGAATCAGCTACATCAACAACACTAAAAACACCTTCTCAACATATCTACAATATCCACAACACCAATGATCTCCCCATATACAATACCTTGTCAACACCACACTAGAGGTTGACATCAGTGACAACACTGAAGGAAAGATAGTGCAACACACTCATTGCTAGCAACAATGACAACATTGCAACAATCTTTCTAACCATACTGGAGGTTGACATCAATGTGACATCAAAAAATGACACATCCACACTAGGGGTTGACCCATAACTCTTTAAAAGCTCCAACAATCTCCATAAATTAGGGTTTGAAATCAATGGCAACACTAATGACAATACCAACAATCTCCAACATATAGATAGTGATAGAAAGGGGAGTAGAGAGGAAAATGGAGAAAGAGATAAATAGATATATTTCCCTCTCTCTATTTCTCTTAACCTCTCTCTATTCACTCAATAATGAAATAAGTTCTCTCTCTCTCTCAATAATAAAATGAGGCCTCTCTCCTCTATCTCTATCTCCCTCTATCTTTTTTTCTCTCTCTCCCTCTCTATCTATTTCTCTCCTCCTCTATCTCTATTTATTTCTCTTCTCTCTTCCTCTCTTTTTCTATTCCTACTTATATCTCTCCCCCTTTTCTATGTCTCTCTTTATCTCTCTCTTTATATTATCCTATCTCTCTAGCCAATCCTATTAGGCTTCTCTCTCCTATATATTTTTCTTTGTATCTCTCTCTCTTTATCTCATCCTCTCCTTTTCCCTCGATAATGAAATATGATCTCAATAAATATTGAAGGGGATAAAGGGAGAGATAAAAAGAGATAGATAGAGAGAAGTAGAGTGAGAGGTATATATAGATAGACAAATAAAGGGGGATAAAGAGAGATAGAGAGGGAGGGTGGTAGAGATATAATGAAAGAGAGAGGAGATAAAGAGGAAGGGAAAGGGACATATAAATGGATAGACATAAAGAGGAGGAGGGGAGACAAGGGGAGAAAGAGAGAGATATAGAGAGTGAACGAATGAGATAAATATGGATAGGGAGAAATGTTGATAGAGATAGATATAAGGATAGAAAGAGAGGAAAGAGAGATAGAGGGAGGGAGGGACAAAGAGAATATAGGACTTTATTCATTTTAAAAATATAAAATTATTTATTAATGACACCAACTACATGAAGGTGAATTTTTTTTTGGGAACCTATAACCTACATTAATGACATTAATAAAAATAAATAAATAAAAATATACTTCAAATACAAAACTTAAAAATTTAATAATATACTTACAAACTACAAAAATATTTTCATTGTACCAATTCAATCTAATGAACCATGTTGTCCTTGTCTATTCTTCATGTTGTCAAGTATTAATTCATGGTTAGGTTCATGAAATCTTCACAAGTTTTTATTATGTGATCTACCCCCATATTTGATCAATTGAACATTCTCTACAAGAAAAAGGGTTAGAATAATAAAAAAATAGTGTGTTAAAGTCCTTAAATAATAATGTATTAGACTCCTTTAGTAAATACCTTATAAGCTATTTCCTAATAATAACAATTTAAATCATGTAGGATACTCAATATCTTCTCCATCTATGATAAGGGTTGTCAATTTAGTTTTTCCCTAAATACAATACATATAATAATTTTCTTATTCATTATATTTATTTGTAATAATTACTTAAACATGAGCTACATTGAATCATACAAAAATACTATGTAAAGATCTAAAATATCAATTTTCACTGAATAATGCATCTACAATATTTGGTTTCATCGGATGTAATATATAGCCAAATTCAACTAATAATTCCATTTCCATGAATTGTAATACTCATGAATGTTAATAATATATATATATTGGACTTAAATTTTTAGAATAGTATTCATTAAACCATCATCTGGACTCTTGCTCATTCTAACAAAAATTCATATATAAAGAATAAAGTCATGTCATATCACTTTAATAAATAGTCTATGAATCTACATTTGATCTTGTAAAAGATGGAATTGACTTGGTCATGATACTTTAAAACAATCTTCATCTTTTGTAATATTATCTTCTTCTACTAACTAAAAAATCTATACATTTTTGACTTACCTTCATTACTTGGACACATTAGTGAGTTACAACATTTATGATAGATGTTGCGTTTATAAACTTCACACTACTTTTTATACTTCAATTCTTCTTATGTCAAAGCTCTTTTAACACATACTTTTGTAATAGATCATGCTCCACTTTTTCATGTCTATCCTTTATAAAATTTTAAATATGCAAAAAATCATTCATCCTATGCATCTTGCTCAATTAATAGAACATATATGAGCTATTGAATTGTGACGTATAATTATTTGAACACATAATGTGTTGATCAATTACAATATTTTTGTTACTCAAATTATTATAGAACATTTTAAATAACTTTATGTGAGCTTTATAGAATGTGTATGATCCTTAGTAATATATAAAGGATACTCCTTCAATATTTTTTTATCTTTTAAATATTTTCAAGTATATGGACGAATGATATATGCATGAATATGATAACTTGAAAAGAGTTGTATATGATTATAATTCATTTTGTCATTGTAGTATATATTTCTCTAAAAAATATACAATAGAAATAATAGTAGTAAGAGAAAATGCATCCTTGCATAACTTGAATTTTTTTCTAACCATACACTATCTTCTCATGAAAGATAGCCATAAATTTTGGTTCATTTATTTTTTCTCTCACTAATTTATATTTCTTACCTTCTTTATCATCATTTAAATTGTATGCCACTAACTTGTATTTTATAAAATTGATTAGTTTATTTCTAATTTCATGTGTGTTGTTTATGTGATTTTTTTTGTAGTGTTGTAAACCATCACAATTACCACACATTTCATCCAAACATAATATTGTAAGAAAATTATCCATCAACTCTTTCACCAAAAACACTTGAGATGAAATCTCTTCCTAATATTTCACAAATATATAATAATTTGTAGCAAATTTAATATGAACCTTACAATAATAAGTGTGTAAATGATTTATTTTAACATACAAAATGTTGCAAGTATGAGTATTTGGTGTTGTCATTGATGTAAAAATAATTTGGTGTTGTCATTGATGTCAATTGTATGAGGAGTTTGTTTCAAGGGTGTGTAGTTGGTTTTGAAGTTGGTGTTGTCCCTGATGATGCTTTGATTAGTTACATTATGATGTCATTAGTAATCTACTAATTTCAACCTCTAGTGTTTCTTTGATAAGCTTCTATCTATGGATGTATGGTTGAATTTCTATGTAGGATTTTTCTTGATGGTGATGAGGAAGTACTAAAGATGTTGATGATATGTTTTCGGTGCTTGGTTTCCAAGTTCTTTTGAGAAAATTGAATAAAAAGTGGAAATAGTGTGTTACAGTTGTGTTCTGTGTAGCAGAGTAGCATTTTGGTTTGGCTTCACATTTCTTCTGGGTTGAAGATATGCTTGTGCAATTCATATATGTTGATCAGAGGTGTTTAGAGGTGTTGCATTCAGAATTTGGTGTGCTAGATCATTGTGCAAAGGAAGGTGTGTTCACTAGTGTATGAACTGTTTATTACAAAGGTGTATGGGAGAAATGTTCTTTCTCTAAATTTCTCTGCAGAGTGGTTTAAGTTCTTGTGGATCTAGAAGAGTGTTGATAGTGTGTGTATATTTCTTTGATGAAGTTGTTCATAGTTTGGTTCTTCAGAAGTTGGTTTCTTGAGTTGTTGTGTATGATAGAGTTATTTGACTGTACTGGGTGCATACATTCTTCAAGTGAAATTTATTGTGAAGAATTTTTTTGGTTTTCAATGTTTTTTTAGAATATCCTAGATTGTGTTCAAGTGTTGTGTGGTGTCCATAAGTCATCTTTGGAATCAAGGAAGCATGTACTTAATTCTTTAATAGCGTTAACACAAGTTCAGTCAACCTTGGGTGTTTACACTAATTGTGAATTTTATTTAATGTTTGTGGAAGTGTGGTATGGCATGGATAAGTGAATTTGGGTCCTAGATAAGGTGTGTTGTAGTCTACCTTCATCCCTTTCTATCATGGGAATGTTTTGGTGTTGACCTAATTTGAATTTGCACAGTTGAGGTGCATAGCCAACTTTGGAGAATGTTTTTAAGGTTGAATATGGTATAAATAAGTGTTGAGTTGTTGAGGGGTGATAAGATAGATGAGCATGATGCAATTGATGTGAATTGAAGAGATGTAGGGTGTGAATTTGTGAAGTGAAGTGCAAGATTTCATGTGTTATATTACTGAATGCATTGAGTAGAAGGTGTCTAAAATTCTTTAGAAATACTATGAAGGTGTTGATGATATTGTGGTGGATTTTTTCATTTCATTTAGATGGATTTATCATGATGACACTCTTCTCTATCTTCTTTTCTATTATGTTAATGATCCTTTGGCAGTGATTCTTTCTTTCTTCTAGATAGTGAGCCCTCCGACAATGATCCCTATTGTATTCAATGCTGATATTACTTTATATTGTGAGTTAATCCTCACCATGTTTTTTCCCATCTTGGGTCTTCCATGTAAATATAGTGTTTCTTTGTGTATGGTATTGATTTTTTTCAATTTCTATTATTTTCTTTCATGATAAATCATTCTAATAAATTAAGGTTTAATTGGATTAATGTGGATCTAAATACATTTGTGAGGGTTTTAAAGTTTTAAGGTACAACTGATTCACCCCCCTTAGCTGTCTTTTGCGTTCAACAATTGGTATTAGAGCAAGGTTCCTTGGAAGAAATATTAACTACTTGAGTTAGATCTGGGATGGTGCATAAGAAAGATGTTCCTATGTTTGATGGATCAAATTATGCATTTTGGAAGACAAGGATGGAAGGTTTTTTTATTTCTCTTAGATTTGAAATCTAGAGGTTTGTTGAGAGAAGATATACTATTCCTAAAAGTGGTCTAAAAACTGATGATGAGATCAAGGCCTATGAAGAAAATGGTAAAGCAAGGTATGCTCTCTTAAATAGTCTTTCTAATTTTGAATTGGTGAAAGTTTGAGTTTGAAAATTGCTAGAGAAATTTTGGTAAAGTTAGCAAGCATTTATGAAGGATATGATAAGATCAAGCAAAGCTAAGATGTAGAATTTGAATATCATTTTTGAGACCCTGTGAATATCTAAAGATTAAAACATCACAAGCTACTTGCAGAAGGTGGATAAATTTTTCAACAGTATCAAAGGTCTTGGTGGAGAACTAAAAGAAGAAGAAGTGGTAAAGAAGGTACTTATAACTCTTCCTAAAGATTATAGCCATAAATATTTTTCTATTCAAGAATTACAAAATTTGAATCAATATACTAGATATTAGTTGTATGGTTCTTTAACTACTTTTGAGATGAAAGAATTTGGTACAAGTAGTGAAAAAGTTGATACTACTTTTAAGGCCAAAAAATTAGAGAAGACTATGGAATCAAATCAAGAGTATCTTGATGATGTGGAAGCTAACTTTGTGAGAATAATGAAAAAGGGTACTAGAAAATATAGTGGTAAGTTACCTTTCAAATTTTTCAATTGTGAAAAGATAGGTCATTATTCTTCAAGATTTCATAACAGAGCTTTCAATAACAAAAATAGGGGAGAAAAAGTATGATGATTAAGAAAATTTATTATGTTAGAGAAGATGCAAGTATATCTGATGATGAATCTGATTATGCAGATGATAAGGATGGTGAATTCTTTTTCATGGCTTTAAAAGATGAAACTAATTATGCTAACTCTAAGAGATGTGTGAAGGAAAGACCTCCTGAAGCAAGTGTTAATATTGAAGGAATGTTGGTGTCTACTTTTCATGCTAGAAATGAAATTAACTATTGGATCATTGATAGTGGATGATCTAATCATATGGTGAGTGACAAGAGTAAGTTTGTTAAACTTGAAAAATATGAAGGAGGACTAGTTAGGTTTAGTGATGATACATCTACTAAGATATGTGGAAAAGGTTCAATAAATTTTGATGGAAAGCATAACAATGATGATGTCCTTTGTGTTAAGGGTTTAAGACATAACCTCTTGTATGTTGGAAAAATGTGTAGCAAGGGATATAATATTATGTTTCAAGATGATGGTTGTGAGTTTAGAAATGACTCCAAAACTATGATTACTGCTGGAAGAAGGACAAACAGAAATGTCTATCAGATCAAATATGTTGATGGCTATTGTTTTATGACTCAGATCAATGAGAGTTGGATATGGCATAGAAGAATATGTCACATCAATTTTGATAGTCTAGTGAGAATAATTTCAGTTCAAGATGTGAGAGATCTATCAAAGATTACAAAGCCTATCAATGTTGTCTGTAAGGAATGCCAAGTTGGAAATCAAGCAAGAAGTTTCAAAGTCAAAGAACAATCTTCTATCAAACTATTGGAATTAGTGCATATAGATCTTTGTGGTCCTACCAAAGTAAGAAGTATTCAAGGTGACAGGTATTTCATGCTATTGATTGATGATTTTCTAGAATGACATGGGTTACATTGCTCAAAGGAAAATTAGAAGCCCTAGATAATTTTAAAGCATTTAAAGTTATGATTAAGAATGAAATGGATATGAAAATCAAGTTCTTGAGTTCTAAAAAAGGTGGAGAATTCACCTCCAATGAATTCAGTATATTTTGTGAGAATTATCATGGAATAAAGAGACATTTATCTACCCCTAGGACTCCTCGGTAGAATGGAGTGGTTGAAAGAAAGAATAGGATTGTTCAAGAAGAATGATTAAAGAAGAAAATCTATCGAAAGTATATTGGAGAGAAGTAATTCATACTACTATTTATATACTTAAAAAAGTGCAAGCAAGATAAAACAACACAAAGACTCCTTATGAGCTATGGTATGAAAAGATTCCTACTGTCAAATACTTCAAAGTATTCAGAAGCAAATGCTACATCAGAAGAGATGAAGAGAACTTAGGAAAGTTTGATGCAAGGTCTGATGAAGGTATATTCCTTAGATATTCTACTAAAAGAAAATATTACCATGCTACAACAATAGGATAAGAAAGATTGTTGAGAGTGCAAGTGTCAAGGTTGATGAAGATCTATAGAAGATTTCAATTGTAATAGATGGATATGAATCATATGAGTCTACTTGAAGAGAAGAAGAAAAATATAAGGAAAAAGAAGTGAAAATTGAAGAGGAAGAAGCTCCAAAAAAGGTCCCTAAAACTCCAAGTATGTGCAATAGAATCATTCGAAAGAACAAATCATTGGTGATAAGAGCAACCAATGTATTGACAAGAAGGAAAGCTACTGAAGAATAGGTAAATCTATGTTCACTCTTTTGAAGTTGAACCTAAAATAATTATTGAAGCATGCAAAGATGAGTACTGGATCAAAGCTATGGAAGAAGAATCAAAATTAGGAACTTGTCCCAAGACTAGCAAACAAGAATGTAATTGGAACTAAGTGGGTATTCAAGAAAAAATTGAATGAGTGGAGAAGTGGTAAGAAACAAGGAAAGACTTGTATGTAAAGGCTACTCACAAGTAGAAGGAATAGAATTTGAGGAGAAATTTTCTCCAATGGAAAGAATGGAAGCTATAAGGATGTTTTTGGCTTTTACATCACATTTAGATTTCAAAGTTTATCAAATGGATGTGAAGTCTGCTTTCTTGAATGGAGAATTAGAAGACGTGTACATAGAACAACCAGAAGGGTTTCAGTTAGTAGGTAAATCAGATATGGTCTGTAGATTGAAGAACACATTATATGGATTGAAGCAAGCTCCCAGAGCTTGGTTTGCAAGGTTGGAAAAGTACTTGTTATAGCAAGGATTCAATAAAGGTACCGTAGATAGAAATATATACTTCAAAGTCGAAAAGTATGAAATCTTGATTGTGGTTGTATATGTTGATGAAATAATTTTTGGAGGAAATGAAGCTATGCATAAGAATTTTGTAGAAAAGATGAAAGAATTTGAAATGCCAATTTTTGGGGAGATGAATTTCTTCTTTAGGCTACAAATCAATCAGATAGATAAATGTATTTTTATTTCACAATAAAAGTATGTCAAGGACATGTTCAAGTTTGGAATGGAAGATTCTAAACTGGTATGTACCCCTATGGTTACCGGTTGCAAGCTGAGCAAGAATGATAAATATACTAAGGTTAATTAGAGCAAGTATAGATCAATGATTGGAGAACTGCAATATCTAAATGCTACTAGATCGGATATCATGCATGCAATTTCTCTTGTGGCTAGATTTCAAGAAGATACTAGAGAGTCGCATGTTGCAGTAGTGAAGAGGATATTTAGATACTTGAAGGGAACTATGGATCATGGCTTGTGGTATCCAAAGGATACTAAATTTACTCTAAGTGCTTACATAGATGCAAATTGGGCTAGTTGTGTAGATGATAGGAAAAGTACAAGTGGTGGTGCATGCTTGCTTGGATGCAGATTGGTGTCATGGCTAAGAAAGAAACAAGATTCGATGTGGGTCTGTGCAGGATCATGAGGGGCCAAATAGTGGCGGTGCAAAAATAATTGCAACATGAGGAAGTGAAAAGTGCGGAAATCACATTTGAATTTTTGTTTGGGTTGGTAAAAAGTACATTTTTCTATGGTAAAACCGTAGCAAAATAGATATCTGTTAATAATGGATATCTAATACGAAAAAAAATCATATTGACTCAAAACAAATATCTAATATCAATATTAAATATCCATTACTGGTTATATTTTAAATAATATAATATTGACTTGTCATATTAATATTAATATGTATTTTTATATATTAATATACAAGATATAATATATGTAATATATATATATAATATATTCATATATATAAATAATATATAGTATAATATATAATATATATTATATATTATATAATGTGAAGCAAAAATGAGAAAAGGCAGTCCTGGAGTGCACTAGGACTACAAAAAGGGTCATGATGGTGAGAAAAATTGATGTGTCAGTGGGAAAAGCCATAGCGGGGATAAGGCCAAGCCTCCTGCCAATGATTGAAGGTCACATTGATGGGAATGGGGATAGGTGCAGAAGATATGCCCTGCCTTCCTCATCAGATTTGGAGAACCTTGTTTCATTGGCTCCTCCATGGTTGCCTCTGGGTTTTGACCCCTTGGGGCAAGCTCTAGCTTGTGTTGTGCATGGTAATGGACCCAAGCCACCTTCTTTCGATCTTGTTTCCCTTGTAGCTTGTAAAAACTGCACAAATCCATATCATGAATGTTCTATTTTTTGCATGGAGTAGATCCTCAAGGTCAGCCCTAGCTCACCTCACCCTGTGTCGCCTTCCTCCCCCAATGTGGTTCTAGAAAATCAAACTAATGGCTCATCCTTTTCCACTAGGGACACAGAGGTGGTTATCTCTGATGAAGCTATGGATTTCTACCTCTCCGACAGTTGCATTGAGTAAATTTTTGAGGAATTTCAAAAATGCTCTTTGGTCCTGAGATGCCTGAGAAGACATCATTTTGTTGCTGATGTTTTGGAATGGGTGCAATCTACATGGAGTAATCTGTCTCCCCCTAAGATTAAATTACTAGATTTTAGCATCTTTTTGTTCACCTTCTACTCTACTGTTGACTATAATTTTGTGGTTCATAGTGGCCCATGATTCTTTAGGAACTCAAGCCTTTTCATCACTCCATGGACCCATTTTTTTGATCCTACCATAGCCAAGATCACTCATGTTTCTATTTGGATCAAGCTCTATAACTTGCCTTTGGCCATGTGTTAGTTGGATCTCATTAGTAAAATGATCAACCAAGTTGGTTCCTTCATCAAACATGACACAAACATTATGGTTCCTAATCATAGATTTTACAAGGTATGTGCAATGGTGGACATCTCAAAACCCATTTCTCATTCCATTTGAATTCACTCTTCACATGGTATATGGACAAAGTTCTTAAATTTTGAAGGCATCCCTTTTTGTTGCTTTCATTGCAACATGTTGGGTCACAAAATTGAGGCCTACTCTCTTCAGCATCAAGCTAGAACCAAGTCTATCAAGCTTAAGAAGTGGGTTAAGAAGGTTGGTACTCCGGATGCTAATTTTATTTGGTGAAATCATGGAATTATTTGGATTCCTATCTTGCTACAAATTTGGATTCTACATAGACTATGGAGTCCTCTCCTCCTCCTACATCCCATGACATGGCACCCTTGGCCCCTCATGTATTAGAGGAGGATGGCTTTGAGTCTGATGGAACCTTCCCTTTTATGGATGATATCGATGATCTGAAGCATGACTGTTTTGACCACGATTTTATTTTGGAACCACCTCAAAAACTTGGGATCTCCCAAACAACAAAAAAAAAATTAAAACTAGATTGCGGTGGTTCAAAGAGGAAGGTGGGGAGAAAATTGAAGGCTGAAAAACTATGCATTAAAGTGAAAGAAGTTGTGGAGGAGGGGTCCCAATGGACCATGGATTTTTTCCTCTCTAGGAAGAATAGAAGAGATTAGATGCAATCTAGTGTGACTATGTGTCATTTCCTTGTAAGCCTCTATTTGTAGCATGGATTTGGTATTATTCTTCCTTTTATCCTCTTGTAGCCCTCTTTAACTTTCTTCATTCCTTTATTGATTATGATTATTTTATGTTCCTTCACTTTTTGCGTGGAAAAATTAATGTAACTTATTATTTCTTATGTTTTAATATAAGGGTGTGGGCCATCTTCCCATGGCTTACAGATCAAAAAAATTATATATATAATATAATAAATAATATATATTATGATATATATATTAATATGTCATATTTTAAAAAATTAAAGTGTTCTCCAAAATGGATATTATTTTTGAAGAGTTGCTGATAGCTTTAAGCAACAGATATCTATTTTGTAAAATAATATATTAATATATAAAAATATGCATTAATATTAATATATGATATAAATTTATATTAATATATATAATATATATTAATACATAATATATGTAATATATATAATAAATTAATATGTATAAATAATATGTAATATAATATATATGTAATAAATGTAACATAATATATATATATAATAATTAATGAATATCATATTTTAAAAAGTTAACGTGCTCTTTGAAATGGATATCCATTTAGAAAATAGATATCCATTTTTTGACAATATAAATAAAGGATTAAAGGCCACGAACAGTCATTTTGACAGTGACTATTTATTAAGTTGGTTATGGAGAGTGCAAGCAAGCGAGCGAGCAGGAAGGCGCGCAGAGGAGGGAATTTGAATTCCTCTATGGCTAGTGAGGAGGATTCAATGGAAGAGGATGGAGATCCAACAGATGAGCATGGAGCTTTGGAGGATTCGAGGGCTAGTTTGGTTCCTGTTGTCAAATTTTTCACCTCAGCTCAAAATTTATGGAGTTGGTTGCTTAAAAGATCATTCTTTATGGTAATGGATTTCAGCTTTACTTATGCTGGTTTTAACCATTGCAACATTTGAGATATTCATTTTTTTTTTAAGAAATGCAATGTGTTTTCAAGTTACCATATATCAATTGCAACATTTAGCGTTGAATGGAATGTAAAAAGTGCTTGATTCATTCACAATGTCTCATTCCTTGTTTGCAAAAAATAAATACATAATTGAAACAAGTACTTTACAAATGTTGTAATTGTATTCATTGAAATAAAAGGAGAATTAGGTTTCCACACAAGCTGTGGGAAATAGCTATGACAGTGTATCGAAGGAAACATTCTACACTACTGAAGATGGAAAAAGAGAAAACACACAAGAAAGAACATGATCATCATTTCCTTTGAGTCTTCAGTTGATTCTAGAATGGTGCACCATCCTTTACCTTTGAGCCTCTGATGAACCTACAAGAGTTGTAAAAGATGTTAGAGCTTCGACCATGAACATTCCTATATGAATCATCAACAATAATGTAAAATGCAACTAATGATACATTGAAACAACTAAAGATGCAAGAACAAGAAATGTGATAGAAGCCCAAAAGGAAACATCATGATATCATATTGTTTTTATCTAACATTGTTTCCATGTGCAGGTATAGAAAAAATCATGTTGTTGATCCAAATTGAACATCATAAATCATGTGGTGTAAAATGGGCTCCCACAAGGGTTGAGACTCGGCATGTTATCCCTCAAGCATTCAAAGAAGGATTGATAAAGAAACAAATCCAATATGCTCAAGGAAAGAAGTTCATCAAATGCATACATCTTAAGTGCCAAAGGACTCAAATAGTTGACCACTCTAGATAGTCAACTCTCAAAGTGCAATGAATTGAAAATTAGAAGTGATCAACTGCTCAAGTGCAATTTCATAATGAGATAGTGAACACGCATACATAATGCCTTGTTTCAAAAATAATTAATCACAACTCAAGCAAATTAAAAGCTCTAAGAACATCATAATCAAGGTTTTATATTTCAAATTCTTCCATGCAAATAATGCATTCACATCATCATGGTGGTTGTCTATGAAGTTTGAAGATCAAAAGGTAACTTTGTACACTGAATATTGAATGTATACAAAGTAAAACAACACTGTTTCATGTAAAGAATCTGCAAAATGTGGGTTTTTCTAAATTCTTGTTGATTCAATGTTTCATACAATGTGAAACTAAAGTACATTCTAGAATTTTCAAATGTATTTGATAAATACAATCAAGTGAATACAAGAAATATAATAGTGGTATCCAAGAAATGCAATCAAAACTGCAAAAAGTTTTTTTGATAAGTATTCAAAGGTGATGAGTAAATGGAGTTTCTATTATGAATCACAAGCTATAGAAACATAAGGCAAACAATGATCATTGAATGCATAAGAAGTAAATTTGAATTTTCTTAATGAAGCTACAACAGTGACAGGAGCATACAAATGAAATCATTCTTCATGTATTCATGTTATAGAAAACCTAACTATGAAGCCATGGTTTCAAAAAACTCAAGTACAGAGGTGCTAATTTGGGTTTGAGAAAAAAAAGCCATTCATATGGTACATGGAAGTGTTTCCAGAATGCAAAAGTGGGAGAATGTTCAAGTTCATAATATAGATATCCCAGAATGAAGTTCTCATACTCACGGCCTGGAGAGGCCAAGTCTTTTCTCTGGAGAGTCTCAATACCCAGTTAGGGTTTCAAATGCAAATACAAACACAAAGGAGGATGTCAAGGGTTTGAACCCTCAGCGAAATGACTTCAAAAATGGAAATGTAAACTACAGGGCCGCGGCCATGAAGGTCTAAAAAACCCTTGAAATAAAGAAACTTATACTAAAAATGTGTTTCTATTCAAATATAGTGCCTGTGTTTACATTTTGAAAGACGAGCCCTCATTATTTTCATTCAACAGTGAAGGAGGAAATATACAGTGGTTGCGGCCTATGTGAATGGATGAACCAAAGAGACACACAAAAATTCATATTTTTTGAAAGAGAAAGCTTAGTAAAGCTTTATTTAAGAGGGAAATTCCCTTAAAAGACAAATAGATGAAGGATAGTAGAGCTTACCTTCATTTTACTATAAAAGAGCTCTATGGGAATTTGTGGCCTCAAAGGCCATTTGTCATCAAGTTAAGCCAACACAAAAATGAAAAAATAGGGCCAAAACTTACCATCGATGAGGGAGACTGATTGCAACTAGGTTTAGAAAGAGAAGAAGCTCGATAGAGGCCACAAAATGAAACCCTAATCTCTCCATGGTGGTGCACATGCAGGGTTCTTTCTTCTCCAAAAAGTCGGTGATGCAAATGATAGGTGAAATGAATGAATGGAGGCATTTTTGTGTGGTAGGGTTTTACCCTATCGGCCTATGTGATTTTTATCACATATGTTTTATTTTTTCAAATGCCACCATCTTTCATGAGCCTAGGCTGATAAGCCTGTGGCTTATATTTTATTTTTATTTTTATAGAAAATCAAACACATGTATGCACATGGCCTCTATTAGGGTACCTATTTCTCCTTAGAGATTTTTCATCCTAGGTTGCCCTTTAGAAGTCAAGCAATAACTTCAGGATCATCAATTTTTGCCTAAGTGAATAATGGCCAATATATTTTTATTATTTTTTGTATAAAAATCAAATATGTAAAGGAGCATGGAATGTAATGTATTGATTTTTTGCAAAAATTAAATGAAAAGAATCTATATAACTAGAGATCAAAAGAGGTAAATTGAAGAGTTGAAGGAAAATTTGGAAAAATCAAATGTAAGAGAGTGAGCCTTATCATTTTGTAATTCAGAAACTACAAGATGTAAAACAAATAATTAAGCAATGTTTCTATAAATTGCTTGATTAAGTTGTTATTTTAAAATGCAATTAAGATGCACTTCAATTAAAACCAAGACTTTCCATTTTGAGTTCTTCGATAGATTGAGAGAGAAGGTGACAAACTGAAGTTTCTATTTTTAGTTTCCAGTTGTTTGCACCTATTTTGGAGAGGCTTTTTGGATGGACAC
Source organism: Sequoia sempervirens (assembly GCA_007258455.2). Lineage (NCBI taxonomy): Eukaryota > Viridiplantae > Streptophyta > Pinopsida > Cupressales > Cupressaceae > Sequoia > Sequoia sempervirens. Next base: position 724,011,636 of record VDFB02058242.1, on the reverse strand, counting down.
CTTGGAAATGGAAAGTTTCCATCTTTGTGGGGCAATTTGGAACTGATTTTTGGCACAATTTTCTAGGTTTTTTCTTGAGCTCAAAGATATAGATTAGCTTGCTTTTTGGAGAGGAAATGAGCTATATTTTTCTATTTTTGCACTTGATGGTCACTTGAGGCTATATATTGGAGAAAACTTGATTTTCTCAGGGTTCAAATTTTTAGTTTCTCTCTCTCTCATGCTTTGCAAGAGAGTTTTGTAAACTTTTGAATCAGATTTTCATGCTTTGGCTCCTTCATTTGCAATAAAGCACCAAAATTTTCCTTCCACTTTTCTTGTCATGGGCTCACTGTAATAATATGATTTTGTTTGTGATTTAAATAGCGGGTTCTTCCTAGTCTTATTATTGTGATTTATAGTCAAGGGTGGTAAATAGTGCAGGTTGCATATTGTATTCGTTGTTGAGGGATCTTTATGCAAAATACTTATGTGCTAGGTGTCCTAAGGTGGATTGTGAGAGCATATTTTCTTTGTGATAGTGGTGTTGTGAGTTAAGTTTTGTCAAAATCTTAAATTTCTAGTTGATCATCTTTAGCTATAGTTTTCTATTTTCAGTTTTCTCTCTCCCCTTTTCCTCAGAAAGTTTGTAGTTTTTGGTGATTATCTAGATGGAACCAACCTTGATCTAGAGATTCACTCTCACCAATTGGTTTCCCCACAAACCAAAGAGTGTTTCCATGTTGAGGCAGGATAAAAAATCCCAACTTGTTTGAAGGGTGCAATCTTGATCTCCAACAATTTTTGGCACGCCCAATGGGACCTAAGAGTCTTATTTTTAGAATTTTTCATGATTGCAAGTTGTTGTATAGTATATGCAATAATATTTCCAGCCTAAGAGAGGTTTTAAAATATATACTTGGTGACTCCTAACTCTGGTTTGATTGCAGATTTGTTGTTGAAAGCTTATGAACAAAATTTGGACTAGATTAAGCCCAATACCTATTGAATACATGCAACTCTCCCCACCGAGAAGAAGAGGCAAAACTCCTAGAAGAAATTTTGACCCAACAAGAAGAGCTAAATCCACTCCTCCTAACATCAGTCCCATTATTTTTGTATGAAGGAGCACAACTCTGGTGTCCCAAGCACCCCCAATGGCAAGGCAATTTTCCTTTGCACCATTCAACGGAGGTAGCCTATTGTTATTGGCAAGACACGATGATACTCTAGTGGCTACTTTGAAAGGGCTACTATACTTTACTGGTGAGGACTAGACTACCCTGGTTGAGCACATCAAAGATGTGGCTACACTTTGTTTGATACACAACATAATGGAGGAGAACGTGGCCCTGAGGTTACTGGTTGCTTCACTAAAAGGAAAATATCTACAATGGTTTAGGGGGCTGCCAACTCAATAGCCACTTGGGACCAACTCAGGGACAGTCTACACAGGAAATTTGTAGAAAATTCAGACCTCTTGTCTCTATTAGAACAACTGAGCACAATCAAGCGTGCTCCACATGAGCACCTAACTAACTTCAATTACCACTTCTAGTGAACCTAGGATAGGATTCCCCAAATTATTAAACCATTCCCAAAGCATTCCTTTCTTTTATATCTAAAAGCCCTACACCCTGATATTTCAGTCATGATTCAGTCAATGGGGGTTTTACTTTGCCTAATGCTTATGAAATTGTGACAAGAGCTGAAAATTACCTTATCCAAGTAGGTAATATTGCTCCTAGACCACCCATGCCTATATTTCCTAAGATACAAGCACTGGTAAATCTGCCACCTATAGCCTCTATACCTATTGTACCAACAATAGGTTATCAAGTTGCTACCAAGGAGAATGTGATTCCTGAGTAGAATAGGGAAATGCAAGAGATTAAGAACATGTTGCAATCTCTAGGGAAAATTTTTAGCAATGAGTCTGTAAGTCTCAAACATTAGGTCAGACAAGAGCAAAGGCCTAACCCAATCCCTTTTTAGCCAAATCAATAAAATAGAGTGCCTTTTCAAAATGATTACCAAAAAATAAACTTTAATACCAAGCCTTTCAAGCCCCATGATCCTAATGTCCCTAACCCTTCAAGAGAGTTAGTACCTCATAACAACTTAGCTTAGGAGCAATATTGGTGCTACTTGTGTAGTCAACCCCATAATCAGGTAGTTTGCATGAACAAAATGGAGAATCAAGCTGTAGTTGTGCAGATTAGCTATGCTGGCCAAGAAAAGATGACAAGTGGAGATGTAGAGCAATGAGATAATTTTGAAATTGCCTTGGTGAAATGGCAGAATGCTAATTTTTATGGGGTAAATCATTTCCAGAATTTGAACCAACAAGGTTCATTTGTGGTAGCAAATACAAGAGAAAAAAGAAGAGCAATTGATGTTGAACAACAAGCTATAAGTGCATAACAACGAGCTGCAAATTCAGACCAGCAAGCCATGGGAGGCCAAAAGAAAACTAGTGCATCTCAATCTATTTCGGTAATGCACCCAAAAGTGCATATTCTATAGAGAGAACAACAAAAAGAAAATGATACTACTGCATCAACAGTTCAACATAAGGTAAACCTTGTATCTTTCAATGTAGCGGAGCATTTAAAGAAGGCTATAGTTAGCCTATCCATTATGGATGCACTCCACCTTCCAGGACAAATGGAATTGTTGCAAATTTCTTTGACTGAATCATCATCTTTAGATTTTTCAAATGCAGGGAGAAATAAAATGGTGCTTGCTAATAGTTCAGAGGTAAAAGGCGAGCAACAAGATAGAGAAGCAGAACATCCATTGTTAGCTGTAAACAATGAACAAATGGCCAAGGTCTATATCAATCCATGCAACACCAGCTCTACAAATAACAACCAACTAGCCACTCATGAGTTAGAGGATCCATTTGTGGCCTGTGATCCTAGTCCATCTATCAAAGAAGGGAGATTGGATGTCTGGGCTATTGAGAATCAAGAATTTGACCCATCTAGTCACATAAAAGCGGTCGGGTTGGGGGTCTACGTGATTCATGAACCCAATATATCAATTCTTGATTTAGTCAAAGATTGAGAGTAGGATGAGCAACAAGAGAAGCAACTTTGGGAGTTGTACTTTGATGGTTCGAGATGCAGGACAGGGGTTGGTGGTGGTGCAATGTTGATATCTCCCGAAGGAGACATATTATTCAACCTCAAGATTCACTTGTAGCTGCACAAACAACACAACCAAGTATGAGGCCCTCATTCACGGTCTCAAGTGGGCCTGAAAAAGAGGTATTAAATTCTTGCAAGTTTTTGGTGACTAGGAGTTAGTTGTGAATCAAGTCATAAATTTAAATGCAGTAAAAAATGATGTACTTAAAAAATATAAGTATCGGGTATGGGAACTAATAGAAGACTTTGATGCATTTAATTTGATTTATGTCCCTAGAGACCAAAACAAACAGGTAGATATACTAGCTGCCTTAGGTTCCCAATTCAATATTCTAAAGGAAATTCATAATGTAGAAAGGCAGCAATATGTAAAAATTTTGGCTAGGCCTTCAGTACCTGGCAATAGTGTGAGTTGGTAGGTTTTTGATAGTGATGAGCAAATTGTGAGTTTCTTGATAGATGAAGTAGAATTTTCTAAAGAAAATCAATCAAAGTGGCAAAGGAAATACGGTGATCAAATTATACAACTGCAATCAAACAAGTTGCCGAAGGGGTTGGTAACATTGGAATCAATCTTCAATTCTAATGATCAGTTGAGGAAAGACAAATGCAATATAACCATCAAGCAACAACACTATGAGGCCATCGAGATATTCAAAGGTAAGCTACTTAAAGTAGGAAAAGTGTGTACTAGGGAAGAGAAACAAGCTTTTATTCTATTGTGTCAAGAGTTTCATGACATTTTTGCTTGGGAATACAAATATTTGAGAGGTTTTGACCCCAAACTAGCGTAACACACTATCGAACTAGAGCCTAATGCAAAGCTCGTAAGACAAAAATAGAGACCCCTGACCCCAAGCTTGAGCATTTAATGAAGGATAAATTAAACAAACTGATTGAGGGCAATATAATTTACCCAATTAAACACACTTCTTGGGTCTCGAACTTAGTTCTAGTAAGAAAGAAAAATAGGGAAATAAGGTTGTGTGTTGACTTTAGAGACTTAAACAAGGCTTCCCTCAAAGATCATTACCTGCTCCCTTCAATGGAGCAGATTTTGCAAGTAGTCTTAGGTTTTGAAAGGTTTTCTTTGCTTGATGGGTATTCTGGCTACAATCATATTTTGGTTAAAAAAGAGGATCAATTCAAAACAACATTCACAACTAAATGGGGAACTATGGCTTATCTAAAAATTTCTTTTGGTCTATCTAATGTAGGAGCTACATTCCAAAGGGCAATGGACATGGCCTTTCATGGCCTTATGAATAATATTGTACTAGTGTATTTCAATGATATTACAGTATTTTCTAAAAATGCTAATGAACACTTTAAACATCTTAGATGGATCTTCCAAAGGTGTAGGGAGTTCAGAGTCTCTCTTAACCCAAAAAAATCATATTTTCTATCCATGAAGGAAAGCTTCAAGGACATGTTGTTTCTAAGCATGAAATCTCTTTTGATCCTAAGCGAGTTTCAACCATCCTGAAACTACCTTTACCAACAAACAAAAAGGGTATGCAAAGTTTCTTAGGTAGAATTAATTTCATGAGGAGATTCATACCAAACATCGTAGCCTTGTTGCAACCCCTCATAGCAATGTTGAAGAAATTTTTTCCTTTCAGTTGGAAAAAAGAGGGTAAGAGGAGCTTCGAGCAAATAAAAGAGGCTCTTTCAACTACCCCAACTCTCATAAATCAAAATTATAGCAGAGATTTTATCTTGTATGCTTATGGAGGAGTTGATACTATTTTAGCTATGTTGTGCCAACAAAATGACGAAGGCTTGGAGCAACCTATGGCCTTCTTCATCCAGGTACTGCATGATTACAAAATTAAAATATTTTTTTGTGGAGAAACACATGTTTGCAGTAGTCGGGAGTCTTAAAAAAATTAGGCACATATCAAATAAAAATATTTGTTTGCTGGTTGCTCACCCTACTGTGAAAGATTTCTTGTTGAATAAGGATGTGAGTGATAAGAGGGCTAGGTGGATAATGAAAGTAATGGAGTTTGATGTTGATATCCAAGTCACCAAGATGGTTAGAGGAAAGGGATTGTGTGAAAAGCTAGTTGAAAGCACAAAAAACAACATAGAAGAAGGTACAAACATTGCAATGGTGTTGAATGACAAAGAGCAAATTGTAATTCTAGCTCCTAGTGCAAATTGGGTGGAGCAAATTATTCACTACTTGTAGACTAGTGAGTGTCCCAAAGGCCTTGATAAGACCAAAAGAATATATTTTAGGTTACAGGCTATTCCTTATACTATTGTGGATGTTATTCTATTTAGATGTGACTTTCAGGGCATGTTGTTGAGGTGCATTGAACCTGGTGAAATAGAAAAGTTGTTAGAAGAGTTCCATAGTGGTTTTTCAAGAGGTCACTTTGTAGCAAGAACCACAACCCTCAAAATAATGAAAGCTAGTTATTATTGGTCAAATATCTTCAAAGATGCTTTCGCTTGGGTAAGGAAATGTGAGAAATGTGTGCTATTTGAAGGTAAACAAAAGTTTACAGCTCTACCTTTGAATCCTATCCAGGTTGAACAACCCTTCGCTAAGTGGGGGCTTGATTTTATTGGGTCAATTAATCCAACTTCGAGTGTTGGAAACAAGTGGATCTTGAAAGCCACAGATTATTTGACCATGTGGATAGAGGTTGCTGCTCTAAAAGAGGAAAATGAGGCTTCCATTCTAAACTTTAATCAAGACTTAGTGTCTAGATTTGGTGTCCCAGATTCTATTATATCTGGAAATGCTTTAGCATTTGTTGGTTTAAAGATTTTTGACTGGTCTATAAAGAACAATATCTTTTTAAGTACTTCATCTAACTATTACCTACAAGGCAACAAGAATGTAGAATCCACCAATAAAAACATGATTAGAATCATAAAAAAAAAACCATTGAAGACAATCAGAATGTTTGGCATGAGAAGTTGAAATTAGCCCTTTGGGTTGATAGAATAACTCCTAAGAAATCCACTGGCTATTCTCCATACATTCTTACATATGGCAAAGAGGCCAAGTTGCCCATTTCCATTGAGCTACCAACTATGAGCTTCATCAAAGAACTTGATCTATTAGAGGAAGGCCCCATGTTGGTGAGACTTGTAGAGTTAATAGAGCTTGAAGAGACTAGAAGAGAGACATGAAGGAAACTTGAAGTTCATCAAGCTCAAATGAAGAACTCCTTTGATAAAAGAGAAAAACTAAGATAGTTTGTCATTGGGGATTTTTTCCTCAAGTTGAATGAGAAAAAGAGCAAACTAGGAAGGCATTCGAAGTTTGATGCTTTCTAGGATGGTCCTTATGTCATAATTGAATGCAAGGAGAAAAACTCATTCCAACTCTCTAAGTTGAATGGAGAAATACTGCCAATCCCAGTCAATGGGATTCAACTGAAGCATTGCTTCTAAGTTCTGGAGATACTTTTTTGTACTATAGTAGGGTAGCTGCAAATAGGTTCTTTTGAAGCACATTTCCTTTTTCAAATTTCTTTCATAAGTGCTACTACACATGTTTTTTTGGCCACTAGGGCCTAGTGTCTTGCTTTTTATTTGGTTTTGTTTCGGTTACCTATTGTTTTTTGAAGGATTTTTCAATTTCTGATTGAAGATTTTTCTAAGTTTTGGAAGGGCACAATAGACTCCATGCCCAATGGATACATACAAGGAAACTCGTCAAATGCTCAACAAGAGAGCATATAGCAGAAGTCACTAGAAGTGTTGTCAAATTTTTCACCTCAGCTCAAAATTTATGGAGCTAGTTGCTTAAAAGTTCATTCCTTATGGTGATGGATTATAGTTTTACTTTTGTTGGTTTTAACCATTGGAACATTTGAGATATTCAATTTTTTTTAAAGAAATGAAATGTGTTTTCAAGTTGCCATATATCAATTGCAGCATTTAGTGTCGAATGGAATGTAAAAAGTGCTTGATTCATTCACAATGTCTCATTTATTATTTGCAAAACATAAATACAGAATTGAAACAAGTACTTTAGAAATGATGTAATTATTTTCATTTAAGTAAAACGAGAATCAAGTTCCCACAAAAGTCGTAGGAAATAGTTGTGACAGTGTATCAGAGGAAACATTCTACACTACTGAAGATGGAAAAAGATAAAACACATAATAAAGAACATGATCATCATTTCTTGTGAGTTTTGGTTGATTCTGGAATGGTGCACCATCATTTGCCTTCGAGCTCCTGATGAACCTACGAGAGTTTTAAAAGCTGTTAGAGCCTCAACCATGAACATTCCTATATGAATCATCAACAATAATGTAGAATGTAGCCAATGATACATTGAAACAACTAAAGATGCAAGAACAAGAAATGTGACATAATCCAAAGAGGAAACATCATGATATCATATTGCTTTTATCTAACATTGTTTGTTTCCATGTGCAAGTATAGGAAAAATCATGTTGTTGATCTAGATTGAACATCATAAAGCATGTGGTGTAAAATGGGCTCCCACAAGGGTTGAGACCTGACATGCTATCCCTCAAGCATTCAAAGAGGGATTGAAAAAGAAACAGATCCAATATTCTCAAGGAAAGAAGTTCGTCAAAAGGATACATCTTAACTACAAAAGGACTCAAACAGTTGACCACTCCAGACAATCAACTCTCGAAGTGCAATGAATTGAAAATCAGAAGTGATCAACTGCTCAAGTGAAATTTCATAATGAGATAGTAAACAGGCATACATAATGCCTTGTTTGAAAAATCATTAATCACAACTCAAGAAAATTAAAAGCTCCAAGAACATCATAATCAACATTTTATATTTCATAGTCTTCCATGCAAATAATGCATTCACATTATCATGGTGGCTATATATGAAGTTTGAAGATCAAAAGGTAACTTTGTACACTGAATATTGAATGTACACAAAATCAAACAACACTATTTCATGTAAAGAATTTGCAAAATGTGGGTTTGTTTCAGTTCCTGTTGATTCAATGTTTATACAATGTGAAACTGAAGTACATTATGGAATTTTCAAGTGTATTTGATAAATACAATCAAGTGAATGCAAGAAATATAACAGTGGCATCCAAGAAATTAAATCAAAAGTGTATGAATTTTGTTTGATAAGTATTCAAAGGTGACAAGTAAATGGAGCTTATATTATGCATTCAAAGCTATAGAAACAAAAGGAAAATAATGATCATTGAATGCATAAGAAGTAAATCTGCATTTTCTAAATGAATCTACAACAATGACAGGAGCATACAAATGAAATCATTCTTCATGTATTCATGCTATAGAAAACATAACTATGAAGCCATGGTTTCAGAAAACTCAAGTACAAAGGCGTTAATTCGGGTTTAAGACAAAAAATCCATTCAGAGGCTACATAGAAGTGTTTCCAAAATGCAAAAGTGGGAGAATGTTCAAGTTTAGAATAGAAAAAGCCCAGAATGATATTCTCATACTCATGGCCTGGAGAGGCCAAGTCTTTTCTCTCAAGAGTCTCTATACCCAGTTAGGGTTTCAAATGCAAATACAAACAAAAAGGAGGATGTCAAGGGTTCAAACCCTCAATGAAATGACTTCAAAACTAGAAATGTAAGCTACAGGCCCATGAGCATGAAGGTCTAAAAAACCTTGAAATAAAGAAGCTTATACTCAAAATGTGTTTCTATTCAAATACAATGCTTGTGCTTACATTTTGAAAGACAAGCCCTTAGTATTTTCATTCAATAGTGAAGGAGGAAATATATAGTGGTTGTGGCCTATGTGAATGGCTGAGCCAAAGAGACACACAAAAATTCATAGTAAAGCTTTATTTAAGAGGGAAATTCCCTTAAAAGAAAAAGAGACGGAGGATAATCGAGCTTACCTTATTTTTTTTGTAGAAGAGCTCAATGGGAAGCCGCAGCCTCAAAGGCCATTTTTCATCAAGTTAAACCAATATGAAAATGAAAACATAGGGCCAAAACTTATCATCAGTGAGGGAGACCAATTGCAACCAGGTTTCGAAAGAGAAGAAGCTTGAGAGAGGCCAAAAAATGAAACCTTAATCTCTCCATGGTGGTGCACACGCAAGGTTCTTTCTTCTCCAGAATGTCAATGATACAAATGATAGGTGAAATGAACAAATGGAGGCCTTTTTGTGTGTGAGGGTTTCTACCCTATCAACCTATGTGATTTTTATCACATATGTTTTATTTTTTCAAATGCAACCATCTTTCATGAGCCTAGGCTGAAAAGCCTGTGGCTTATATTTATATTTTTATTTTTATAGAAAACCAAACACATGTATGCACATGGCCCCTAATAGGGTACCTATTTCTCTTTAGAGATTTTTCATCCCAGGTTGCCCTTTAGAAGTCAAGCAATAACTTCAAGATCATGAATGTTTGCCTAAGTGAATAATGGCCAATATATTTTTATGATTTTTTGTATAAAAATCAAATATGTAAAGGAGAATGGAATGTAATATATTTATTTTTTTGCAAAAACTAAATGGAAAGAATCAATATAACTGGAGATCAAAAGAGGTAAATCAAAGAGTTGAAGGAAAAATTGGAAAAATCAGATGTAAGAGAGTGAGCCTTATCATTTTGTAATTCAGAAACTGCAAGATGTATAACAACTAATTAAGAAATGTTTCTGTAAATTGCTTGATTAAGTTGTTATTTTAAAATGCAGTTAAGATGCACTTCAGTTAACACCAAAACTTTCCATTTTGAGTTCTTGGGCAGATTGAGAGAGAAGGTGACAAACTAAAGTTTCTATTTTCAATTTCCAGCTATTTGCACCTATTTTGGAGAGGCTTTTTGGATGGAAACCTTGGAAATGGAAAGTTTCCATCTTTGTGGGGTAGTTTGGAGCAGATTTTTGGCACAATTTTCTAGTTTTTTGCTTGAGCTCGAAAATACAGATTGACTTGCTTTTTGGAGAGGCAGTGAGCTAGATTTTTCTATTTTTTCACTTGATGGTCACTTGAGGCTATATATTGGAGAAAAATTGATTTTCTCAGGGTTCATATTTTTAGTTTCTTGCTCTCTCATGCTTTGCAAGAGAGTTTTGTAAACTTTTGAATCAAATTCTAATGCTTTGGATCCTTCATTTGCAATAAAGCACCAAATATTTCCTCCACTTGTCTTGTCTTGGGCTCATTGTAATAATATGATTTTGTTTGTGATTCAAATGGTGGATCCTTTCTAGTCTTATTATTGAGTTATAGTCAAGGGTGGGAAATAGTGCAAGTTGCATATTGTATTCATTATTTAGGGATATTTATGCAAAATACTTATGTGCTAGGTGTCCTAAGGTGGATTGTGAGAGCATATTTTCTTTGTGATAGTTGTGTTGTGATTCAAGTTTTGTCAGAATCTCAAATTTCTAGCGGATCATCTTTAGTTGTAGTTTTCTATTTTTTGTTTTCTCTCTCCCCTTTTCCTCAAAAAGTTCATAGTTTTAGGTGATTATCTAAAGGGAACCAACCCTGATCTAGAGATTCACTCACCAATTGGTTTACCCACAAACCAGAGAGTGTTTCCATGTTGAGGTAGGATAAAAAAACCCAACTTGTTTGAAGGTTGCAATCCTTATCTCCAATAGTTCCTATGAGTGAGGCTAGCTATTCTTTTTTGTCCGAGCCTGGTGCTTCTGAAGGTGTGATTCCTTGTTCCTTTTCTCCTTGTCCTAGCATTAGGATGGAGCAGAATGGCCTTTTTTTCTTTTCTAGGTTGCTTTCTATGTTGAAGGACTCTTGGATTGCAACTTGGAGCTAGAGTTTCAGTTCCCTAGTTTTTCCTCCAACTAGCTGGGGAGTTTTTTTCATCGAGGGTGTTGTGCTTGTTGTGGCTTGCACTGGGTGGAGAGGATTGAGATTTTCTCCTTCTGTCTCTATTGCTAAGGTTGTGGGGAAGGGTTTGGACTACTACAAGCTTTATCTTGTGTAGTGCCCTTTTCTTTTCAAGTTGTGCTCCATTGGGGCTCCTTTGTGGGGGCTTTCTTCTATTGTGGCTCTAGCTATGGGTTCCTCAATGGTTCTCTTTAGTTTCCCTTGTGATTTTCAGCCCTTTCTTGCTTCTTGTTGGGTTGGAGTTTTTGAGGCCTTTGTGGAGGCTTTTGTTTTCTGGATGGACTATAGGTCCTTTGTTGGTGCTAGGTTTGAACACTTTTGGTGGGCTGGGTTGCTTCTAATGTTCCTCTTGATTCCCCAGCTATGTCTTGTGCTCTTTTGGAGTGAGATGATCCCTTCTTGGATTCTTTCCAAGGGTAAGGGGTATATGTTTATTCTGGAAGCTAGTTTTCTTCTGGCCTCTATTTATGTTTTATTGGTTGGGTTGTTTCCCAAGATCTTCTTCAAGACCCAGTTATTTATGGAGATAGAGTTTGGTTTTGCTACCTTGGTGCTAAAGCATAATGGATTCAAAGATTTCTCATTGATGGAGTTGTCTTTGGATGCTTTGGTTTCTCTGGTCTCCTCTTTCTTGATGCCTGTTGGGTGGATTTCTAAGTTTATCTCTAAATCCCATTGTGATGAGCCCTCGCTTATGGCTCAGTGGTTTACTTTTGAGATTTTTTGTTTGTGGTGGTTGGTTTCTTACCAAGTTTTTCCAAAGGGTGGTATGGCTGATTTTTCTATTGTTGTGCTGACCTTTTTCTTAGATCCTATGGAGGTGGAGTGTGGAGGTGTTTTGTTTTGGCTTCCTCAGTTGATGGTCCTTTTGAGGTGGAGATTGAGGGTGTTGGAGATTTCAGGTGGAAGTGGACCTCTTGGTCATGAAATCCTCTCTATTAGAGGGGAGCTCCCTCCTTTTGAGGTGGTTGTGGAGTTTTCTTCCTAGTTTGAATACTGGCTTTATATCTAGTGGTCTATTGTGCTCTCTCACTCCCCTATTGAGGTGGGGTTTTTGGTGTTGAGGGAGTTTTTGATTAGGTTTTTAATTGTGTCTTACACCATTAAGCAGGTTTTATTTCTTGGCTCAGTGGTGTCACCCATGAGTGGTTGGTTTGTTGATGCCTAGCAGATGCAGGTGATATCTTTAGATATCTATTAGGGATTTTGGTCCCCGTTAAAACCAGGTTGTTGTAGGGTTTCAAGCTCTTGCTTGTTTGTTTGATGCAAAAAGTGAAGTCATGATTATATTTTAGAGGTTGTTGTGGGGCTATTGTTGGTTCATGGGTTATATTCTTTGGAACTTGCTTATCTTTTTACTAGGTTTCGTGCCCCATCAAAACCCATTTTTACCCCCTAATAAAAAATAGTGACTATTCGGGGCCAAGAAGTAAGGAACATATATCAGATATATCTTACATCCATTTTTTACACCATTTTCACCTTCTCTAGCCTCTTTTTGTAAATTTCCATCGATTTTGGTATGTTAAAACAAAAAAATTAATTATTTTGATTGTTTAATACAATTTTTTAACAAAATAATAGGTTTTTTGGTTGAAATTTTAGGAATTATTTGAAAACAATGTTAATGTATAAATTTTTAATCTACAACAAGGTTAAAATGGAACAAGGTTTAGAAAAAACTCCACCAAACCCTCATAAAATTCAAGAATTAATTGAAATAAATATAACTGAATTGACATAGCTGAGACACTATACCCATGAGCATTTGTGAGCAGTGACCCCAAGTATAGAAGCCATAATCTTTCATGTTAGCGACATCACCCAACAACATGTTGCATTTCAAAACTGGAGAGATCAAAAGAGGTTAGAATATGTAAATGGTTTTTCATATGAGGACATTAAAATATTAGAAATATCCAAAGTTAATTTAGCCCAACATTTTGTGGATTGAAGAACAGGACAAAATGTTGGTTTATGCAACCATAAATTTTCCGTAAAATGGTGCAACCATTCATACATAGTTACAAACTTTTGGAGTCGTTGGTGGATGGTTTTTGAAAAACCACCCAACAACAACCTCGACGTCCCTCTATACTTTCTCCACAAATTATATGCAAATTTTTTTTTAGGAAGATATGTAAACTATTTTGATTTTAGGCAATTTCAGGCAGTGGGTATGGGCATGTCCCAACATAGACCTTGGAAAATGTGTATTATGCAAGGTCCCTATGTTCCCCTTACTGGTCTTCATTCCCCACCTCCAACACCCCATCTAGACCTTGTTGCTGATGCAACCCAACATAGTCTCTTGGCCCTACACTCTTTGACCAGCCATTTGATCACACAGTCTTCACAATGTGCTCAACTTCTAGAGGGTGGCACTCCTCGTGCATCAGTTGATACTAGTGTAACATCATCATCAAGGCATACTTGTTTTCCTCATTAATGCACTAAATGTGGGCATACATGTTTTGGTCCTATTGGAGATATAGAGGAGGCTCCCCTAGACACATCTGAGTATGAGGTGCATGATATGTCACTTGGAGGAGATGGTACACCAGTGCATACTACAAGTGTAGGGGAGATGTGTGTGGGAGGAATAGGTGTAGTGCTCTACCATGATGTAGATGAGGAGGAACAACCTCAATCTTTTGTACAGGTAAAACTTAAATATATTCATATTTCATTTCATTTAAAATTATTATAACTATTTCATTTCATTTAAAATTATTATAACAAATAGTGTAGACACATAAAAATGACCTACGCCTGCAAGCTCTATTTTACCACTTTCGTCCTAACATAATTGTGACATTTAATTATCTCCTTGGTCCACTTTCCACTATTAATTAAATAATTGATTATTATTTAATTAATTCAAGTCTCTTTATTCTTCATGATTATTAAATAAATAAATTATATTTATTTATTTGATATGTCACTAATGGTCTATTATCTTCTAACAATTAAATAAATGTCTTAATTTATTTAATTACCTTTATTCATTTATGTCTTCTTGATTATTAAATAAATGAATTTTATTTATTTATTTAATATGTCACTAATCTTCATAATTAAATGAATTTATTAATTTATTTAATTATTGGTCATAATCCTTTAAATTAAATAATTATCTTTAATTATTTAATTGCCTAATTTAACATTTCTTTCATTTTAAATAAATTAATTATTTAAAATGATCTCACTTTATTAATTGTCACTTCATTTTGGTAAATAATCTAAAAATTGATTATTTACTGTCACACAAAATCCATATTTTGAATTAATTTAATTTAAAATGGTAATCTTCTTCCAAAAATCAAGTAATTGAGCAAATTCTGGATTTTTCAAATCTGCTTTTTTAGTTCAACCTTTATCCTCTTGATTTTTTAAATCTTACAAATCAATTAGTCTTTATCTTCCTGATTTTTGAAAATATTTATCTTTTTAGCTAATTATCACATTTATTCTCGACTGTCGATTTGATTTTCTCAAATGACATCTTGACCGCTCATTTAATAATTTTTCCCTAACCCTAATTAGATATTGTCACATGAAATCTCATCCACTAATTTTAGGCTTTCATCAGCTTTCAATCCCATCTATCTGTCCAAAATTGCATTTTCTATAAAATGTCAATTTGCTCACATTCTCGGGACCACTCGTTACTCTGGCATATTTACACTTAGAGTTTACTCACATATTTGGTATTTAGTTTATTGAATTGGATTACTTGTCATAGGCATTATAGCCATTTGTCATACTCTTAATCATTTATCAATTTGTCATAGTCATAGGCATAGTCTTTATTTTGTCATTCAAATCCTTCAAAAATTGCATAGGGCTTGGTCATAATCATTTGCTCACACACACAAATCTGAGGGCAACAATCATACGTTGCAAGCTAGAAGGTGCTATGGAGGTGAATCATGGAACCAACGAATATCTGGTATAATTGTTTATGTTTTAAGCTTTCTTTGTATTCCATAGTTTCTTTGGGTTTTATATTATTGATTTAATCTACTAACTTACTTGAAAAATAACCCATTGATACATTGATGAACCTGACGCATTTTATTTTTTTGTTTTCTGTATGGTTTTTGGTTTTTTTTTTGTAGGTACAAGTACAGAACAACGTATTCACTCTTTGTCATGCCGCATCTGTTGTGTCACACCACAATCAATAGATTAAACACCACATTCACTCTGTTGAGCCGCAATCAAAGTCGAGAAAGCCACATTTGACATAACGAGCCACATTTGAACAACCAATTGACGCATTTTCCTGTTAAACTAGAACATGGGACCACAACACAATTGCTCTGTTGTGATGCATTTTCCGGTTAAAAGTTCTTTAAAAAATTTGCATTCGAGTTTTTCTATTTTTTGTTCTTGGTTGTTTTACATTCTGGTTTTCTTCTGCATTCTGCCTAGCATAGGGGTTTTCCGTGTTACTAATCTTTTTTTGCAGCATGTGGTAGTTACATTTCATGGGTCCAAAACTAGTTGATAAAAATTCTAACTTATGCTTTTGTAGGTTCGAGTATCCAATAATTACTTCAAAACATTGTGCTTGTTCTTTTTAGAATAGAAAACATTTCTTTTGGTGCATTTAAAATGAACATGTTTTCAATTCTTTCTGATTGTGTTTGAAAGTGGTAGGCAAATATGCTCTCACCCTGTTCAAACTAGGTGATCAGAAAGCCAGACCCACTTTGTTTCTATGTAACCCTGATGCAATAATCATAGTATCCTCTCCCCTTGCGCAATCACATGATCCTGGATGTAAGATAAATAATTATTGCCTATAGAAATTGGGCTTGCCAAGGGATTTCATCACCTCTTAGTGACTCAAACTAGCAACAGAGCTAAATCCAAGCTACCCTTGACTAGTATATAAAAGTGAATCTTAAGGGAAAACCTAATATTACGAGTGTGGATGTGTCATATGAACCAAGTAGTACTCCCCAAAACCCTATTGAGCTTAACCTCTTTAGGCTGGAGTGCCTCCTAAATGGAGTTTAATCTTGCACCCCATGTATGGCCACTTGAACGGGGGTCCCAAATTAAACACCATTTTTTAGTAGCCAAAAACCTTCTATTTGCTAGCACAGCACCGATTGGTGTGAAGGTATCCACATCTTCACAGTCTGTAGTAGAGGTGATCAATCTGCCATGGGAGTTTCATGGGGGTTGGAAGCTTGGTTGGTCTGAGAAGAGAATGCATTATAAGGGGTGGTCGCACCCACAAAAGGCTATGAAAATCATGGAAAACCCTATCCTAGGAATTGGACATTCCAGCAGGTGACTAATACCTCTTTGTGGTCATTCATTTACTTGTCAAACCAGGGAATGTAAACTTTAAATGGAGTGGCACTATATGTGCACTAAGAACCAGTTTCAGTCACAACCTATTGAAAATAACTACTTGGAAAGAAATTCTACCTATGCTACAGGAAGATAATGCAAAGTTCTCTTAACTCAATCATAATCTAACCAAAGCAGAAATCATAACAGCTACAATTGAGAGACAAACTATAAATTGGCCTTATGCTGTAGGAACAAACACAAGGATGGATTCTCGATGCTGCAGGAACAATATAAGACTGAGCTTGTGTTGAAACTTCTAAAATAAAATCTAACTTGAATTAACAAAGGATAAACAACTACTCTCCTACAGATACTTACTAAGTGGGCTCCCTTAGCAAGCATCAACTAATTTACATAGAAGATTGTGCTCAGAACTCCATCAACTTTTATTCATAATGTGAAATCATTTACATTGATTTTTCTGCTTCAGAAAACTAATGAGAACTCTGATTCATATTATAACTCTAACTCTTACATAATTTGCTTCTCTATCTATCTATCTCCTTGTTCACCCGTGCAGGAGGAACACTTATTTTTAAATCAGGAGAACAACTAACTAACTAACCCTAACAGAGAAAGATGTGGATATAAAATGTATCCCGAAATTGAGGAACAAACTTCATAAATGAGTTTATCCATTCAACCCGATCCAGAGAGAATCTAGCACTCCACTCTTTCTAGATTAAATGTCATTTAAAATCCTTTCTAATAGTTTCGGTCAAAGAGTCTTCGCCAGAGCTTCTTCGAAGTCGTGCAGGAAATAGACTTTACTACAAGGCCGAGATTGGCTATGCTTGACTCGATCATACTTTCTTCAACAACCTACAAAACACAAGGTAACAGATATGAAAGAAAAGGTGCATGGCACATACACAATATCCATTCATTAATCACATATTTAAATCTATTTCATCATTCAAAAACTACATGCATTATACCAGTCATTTGGGGAGTCAAACAGGGTAATAAATATAGATAAATCAACATGATAGGCTGTAGGAACATGAAAGTGTATTGCTACAGGATATCCCCCAAGAAAAGGTTTCAAGAGAGTTAAACAACCATGAACAACAAAAGTAAAGGTATTAAAAGTACACCATGATATCCAAATTATGAGCATATTTTGGGCTCATCATTTGCCCCCTACTTAACCCAATGTTGGTCCTCCAGCATTAAACTTCATGGTGGTCTCTCTGAAATTAGTGGTTGAGGCATGACCCTAAAATGGAATTCCAAATTTGTAACAAAAACCTCTGAAACTCTGCCACCTTTCATACCTACGGGCTTTTGTATTTTCATTAAGATTTGTATCCTGGTAGGGATAAAGGGGCCACATTAGCACAGGAGGTCTAAATTTTAATGACAACCACAATTCAAACCTCTTTTGAAGTCCCAATTGTATGTATCTGCTTGATCGTTTAAGAGCTGCTATAAAATTTAGGGGACTGTGAGGCTCAGACTTTCTAACCCAATAGTTAATCTCTCCCATCTCTTTTCAATTCTAAAATATGACAGTCTCCAAGATGAGTATGATTGTTCTTGAAATTCATCATATACCTGCTTCCTGAGATCAAATATTTTCATCCTGGCTATATCATTATTAAAACCATATGCCACAGTAAGCCAAGTTTTCAACATTGTGTGGGGGTCTGAACTCTCAAGGCGCCATGGAACAGGTTCATTCCTTTTGGCTTCTTCATATGTTTCCCATTGCCTACCATAATTTGCTTCATTTTCCACCCAAGACATAAGTGATCTCAAATGGATGTCGCCAATATAAAGAAGGGGATTCCACTCTGTTTCAAATGGAATTAAAAAGCCATGTAAATAGAATTCACACAAATAATTTCTTAGCCAATTAGGGGCTACTTGGTATGCATCATAGAATTCTTTAGCAGTGTGAAGAATAGGATCTTGATTTCTGAAAATTCTCATTAGTTGGAACCACAAGAACTATTCCTTGAGGCACAGAGCATAAACTCTAGGTGGTGGTCTGCATTCCATAATCTGACCAGTTACCTTCAGCATTTCATCCATTTTCTCCTTTAACTCCTGAATTTCCTATTTTTGTCCTTCAATTTCCTTTTTCAGTTTCTTCTTTTCCTCCTCTCAAAGACTTTGTTGCATTTCAGTCTTGGCTAGGTGGTGGAAACTCAAGGTTTGTAATATAACCGGTCTCCATGTAGCTTTGAAATATTCCAAAAATTCAATTAAAAATGTCTTTTTATAAACAATAATGGCTTGAAAAGTTGCAGAGGGAATTGAGGCTTCATTGGCCACTTTCAATTGTTTAGTTTGTTCTTCCTCTTGCTACAGGATAAATTCTTGTTGCTGTAGTGGAGAAGATTGTGCTTCCTCCACAATCTACATAGCTATAGTAGCCAAGTCATCGAGACTTGGTATCCCCCTTTCATTATGTTCAACTTCCCTTGTCTCAACTTGTTTTTCTTCAAGAAAAACAAATGAACTCTATGCAGCACTCTTAGACACATTCTGAAAAACATCATATTTAGATTCTACAGATTCTTGTAAAATTATAATAACCTCAGGTTGAGGTGAAGCAGGGGATACTTTACACTGTTTTCTAGTGGAAACTCTTCTTGGCAATGTTGCGGCTGTAGGAGGTGCTCTCATAGCGTTCCTTTTTTTGAATTTCCTCAAAGGTTCTACTTTGTCAGAGGATGATGGTGAACTAGTGACAGCAATAGGTGTTGTTGTAGGAGACAATGCTTCAGGGGAAGATGCTATAGGAGAAGAGTGTTTCCTTTTCTGAGAACAAGGGTCAAATTTTGGGGTTTGTTCCACCCCAAATGACTCTCCAGCCTTTGTTTTTCCTCTCTCTCCTACTGGCAGCCCTAGTTTGCACCCAAGCAGAGGACTTTGGTGTGAGAGTTGTAGGACTAGGTGCTATAGGAGCAAATGACGCTTGCCCTGTTCTCCTACTGGTAGACACCATTTCCTCTTTCTTTTCCCGAGGCTATGGGGTAAGTTCCCTAGGGGGCTTTGGATGTTGCAGGCTCTTCTAGGAAATAAATTCTTGCCAGGAAAGAGGTGATACATCTCTCAAAGAGTGTGGAATCAACAATTTTATAAGGCCATGGTGAGTAATAGAATTATCCTTCCCCTGTTGGGTTCCGTGGGAACATTGTTCCAAAAAATTTAACAAAAAGTTCAAAACATTAACAGCTAACCCATGCCTCATATGACTTATCAATTTTAAGTGGTAAGAATGCAGGTAAGAGAAATGACCTTCACAACTTAAATACCTAATTATGAAAGCAGCATATTCTTGGTATGGAGGAGGCAATGACACTCGCTTGCATCCCTGCTTCGAGACTTCCAAAGGTCCATCAATGGGTATTCAAAATTCTGCCCTTGTAGAGGCAGCATCCGAAGAAAAATTTTCTCCAACGGCTAGAAGCCCAGTTACCTCTGCAATTATTTTTTTAGTTACACAAACTATTAGACCTTATATAGTAGCCTCCCCTTCAGAAAGGATTCTCAAAAATTCGCCTGAAGCCTCCTCATTAAAAGCATCTAAACTCAAAAAATAATTCAGCCAACCACAGAGGCTGAATGCCTAGACTATTTGAGGATATTGCATTAATAACTCATGAGCTACAAACTCATGTCTTACTAGCTGACCACCCATGTTCACAATTTTTCCTTAGCTGAACTCAACTCTTTTATGAAAATCCAAAAATTTCCCTTTCTGCTCTGGTTCTTTTCTGTCTCACCGTCACTTTTCTCTTCTTTTCCAAAAATGAACTTTTTAAACAAGCAGTTTTAAATTGTGATTTACAATGAAAAATATGCAATGAAAAAGACATGCAATCATATTTGGAAAGTACCAGAAAATAATAAAGAAAGATTATTTGAGTGGTTGTGACAGCAGCGAAAGGACAAGTTTGAAAAGTGGATTATTTTTCCCCCTACTTAAAGTATGACATGTGTCCACACATGTACTAAGGAATAAGCGAAAATCGAGTAATAATGATTGATACAGACATAGTAATAAATGAATAAAATGAAAAATGCGATAACAAAAGATATTGCGTACCTTTCATTAAATGCTTGCATGTGCTGAGAAAGATGATGGCTTTGGCATGAGATGACAGTTGGGAATGAGATCATAATTAAGGGTGGTGCGGATGAATGAGGTGGATGGATGACATGGATGAACGAGATGAATGGATGGATTGGATGGATGGTATGGAAGATAAAGAAGTGAAATGTGGCAACAAGTGGAAATGAAGAAAAAGGGATTTCCTTAAAAAGGAAATATTTATTATGAGCATGCATTACAAAATCACGGAGAAGTTGTAGGAGAAAGGCTAAAGCCTTCGGCTGTAAGAGAATTAGTGGCAGGATCCTGAATGAACTGCTGCATGAATTCTTCTTTTGAGACCAGTTTATGGTACAACCAGAGGCAATGTCCATTAACTAACAACTTGAATCTAACAAGATCAATTGTAACAAGTTGCACTGAACCATTAGCAAATACATTCTCAATTTCATACATCCCCAACCATCTGGTTTGTAATTTGCTTGGACTGTCCTTATATCGTGATTCATAAAGTAGAGCCCAATCTCCTACTTTGAATTTCTTTTCTTTAATGTATTTATCATGCCACCTTATTCTCTAATTTTGCATTATCTCAGTGTGCTACAAGGCATTCTTTCGAAGTTCATCCAGAGCATTGAGCTGCATGATTCTGTCCTTTTGTGCATTTGTTAAATCCATGTCCATCTCTAGTGCTGTTCTTAGAGTCTTATGTTCAAATTCAATTGGCATCACAGCTGTTTTACCATACACCATTTCAAAAGGTGTATATCCTGTAGCAGTCTTCTAGGTAGTACGGTAGGCCCATATAGCTTCTAGTAACCTTGTGGCCCAGTCCTTCCTATGCAAATCTATAGTTTTAGTCAAAAGGGCCTCTATTTCCCTATTTGTGACTTCAACCTAGCCATTGGCCTAAGGGTGATAAGGAGTTGATTTCATGTGTCGTATATTGTATTCATTGACTAAAGCTGTGATAAGTGTAGAAGTAAATTGTGCTCCTTGATCTTTCACTATTTCCCTAGGAACACCAAACCTAGTGAATATTTCCTCATAGAGGAATTCAACCACTTTATTATCCCTAGCATGTTTCATAGGCTTAGCCTCTACCCATTTTGTGACATAATCTATGCATACAAGGATGTAGGACTTTCCATTAGAAGGTGGATCAATTGGTCCTACAAAATCTAGTCCCCATTTGTCGAAGGGTGCAACTACAACTTGTAGAAATAGAGGCATCTCATCAAATCGAGTTGGTCTTCCCATCCTTTGGCATCTATCACATCTCTTGGTATATTTCGCTACATCTCTATGCAAAGTTGGCCAGTAGTAACCAGTATTTAAAATTTTCATCGCTGTCCTTTTGGTAGCAAAATGTCCACCACATGGCTCATCATGGTTGGCATGTAGTATATCATGAGTGTTCTCCTCTAGTACACATCTCCTCGTAACTTGATCTGGCCCTATATAAAACATGTAATCTACAATCTAAGAAAAGTTAAAGCTTTTCTCTACCAATAATCTCTTTTCCATAGGGGAGAATTGAGGAGGAGTTCTTCCTGTGGCCAGATAATTTGCTATATCAGCATACCATGGGTGAATAACCTTGATTGCAAATAGGTGCTCATCAGGAAAGGAGTCTTCAATAAGTGCAGAGTCATCTTACCTTTAAAGTCTAGAGAGGAAATCAGCAACCACATTGGCTTTACCTGGCTTGTCCACAATTGTAATATCAAATTCCTGCATCAGTAATAACTATCTTGCCAGTCTCCCAGATATTGAGGCTTTGTTCATGAGATACCAAATTGTGGCATGATCAGTATAAAAAAATATTTGATAACCAGTTATATAATGCCTGAATTTATTGAGGGCATAAATGATTGCCAACATTTCTTTTTCTATAACAGTGTAGTTCAATTCAGCCCCTTGCAAATTTTTACTTATGTAATAGAGTGCATGTTCTATTGAACCATCATTTTGCCCTAACACTGTGCCAATGGCATAATCTGATGCATCTGTATAAATATGAAATGGAAGTGACCAATTAGGTCCTTTTAGAACAGGTTCCTGTGTAAGGGAAACTTTTAAGTCAAGGAATGCTTTTTCACATTCCTCTATCCAAGAAAAATCTGCATCTTTCTTCAGCAGACTATATAAGGGGCATGTTGTTTGGCTAAAGTCCTTGATGAATATTCTGTAGTATTTGGCATAGCCTAGAAAGCTCTGTACCTCTTTTTGCTTGGAAAGAGAGGGTAGCTTAGAGATGACTTCAATCTTAGTAGGATCAACCTGAATTCCTGCAGCAGAAATATAGTGACCAAACACTATTCCCTCCTACATCATCATAAAGCACTTTTGACTATTCAGCGATAGGTTGTGATCTTCACATCTCTATAGTACTTTCTCCAAGTTGACTTGAGCTTCCTCAAATGTCATACCATAAACAGTAAAGTCATCTATGTATATTTCCATGCAATCATATGAGATGTCTGAGAAGATACTTATGACTACCCTCTGGAAAGTTGTAGGAGCATTACAGAGACCAAAAGAAAAAACTGAATAGGCAAATGTTCCCCAAGGGCATGTAAAAGTAGTCTTTTCTTGATCCTCAGGAGCAATCTTGATTTGATTGTATCCACTGAAGCCATCTAAGAATGTGAAGTACTTTTTCCCAGCTAAATTATCTAGAAATTGATCAATGAATGGAAGAGTAAAGTAATCTTCTTTGTTGCCAAGTTGAGCTCTCTGTAATCTACAGATACCCTCTATTTTCCTCCTTTCTTAGGAACAATGACCAATGGGTAAACCCACTAACTATCAGAGATTGGGTAGATAAATCGAACTGCTAACATTTTTTGCAACTCTTCTTTAACAATTTATCTCAAAGCTAGATTAATTCTTCTTTGAGGCTACCTAATAGGTTTAAAGTCACTGTTAATATATATGCGATATGTACAGAGTTTTGGGTCTAAACCCCTCATATCCCCATAGTCCCATGCAAAAGCTCTTTTGTGGGCTTCCAACATTGTGGCTAGGGTAGTTTGTTGAGACGGCGGAAAATTATTATTAATATGTAGACAACGGCTTAGAGATACTTCTATCTATTTGGTGAGATCATTTATTGAGGTTGTTGATAAAGGTGGTGCCTGTATATCACATAATAATAGATCATGATGGCTCTTAGGATCCAGTTGCTACAGGAAACATTGCTGAGAATGGCTGTCCAAAACAGATGGGCTATTCAAACCAGAACTAAATTGCAAAATGTGTAGAAGTAAGTTATCTTCACTCTGAAGCTGGGAAAATGGATCAGTTTGTGGCATCATTAACTGAGCTAATGAATTGAATTCTTCAGATTCCTCTCCTAGATTTGGCCAAAATGGTTGAGACAAATCTGGTAGAGGTTGTGCAGGTGGGTATAAAACCAATTTCTTTCTTGACTGACCATCAAAAATTGTCATGTCTTCTGAATGGCATCCTATCAAGGCATCAGTTGTGGCTAACCAAGGTCTGCCTAAGATAATAGGATATCCTCCTAAGGTTGCCTTAGGGGACAATATGGTAAAATCAGCAGGGTATTCTCAAGATTCAAGGGTGACAATGATATTTTCTATCACTCCATCAGGTGTAACCATGGAACTATCAACAAGCTGCAGGACAGTCAGTGTAGACCAAATGTTTGGAATATTCAAACACTCCATAGTGTGCTTGGTCATCACATTAATGGCTGCACCAAAGTCAACCAAAACATTTCTTACTACTTGACCATTGATATTTATTTTTACTATAGGATTTCTAGGATCAGTATATTTTAGAATGACAACCTTCCCCATCGGCTGACTATACTAAAACATGGATAGTTTGGGGATCCTTTTTCTTTCTTCCGTGTTTCTTTAAACAAGCCTCTTTAATGGCTTTTCCATAAACTAGAACATCTTTAATAGCTTGAGAAAGAGGAATTTGAACATGTACATTCTTTAGCTACTCCAAAATATCAAAGGTGGGCTCTTCAATGGTCTTGGGTGTAGTAATTTGCAACCTCTGAGAAAAAGGTGGTGTAGCCTGAGGCTATAGGATAGGTTCCTTAGAGGCAGTAGCTGATACAGATATATCTTCTGCATGATCAGTAGGTTGTTCAACAACAGAGTCTGGAATCTCTGTAATTACAGGTGGCTGTGAAGTAGGGAGAGTGGTTCCAAACCTGAGATGGATATCATTGATATTCAGGGCACAAACTGGATACTGGTTAACTTTTGTAGAATACATAGGTTGTTGTTGTTGCTGCTGCTTATTATTAGGATTTGGCAATGGTTGAGTAGGCATAGGCATTTGTTTTGGAGGGCCATTATTTGCTGCAGGTGTTGCAGGAGGAGGCATAAGGGTCGGAGGTTGTGGCTACTGAGACTGCAAGAATCGAGGGGGTTGGTTCTTCCATTGCTGAGAACCTCTCCATTGAGGGTTCTGCTGCTAGTTACCTGGAGGTGGAGTCCATTGTCCTTGTGGGTGCTTCCAACCTCCTTGAGGGGGTTGCCATTGAGGGCTCTAATAGTTAGGCTAGTATGGTTGAGAAGCATTCCAAGGTGGAGATGGGCCATATGTAGGTTGCCATTGGTTATTATAATTAAAGTAAGGATTACCAAAAGTCAAATGATCTTGAGGCATACCTTGTCTTGGAGCCCATGGTCTCCTTTGTGCAACAAAGAAAACTTGGTCATCATCACCTTCTATCATCTTAAAATCAGTAGGTAATTGTTTAGCCTCCATGTTGGCCACCAACTTGCATTTGTAGTCACATTTCTTCTATCTACAATGTGGACAGAACTCAGCCAGGATTGCCTCAGCCTCTACATGTTTCTTTCAAGCTTGCATGGTATCCAACTATGTAGCCATGTTGTTTATGATGTCCTACTTGAAATCAGACAACAAATTTGTAATCTCCACCTAGGAAACCCCACTGGAAGAAGACTTTCCCACTGTAGCTTGATGGCCTCTACCCTTCTTCACATTTGCTTGGGAGTAATTGAGACATATCTTCATGAGATCATCCAAAGATGTTTGAGTGATATCTCTGCCTCCCATCAGGGTCAAAGCATCTATACAGGTATCATTGATTCCCCTTAGAAAAAGTAATTTCTGAGATTCTTCATTAAGAATATGGTCTGAATTCTTTTTCAGAGAAAATAGGAATCTTGATATATAATCCTCTAGACTTTCATCTTCCTTCTGTTGAATTCATAATATATCATCACCTTTACTACCACTCTTACAATATTCCTTGTATTTCTCAAGAATTTTTGTTTGCATGGCTACCCAACTATCAACAACACCCCTTCCCAAACTCATAAACCATCTAAGGGTTCCCTCCTTCAAGGTAGCAGGAAATAATTTTAGTTTGTGAGCATCTGAGGTGTAGTCATAACGTTACAGAGGATATCAAACTCGAACAAGAAGGTCTTTGGGTCTTCTGTAACTAAGCCATAGAACTTGGGAAGTAATGAAGAAGGAATATTCTTAAGGTTAGCATTGTTTTGTTGAGCATTAATGGGGAATTCAAAAGCAGGAGGTCGATTAGGTGGATTATGTGTCATGTTCACCTGACCAAGTATAGAAGCAAATGGATTTTCTTTAGGTTCTTCATCAAATGGGCTGAATAGCAAGTCAACACATAGACCTTTAGCAAATGGGTCAATATCTAAGTCTCCTTTGTCCTCAAATAGGCTATAAGCTAGTTCAGTTTTCTTAGCAATGTATGGCAGGTTAGGGAGAAATCGTCCCTAAGCATCTCTTCTTCTATGCATGCAACAAAAATGGATGGTATTTTAAAATATTTTGAAAATTCTTGAACAACTGACTAAACTACTACTAACAATGACTATAGCAGGTTCTTAAATTGACACCATCCCCAACAATGGCACCAAAAATGGTCGCGCCCACAAAAGGATATGAAAATCATGGCAAAACCTATCTTGAGAATTGGACATTCCAGCAAGTGACTAATACCTCTTCGTGGTCATTCATTTACTTGTCAAACCAGGGAACATAAACTTTAAATGGAGCGGCACTATATGTGCACTAAGAACCAGTTTCAGTCACAACCTATTGAAAATAACTACTTGGAAAAAAATTCTACCTATGCTACAGGAAGATAATGCAAAGTTCTCTTAACTCAATCATAATCTAACCAAAGAAGAAATCATAATAGGTACAATTGAGAGAAAAACTATAAACTGGCCTTATGCTGTAGGACAAACACAGGGATGGATTCCCGATGCTACAGGAACAGTTTTAGACTAAGCTTGTGCTAGAACTTCTAAAATGAAATCTAACTTGAATTAACAAAGGATAAACAACTACTCTCCTACAGATACTTACTAAGTGGCCCCCCTTAGCAAGCATCAACTATTTTACATAGAAGATTGTGCTCAGAACTCCATCAACTTTTATTCATAACGTGAAATCATTTACATTGATTGTTCTGCTTCAGAAAACTAACGAAAACTCTGATTCATATTATAACTCTAACTCTTACATAATTTGCTTCTCTATCTATCTATCTCCTTTTTCACCTGCACAAGAGGAACACTTATTTTTAAATCAGGAGAACAACTAACTAACTAACTCTAATAGAGAAAGACATGGATATAAAATGTATCCCAAAATTGAGGAACAGACTTCATAAATGAGTTTATCCATTCAACCCGATCTAGAGAGAATCTAGCACTCCACTCTTTCCAGATTAAATGTCATATAAAATTCTTTCCAACAGTTTCGGTCAAAGATTCTTCACCAGAGATTCTTTGAAGTCATGCAGGAAATGGACTTTACTGCAAGGTCGAGATTGGTTGCGCTTGAATCGACCATACTTTCTTCAACAACCTACAAAACACAAGGTAACAGATACCAAAGAAAAGGTGCATGGCACATACACAATATCCATTCATTAATCACATATTTAAATA
This sequence comes from Sequoia sempervirens, assembly GCA_007258455.2. NCBI lineage: Eukaryota > Viridiplantae > Streptophyta > Pinopsida > Cupressales > Cupressaceae > Sequoia > Sequoia sempervirens. The sequence goes on along the minus strand of VDFB02058242.1, from coordinate 723,984,289 downwards.
TATTTCATCATTCAAAAACTACATGCATTATACCAGTCATTTGGGGAGTCAAACAAGGTAATAAATATAGACAAATCAACATGATAGGCTACAGGAACATGAAAGTGTATTGCTATAGGATAGCCCCTAATAAAAGGTTTCAAGAGAGTTAAACAACAATTAACAACAAAAGTAAAGGTATTAAAAGTACACCATGATATCCAAATTATGAGCATATTTTGGGCTCATTATGGGAGCCCATGTAGCCAAGCTTCTAAATTCACATGCTACTGATATGCAGCTGGGGAAACCCACGTGGAATCTAGTGAATACTATCTTGGCTAAACCATAGGATTGTACTTGTTCTCTTTTATGTTTGATTACTTTCAAAATACTGTGCTTGCCAAGTGTTTGTTGGTTACTAAAACGAAACAAACAACACTCAAACATTTGGAAAAAAATTGACAAACTTTAAGCAATTCATGTTTTTGAGCACAAACATCAAAAATTTGACTTTTTACATTTTTCAATGCATTTGTTAAACCATAATCACTTTGTCACACCGCATTTGCCAGATTTTGCAACGCATCTTCTCTAGTCAAACACATCTGCTAATCCAAACACCACATTCGCCTATTTTGAAACACATGTGCCTTCTGTAAAGCCACATCTGACTAAAAGCACCACATTTTCCATTTGTAAATCCACATTTGCAACACTGCATTGCATTTTCCATTTCTAGCGCCGCATTTGATCACTGCAACACATTTGCTACATGTAACGATGCAATTGCCTAACAGAAAACCAAAAACTATCCCAAACTAGAATATAAAGTCCAGACACTTTACCCTACTATCAAACATCTTTTTCAAAAATTCTATCAGAAACTAGAACCAAAATTGCTCAAAATGTCCATCATTTGCATTGACTAGCTTGCATCTCGTCCATAGGTTTAAATTTCCAAATTTTTAGTTGCATTCCCTAGGCATCATAATCGTTAGTTCTATCATAAAATTTTCCTTAGGATTCATCTTGACAAATTTTGGATTAGGCCAACTCATAACACTTTGTAAAACCATTGTTTCAAAACTAGGTTATCTTGAGACATAGTCATTATTCCTCTTTTCAACCATTGTCCTTTTTGTGAGAACCTGCAATTCAATAGTCTAGTTATGAAGGCTCACTCATCAGTTTTACCTTGTCACTTAGTCCCCTTAGCAAGTTATTTTGATAACCAAAAGTGAAACATAAGTCAAGCATAGAGTGGTTAAGCAAAACCTTTCTCCAAATATTGTCCAAACTTAGTCCTCATTTTAAACTTAGACTTTGCATTGTCCATCTCTAGTCCTCATTTTGAACCTAGATGTTGCATTAATCATTTTAGTCCTTAGTCAACATTATTATCTTAGTCCTCATTTGGCACTTCGACCTTGACAACCTTAGCATCTTTCCTTCGTCATTTCCTTAGGTAAATGTCATCATCACCTTGCATTGTCATCTTTTTATTCCAAAATACAAAAAAATAGTGTCATAACTTGTCATTCTAGTCTTCATTTCACATTCATCATTTCCTTTAGACAACATTGTCACATTTTCATCCCTTATTATCAAAAATCCAAAAACATAGTCTTGCATTTTCATCATTTATCACAAAAATCTAAAAACATAGGCTAGCATCATCCTTGCATTTAGTTTTCATTCTCATCACTCTCATTTGAGTAATTCCCTTTTATGGTGGAAACTAGACTCCAAAGAAAGAAAAGACAAATGAAAAACTTTGGACAAGATTCCAATTCCAACATCATCAATCACACGTATGACCCAAATTGGATGTTTGATGACCAATTTAGCAACTTGAATACTCAACCTCTCATGACCATACCATCCTCATCAAACAACCCCTTTGAACCATTCTTATGTAAGGATGAATACGGACAAATACTTGAGGAAAACCTAGAAGTAGTAGCGCAAGATCCAGAGGCAACCTTTTTCGTAAAAAAAATGGTCTTATATGACAAAGACAAATATTTTCCCATACTTTTAAGTCAAGGAGCTAAATTACCCCATGGGTTCAACATTAATACTTTGAGATCAACATCTCCTGACCATAACGTCAACAATACATATAACATGTCCAATAGTGGTCAACCTCCAAACACCACAAGCAATACCTTTTTTGATGCTACCTCGCAAAATGTCACAACTACCATGAGTGCTACCTCCAACATTCAAAATAGTTCCAATTCCATCAACACAACATCCATTGGAGGAACATAGTTCATCACACTGCCCACAATATCCACAATATTGTCACAATCGACTGGAGCCACCTTTGGGTCCTCGACAATGTGGGCAAGTTATTCTAATCCTCTATTTAACACTTCGGTAAATTCCATGGGGGCATCATCAAACCACTCAAACCCTCCATTGATGACTACCTCTAGCACCATGAATGCATCTTCATCAAATCCTCTCATTGGTACCTCACATAATCCTTTGGGAGGAAGTAAATGACGTATCTTTATTCAAGGATCATAAAAAAATGTTAACACATCAACACAGCTTAATGCCATCACTTCCCAAGGACAAAATACGAACATTCCCCTTATAGAAACCCAACAATTTGGACAAGGCAATCAAAACACACAGCCTATGGCATCATTCGCACATCAAAATATTCATGGTGGCCATATTCCCCAAATATCGACCCAAATGGCTAGGGGACACATTCCAACATACTCATCCCATATTCATACCCACCAACATGTCCCCAATCCAAGCTTTCAATACCAACAACAAGAAAATCGGAACACATCATACATGTCACAACAACACATTCCTCAACAACACACCAACATCCACTCACAACAAATGGGGAACCATGGTGTACCAATCAATCCAATGTATGAGGCCACAAATGACCCTATAATCAATGCCTTGCAAGAAAAGCTGATGGGTCTTGAGAAGACCATAGAAAACATACAAATATCTGACAAGAAATCAAAAGTTTCATATGATATATCCGTATATCCCTTTGACATGAACTTATACATGCCACCATTTCCTCTGGGATATGTGTCACCTAATTTTACCAAATATAGAGGAAATACAAATCCTATTGAACATGTCTGAGAATTCACAACCAGCTATATGGACGTTACCTATGAATATACATACTTGATGAGACTCTTTTCTAAAAGTCTTGTAGGTCTTGCCCTTGAATGGTTCTCCACTCAAAAGGATATCAAAACATGGGATGAACTTAAATGAAAATTCATAAAAAATTACTCATACAACATTGACATGGACACCTCTATTACTAGCTTATGCAATCTTATGCAAGAGGACACTGGTGAAATGTTCATCCCATTCTTCCAAAAATGGAGAAGTCTAGCTAGTCATTGTCACATAGACATACCCGAAAAGGAAAAGGTTGACATGTTTGTTCAAACACTTCTAGGCCCCTTAAAATATGGATTGCAAGTGCATTGTTGTACAACCTTCACAGACCTAGTCGAAAAGGGTGTCCACGTTGAGAAAGATCTTATTGCAAAAGGAGAGCTAAAATATGGTCCTAAAAACACAACTATAAATCCTCCTGCTGACAAAAATAAGTACTGGGTAAAAAATAAACACATTACCAATGACAATGTTGTCGACACCAAGGATGTCAACACTATGGGTCCTATATTGGCTCTGAAAGGGGTTCAACCACAAAAAAAACCAACAATGATATTGACACCCCCTACCAATGCCATACCAAACAAGCAAAATGGTCTAAATAGTCAAAATCAAGGACAATACCATCAGACAAGACAATTCCCAAAAATATGAACATACTCGACATTGGGAGAACCAATTGAGGATGTCCTTAAAAAGCTCCTCCAAAATGGTCTCATCACACTTGAAGAACCTAAACCGTATGACCCATGGCAGTTTAAACCATCATGGTGGGATGATAATACTTTTTGTGAGTACCACCGGGCTAAAGGACATAAGACATCATCTTGTCGACAACTTAGAAATATTGTGAAAGACTTTATTGAAAGCCAAATAATTGAATTGGGTGGGCCACAATTTCCATCAAATGTTGACCAACTGGTAGATGCACCTATACAAAGTGATCACCCTTTAGTGGTAGATTTCCCAGATGAATCAATATTCCATACAAAACTTAAGTCACCTTAGAGATTCTAATTTGATGGATCGCATACTAATCATGGCTTGGGGGTAGGAATACTATTTATCGCCCCTCAAGGAGATTCCATTCCTAAATCCTTCTGCATAGCTTTTCCATGTAGAAACAATGTGGCAGAATATGAAGCACTTGTTACCGGACTTAGAATGGCAATAAAATGAAAAATCAGAGCACTGCATGTCTATGGGGATTCTCAATTAGTCATCAACCAATTTAATGATGACTACGACACTAAGGATGAGAAACTAATGCCCTACAAATGAATGGTTGACAACTTTCAGACATATTTTCACATGGTGAATTTTGAGAAAGTTCCGAGAGCACAAAACAAGGTAGCAGATGCAATGGCTATGATCAGCTCTCCTTGACATTCCAAGCAATATGCCTCAGCTAGAATTCCTAATAGAACAATTGTTGGTCCCCACCTATGACATTCCAGAATCAAAGATGGTCTGCGAGCTTGTTGGTCTCGATTCTCCCTGGCACTAAGACATTCATGACTACCTTAAGTTCCAAACCCTCCCCCCTAATTTGTCCAATAATTAGAGTAAGTCTTTTATCCAAAAAGCTGCAAGATATGCCATCGTTAGTGACACCCTTTACCTCCATAGCTTTAACGACACCCTCCTTAGATGTCTCAATGCCAATGAAGCACACACAACCTTACGTGAAGTACATGAGGGTATATGCGGGTCTCATTCAAGTGGTCCTACTCTGGCCAAGAAGATAATGAGACTTGGGTACTATTGGCTGACCATTGAGAAGGATGCACTAGAATATGTCAGGACTTGTTTCCAATGTCGGATTCACAATGATTTGATTCATGCTCCAGCACAAGAACTTCGGTCGATCACTTCTCCTTGGCCCTTTGCACAATGGGGACTCAACCTCGTGGGTAAGATCCATCCTACCTCGTCAAATGGCCACAAATTCATCATCACTGCCATTGAGTATTTTATGAAGTGGATCAAAGCCATCCCCCTAACATACATAACTATCAAACAAATCTCCAAATTCATTCTTAACTACATCATTTTCCGGTATCGTCTTCCGCAATCCATCATCACTGACAATGGACATTCATTTAAGAACCAAGATGTTCGTGAGTTATGTGAGCGATTTCATATCCAATATCATTTTTCCTCTCCATATAACCCACAGGGAAACAATTAAGCTGAGGCATCAAATAAAACCATTGTTAAAATTATGAAAAAGACTGTTAATGATGTTGGTCATGACTAGCATATTCAACTTAACCCTACTTTGTGGGCTTACTGCACCAACATTCGTACACCCACAGAATCCACTCCATTCACCTTGGTCTTTGGAGCTAAGGCCATCTTTCCCATCCAGGTTGAAATTCATTCCCTACGAGTCTCCCTAAAGGGTTTGATCAACGATGAAGAATATAGACAGTCGTGTCTACATGAGCTAGAGATGTTATCTACATGAGCTAGAAATGTTATAGGAAAGATGAAAAAATTCCCTGAACCATCTATAGGCATATGAGAATCGTCTATGTCATAGTTATAACATGAGAGTCATGGTTAGGAATTTTAACATTGGTGACTTAGTCCTTATGCATAATCATAAGAATTAAGCAGATAGAGAAAAACCTAGCAAATTCGAACCAAATTGGCTAGGTCCCTATGTCATCATATCCTCATTTGGTTCTGGAGCTTATCAGCTGGCAACTTCAGATAGAGAAAAACTGACATAACCTATCAATAGCCTACATCTCCACAAGTTCTATGCATAGCATCAAAAAGTCGAGCTGAAAAGCTTAAAAATAATTTTAAAAAATTGGAAAATGATAAAAAATTGTTGCCTTGATGAAAACCTAGAAAACAAGCATCTTGGCGGCACCAAAAAAATAAAAAAATGACAATAATAGTAAAGAGAAATAATTGTTCAACAGTGAAAACCTAAAAAACAAGCACTTTGGATAAGTACCATGGTGAAAACCTAGCAAATAGGCACCAAGCATAGTCAATCATTTCTTTGCCATCTACTATCACTTTATCTATCTGGGCCTATGATGAAACACATTTTCAGTCACCACCATGACCTTTTCCATAACATCATACCCTTCCTCTAATGGTTGAAAAATGATTGACATCAAGTCTGACATACTATCCATCAGGTATCCCATGCATGTCCTTTTCACGTCCCTTAAAATTGGCTAAGTCTTGGACCTAACTGGGGGCATAAATTCTATCAAGTGATCGCAATGGGTATCGCACATAGTCTTGGTAATTGTAAAAAGTCTTAAAAAAAGAGAAAAACATTACAAAAATTCCTGAAACAAAAAAAGAAAAAGACAAACATCATAAAAAGTCCTAAAAAAAGACAAAAAAATTGTAAAATGCCCTAAAAAAAGACCTAAAAATTGAAAAATGTCCTGAAGAAACCCTAACAAATGTCAAACTATCTCAAGAACACAAAACAAATTCATTTCCCATTGAAAGTCCGTCATGACAATCAATCAGTCTTTGTCATTTTTCTGAACTACTTTGTCTCTATGCATTTACTACATAGGCAAGGCTCATTTTCGAGTCCCCGAGACCTTAGGTCAGTCCTTTTAGATTTGTCAAAATAAAATCATGATGCAATCTTTGGTCATCAAGAAAAATTCATTGGTCATGTCAAACTACGAGGTCTCTGAGTGTATGGCATAGGCAAGGCCATCTTTCGATGAGCCCCCGAGGCCGCACTAGGTCAGTCCATTAGGGTTCATGACTTTACATTGGCACACACTTCAAAAGTCTTCAAGTCAAAAATTATTTTCCAAACGGGAAAAATTCTAAAACAAATTATGGCAATCATTTATTTAGGATGACAATCACATCAGCATGTAGTCAACACAAGTCAATTCAGTCAACTTCTGTCAAACTTAGTCAAAACAAGTTACATTATCATAACCAGTCAAACTGTCAACTCTTGGTTATATTTCAGATGTGTCCTTCTAAAGAATATCCTCTATCATTTATGCCTTAGGATGCGTCCTTCCAAGGCATCATCACTATCATCCAACATTTTTGAGGGATCCTCTTGATATTTAAGGATCACCCTTCTCAACATCAATATCTTTCAGATGTGTCCTTCTAAAGAATACCCTTTGTCATTTATGCCTTAGGATGTGTCCTTCCTAGGCATTGTCACTGTCATCTGACATTTTTGAGGGATCTTCTTGACATTTAAGGATCACCCTTCTCGACATCGGTATCTTTCAGATGTGTCCTTCTGAAGAATAGCCTCTGTCATTTATGCCTTAGGATATGTCCTTCCTAGGAATTGTTACTGTCATTCGACATTTTTAAGGGATCCTCTTGACATTTAAAGATCACCCTTCTCAACATTGGTATCTTTCAAATGTGTCCTTCTGAAGAACAAAAGCTATCATTTATGTCTTAGGATGTGTCCTTCTTAGGAATCGTCACTATCACTGGCCTTTTGAGAGATCCCTTTTGACATTTAGAGATCAATCCTCTCAACATCAACATTATTCAGGATGTGTCCTTTCTGAATTTGGCAATCTTTAGAATTCATCATCTTGGCATCGTGAGAACTTTGACACCCTGGCATCTCAACATCATCAAACTTAACATCTTGACATTAAAACACTTAGAATTCAGACACACTTGGAAACCAATTGGCACTTGTCTTTTGTGTTTTTCATCATGTTACTAGTTTTTTACCTAGATCCTGACAACAGGATTTAGAGAAGCAGCGACGTATCATGACATTTGTCTTGTCTTTTGACATTCATGTTACTAGTTTCTCAATGATGTCCTGACTATAGGATTTAGAAAAATAGTAATGTATCATGATAATGGCTTTATTTTTTCCTTTTGGAAAATCATGTTGCTAGTTTCTTGAGGATGTCCTGAAAATAGGATTTAGAGAAGCAACGACGTTTCATGCCTTGTCCTTCTTGTCTTTTTCTGCTTATGTCTGGTTATGACAAAAAGACTAGGCCAACTGGCCCTTAGTATGAGTTGTGATCATCCTTGTCTATGACTACTTGTCTTATGTTATGGTATGCCTTTGCACACTTTGATCTATGTCATATCATGGTGTTTGTTGGCCATCACAATAATATTCCTAGTGATGATTAAGAGCAATAAATATTGAAGTACTATGGTAAGGTTTTGAAGGATTTGGTCTAGGAACTAACATGCATCTTCTTTTGTATTTTCATCTTCTCTCATCCATCTCTAGATAATATCCTGTGACATACAAAAATATAAGTGCATACATAATAATATAGACATTGCATTAGGTCCATACATACATCATCCATATCATTAAATCATATACATTACATTACATACTGCATTATACATAGTCATGCATCAACATAATCATAAACATGGCATCCATTCAAATAAATACATTATATCATCATCATCCATGGCATAATGTCAGCATGACATATAAATAAGAATTGCATTATCATGACATCACACCATAGGTAACCATCATAGGAAATACATGGCAGGACATATAAATAACACTATCATTCATCATAAATGCATAATACTTATAGACATCACATAAACATGCATCATAAAGGCATAAATCAAATGACACGTGTATAGGCCGCATCAAAACTACATCATATATATCAACTCAAAAAATATAATGTCACAGGATAAAGTCTAGAGATATCCCAAAAATAGAGTTCGCAAGCTCGATAGTCAATACATAATGTGTCATAACATAAAGTCTGAAACATGAAGCCACAAATAGTAAGTATGTCCCTATGAAGTTTTCTCCTCATCCCCTCGTGGCAAAGAGTGTGGTGACTGAGGACCTTTTCTAGGCACTGAGGTAACCAGTGGAACTATAGTAGCCTCTATTTGTGAACCCAATGGAACTGACATTAATGGCATCATCTCCACGGTAACATGCATCTGTGATGACACTACGATGTGACTCTATGAAGATGAAGGATTTGTCACTAGAGGTGGACCGGGTACTGATCTATGGCATGAACCTAATGACCCATGAGAGTTCCCTGACCTATGACTAGAGGAGTGTCTGTGATGGGACCTATGACTCAAAGTATGCCCTGAAGAGGTTGAGCCCCTCGCACTACTCCTGCTACCACTACTTGTCTGTGTCCTGGTCAAAGTGGGATCTCTCATCCTGACTAGCATGGCCTGCTCATATAACTTCCTATATTTCCCAAGCCGTACACTAATCCTGCCAAACTCCTGAGCTAGATTTGTCGATGGTCCTATACATAGTCATGCAAAATTTGTACACCACTGCGCTACCTCTTGCTAGCAGATCACTGCCTGATCTTGCTCTACCTGAGTCACCTCTAGCTCTACCTACAGCGCTCTAACCTGTGTGACACTCTCATCCAGTCTCCTCTATAATTTTTTCACCCTCTCGTTTGTTGAGGCATCATGGGGTTATGTCAAGCTCGGTGGTACCTCCTCCTCTCCCTCCACCATGCTCCATCTCAACAGTCTCTTGGCCTCACCAATGGCCTCATCCTCATCATCCTCCCCTATATCCTCCTCTCCTCTGACTCCCTCCTCTTGTAGCCTATCAACATCCATCTTGGCCTCTGGTCAAACCTCCTCCTGCCTAACCTCCTGATCATGTTTGGCCTCCTCATCAGCCACATTTCTCCTCAGCCACGTGCTCGTGACCTACACCCTTCTCCAACCTAGGCTCCTCCTCCTTGCCTACCTTTGGGATATCTAGTGCCCCTCTTGCTACGCGTTCTCACTCTCCTGGCCTACCTCTTTCCATCTCTCCTCCATCTCTGGCCATCCTCTATCATCCCCATCATCTTTGTAATCTCCATCTCTCCCTCCACGCCTACCTCCATCCCCACCTCCATCTCTCCCTTAGCCTCTGCCTCTTTCACCACCTTTTCCCACTCATCTAGCTCGTGGCACACAAGGTATCACTGATCTCCTATCAATCAACACTGGCCCATCTAGATCTATTAGTGGCACTAGTTGACGTTCTTGCCACCACAAGTCATAGTCAACGGTCGTTCTCGAATCTACAATCCCACCCATCCATCCCCACTACTATGCCACTAGCCCATCAATCTGCTGCATGACAAACGGTATAGGAATAGGCTCACCCTAGGCTCCCTCCCTCAAAGATCTAGTATACTTAGTTTTTCCTACTGGTACACCCTGCTACTCTCCAAACTATCTCAATACACACTATGGCAGATACATCTCTATGATGAGCTGAATCTACACTATCCTCCCAATCATGTAACGATACTATCTGTAGAAGCTGAGATGGTCATCCTCATCATCCCACTACTCGTAGTCTCTATAGGGCCTCTAAATGAATGAAATCATGGTGTCAATCTGATGGCACCACCAACCTGTCTCTCTGACCCTCGTCTATTGTAGAGCACTGACATAGTAATATGCATATGACATCCCCTCGGCTATCTATGGTCTCTAGATAGGAGGTCAGAATATAGCCACATGATCCCAATCCCATATCATTAGAAGTGTCGTGCCACATCCAATGATCTATGCCCTCCTCTAGCCACCTCATCTAGCTATTGGTAAAGAATGCCTAACAAGCAGGCCCCCTAGGCATAAATTTTCCTATCTCACCTCATGTGCACTAGAACATCACCCCAACCAATGGGAAACCCATGTCTGTGACAGTCAGGAATCAGGACTTCACCGATCAATGTCACCAACAGTGCATCAAACCAACCATAGTGCTCTGCCATAAACTCCCAACAGATCTTGTAGCCCTCAATGCCAAGTCCTGCACCCTCATCATGATAATAGGCAGTAAAGGTCTGATAACTATGTTGAGGGTCATAAATGATCCGCTCTCCTCAAATTGATAGACATAAAATACGGTAGACATCCTCCACAGTCACGGTAGCCTCTCCTATCGACAAATGGAAAGAACATGTCTCTAAGTGCCATCTCTCACACAATGTCATCAACAGTCCCCTATTCACCCAAATAATGGGCATATGGGCCACATAATACAAACCCGACCACATCAACCGTCAGTGCTCTCGCAGAATCAGTTGATTTCAGAACCAGAAGGTCGATGGCCTGCTCTCCTGCATATAAATGGGTGCTAGTTGTCTTTGCACATGATAAAATAATGTGTTAGTACCTTATAGACAAACATCATTATCATTTTTGTCACTCAAGAGCATTAAAAATTTGAAACCCATCAAAATCAGCTTTGGTCAAAGCCACAATCAAATGTGTCACGTTGACTTCAAATGTGTCATAAGGAGGCGATTATTTCATTCTGTACTTCAATTGCGTCTCGATATGTCGAATGTGTCATTCTATATGTCACTTGCATTGCAACATAGAATTTGTGTCGCAACTTTTGGCATATGCGTCATTTAATTCATATGTGTCGTTTTGGACCTCAAATGCATCGCACTTTTGTGAATGCGTCATTCCGCCTATCAATTGCGACTCATTTTGGTGAATGCGTCACGATTTCTTGTGAATGCGACACAATCAGTGGGCCTACCCTGAAAATCTTATGTGATTGTGTCACAATGCATCAAATGCATTGAATGTGCACATGATTGCAGCTTACGTGAATGCATATGTGTCACAACGTAATTGTTAGACTCTAAAATCCTAAATTTTACACACAAAAACAATAAAATGACAAAGTGGGTTAGGGGTACATACCACTGGCTCTGAGCCCTTGGGTCGCCTGTAGGTTTGCACAATCTCTCCATGATGCTCAGTCACTAGAATCGCCATGTTTACTATATTCCTCTTTGCTCGGTGCTCTCAAAATTGCTACGGTGAATAGTGAAAATGAATTGACTTTTACTACATTATCAACTCTTTTATTACTGGAGGCCCTTTTGACCAACTTTGACCACCCTTTTTGGCTATTCTAAACATGCTAGAATTTGAAACTAGTTGTGCCATTGTCTTTCTAATCATTAAATTGACTTATCAGGACACTTTCCAAATTTTTCTGTCACCTAGCCAAAATTCAAAAAATTTCTCAAGGGGGCATCAATACTTTGTACCTTCGTTGGGGCATATAAAAGTTTGTATCTAATATATATGTAGATATATATATGGTTTTTTTATATCTATAGTTTATGTTGTTTTGTCAACAATTATATATTAATTTTGTCATTTTCATTTTTCTTCTTGTAGAGTATGCCACCATCCACATCTGTGGATCCAGGGCCAAGACAATATAGCATCCTAAGGGACTATCATTTGTTGAATGTATGGTAGCGAAAGAAAAAATGCTCGAGGTAATGAATAATTGAATTAGGTCCTTTAATTTTATAGTTTAGTATAGTGATTATATGTGATTTTGAAAGTTATAAAAAATTATAGATAAATTTCTTTTTATTAGTTTAAGTTATTTACCATTGAGAGATAATTAATCTAATTTGTGGTTCGAATTGTTTTTGTGCAAACGTCTTCTTAGCCATTAGGTAGCTCAAAGTGGCTACATTTTGGTGATCCCCCAAAAGATTAGAATTTTGTTGAGATGGCATAGCCATTTGACATATATATTGTATATATATATATTGGATGAGATGGCATATGCCACATTTTGTAAATATTATTTTGAGTTGGCATATATGCCAAATTTGTATATCCGAATACACAATTAATTTACACTTCTATATACAAAAATTGATATTCGGCATATGTTATTCATTTTCTACATGGTTTCCTATTTTGAAACTTAAAATTTGAATGTCTAATCACTTTATAATGGTTGAGATATGATGGAAAAAATGTTATATCTAAATATTGATTTCTTGCAATATTTCACTTTAATAGTTTATGAATTGCATAGATCATTGTTACTCATGTTATAGTATTGCTAAATTTGGTTTCCTTTTGAAACTTCACCAAATTTGATCCATGTATCGTTAGTTTCTATAGTAGCAACCATAGCGGAAAAATTGAAATGCATTTCCATAGTATAGAGATATAGAGAGCAATTTAAAAATAAGGAGTTCAAGTAATGAATTATAGAAAATAGACTGTTTTAGTTTATATTCATATCACTGATTACATTGCATTGCACATCTTTCAAACTTAAAGAATTTCTTCACATTGCATAACTAATAACTAGATGCTAATAGATGAAAAAAATTCAATTACGATATAATTTTTACAAATTCAACCCATATCTAATAACTAGGAGCAGATATCAATTGCATTTTCTTGTCATGACATTCCATGAGACCACATTTCTTTGAGGAATTTTGGCAAACAACTCACTGCATTGTCTATGCTACCACAATTTTCATACATGTCTACCAAAGCATTTTTCATAGGGATATAGAGAAAAAAAATAAAGAGTTCAAGTAATGAATTGTAGAAAATAGATTGTTCTAGTTTATATTCATATCTCTAATTACATTGCATTGCACATCTTTCAAACTCAAAGCATTAATTCACATTGCATAGCTAATAACTAGATGCTAATAGATGACAAAATTTCAATTATGATATAGTTTTTATAAAGTCAACCCATATCTAATAACTAGGAGCAGCTACCAATTGTATTTTCTTGTCATGGAATTCTATGATACCACATTTCTTTGAGGAATTTTGGAAAACAATTCACTACATTGTCTATGCTATCACATTTTTCATACATGTCTACCAAAGCATTTTTCATAAGGATATAGAGAGAAAAAAAATAAAGATTTCAAGTAATGAATTGTAGAAAATAGATTGTTGTAGTTTATATTCATATCACTAATTACATTGCATTGCACATCTTTCAAACTCAAAGAATTACTTCACATTGCATAACTAATAACTAGATGCTAATAGATGATAAAATTTCAATTATGATATACCTTTTAGAGAGTCAACCCATATCTAATAACTAGGAGTAGCTGCCAATTGCATTTTCTTGTCATGGCATTCCATGAGACCACATTTCTTTTGAGGCATTTTGGAAAATAGTTCACTACATTGTCTATGCTACCACATTGCATAACTAATTAAACTAGATGCCAATAGATGACAAATTTTCAATTATGATATAGTTTTTACAATGGCAATGGAGAAGTGGAAAAACTCAAGAGTTTTTGTATTTAGTAAGAATTTGTGCAAGAAAAGAAAGTGAGATATGATGCTATTGGTGGATTTGAACAAATGATGTCAAATATTCTTGAACTTAAGACTTTCATGGAGAAAATACAACTAGAAATAGATGATAAGGAAGAAGCAATATCAAATGTAAGTGCAAAAAAAAGAGAATCGGTGTGGTGGACACATGAAAGTATTCAAGACATTGAAAACTCTATCAAAAAAAGGGATCTTGTTTTCCTAAGCGTTGATGAAAGAGCAATTGATCTAAAGCTCAAAGTAAAATATATGAAAAAGAAGTTAGAAGATCCTGAAAAGGAATTGTTGGAAAAACAAGGACTGAAAATTGAGAGGGGTAGATGAATCAGTTGTCATAGAAATTTAAGCTTTTTCTAACTTATTCTTAATCACAAATCTCTTGAATGCAAAATTAACCATAAACAATTAACACATTAGAGAGACAAATAACACCAAGATTTTTTTATGTGGAAACGTTGTTAGGGGAAAAACCACGGTGGATGTTAGTCCACAAGATTATACTCTGTGAAAAGTATAATGAAAATAATAAGGGGAATGCACATGCATTCAGGCACACTACCTAGAGCTCAATTACAAAACAGGACTCACTATCGAACAATAGGGTTTGGATTAAAAATATGAAGGGTATGAACTGAGAAAATAGCTTCTTCACAAGCCTGATTATAGTTCCAATTAAGCTCAACACTTCTTCAGACTTCACACAATATTCTTCACACTCTACTCAGTAAATATATTCGTACAAACACACATAGGAGCACATGAAGCACACTTTCCACCGATCACACAATCGCTCTTATATATCCACTACAAGAGATTCCATCACAACTTAGTTGGCCAAGAAAATAGAATATAATTGCAATGTCAGCCAAGATTTATAATTAAATTTTTAGTGCATATCCACAAAGGTCCGCCACAACATAGTGGAGACCCAAATTAATATCTCCAACACAAAAATACTTAAATTAATTTCACCTTGAAGATCCACAACATGCTACCACCAACATGTCAGTCATAAACATGAAAAAACAAACATGCACACAAAGATCTTCAACCACGAGCTCACTAATTAATGTGCACATATCACAAGGATAGAGAATGAACTAGAGACATCTGAGAACATGAAGAAACAACAAAGAAGCATTTGCAACAACTAAGATAACCAGAATCACACAATCTTTATTCAGGAACACTGACAAGGACCACAGAAACACTGTTAGACCGTAACATACTAAAAAATTCACGTGAACCTCTACAAATTTTGGTAGATGGTCTAGACATACTAAAAAATAAACCCTTTAATCCACATCACCTAATTTTTTATGTATAGAACAAAACACCTTCATGACCAACACAGTTCCACTAGGAACCTAGAACAATTTTTCCTATAATTTTCTCAATATCCTTGACATATATAGCAATAGATAAACCAAATGCTAATAGTGTTAACATAAATGACAACCAAATATCAAAAACACATCCACAACATCCAACAATCTCCCAACAATCTCCCCCTTTGGCATTGATGGCAACACATGATGTGAAAAATACCATCAACCCAACATGCTGACTTCTTCTACACTTCATTTCTAAAAATATTTGTCATGTTTCTCTTCTCCCCCTAAGATATTTTCACATTACTCTTCTGTTGGATGTTTTGGATATGGTTGTTGATATGTGGTTGTCATTGATGTCAACACTATTAGCATTTGGTGCATTGAAGACTGTAAATGTTGAGGAAATTGAGAAAATTGTAAAAGAAAGTATTCCTGGTTCCTAGTGGAACTGTGCAAGTCAAGAAGGTGTTGTGTTATGTACGTTGAAGATTAGCTAATGTGGATTTAAGGGTCTAATGTTGAATGTTTCTAGATCATCTACTGGAAGTTTCAGAGGTTCTTGTGAAGATTTGAGTATGATGTGGTCTGACAGTGTGTTGTTGGTCTCTATTAGTGTTCCTGAACGAATTTTGTGTAATTCTTGTTTTCCCAGTTGTTGTGGATGCTTCTCTATTGTTTCTTGGTGTTATGTGGTGTCTCTAGATCATTCTCTATCTTTGTGGTATGTCCACATTATTCAAAGAGTTCGTGGTTGAAGATCTTTGTGCGCATGTTCAATTTTTCTTGTTCCTGGCTAACATGTTGTTGGTAGCATGTTGTGGATCTTTGAGGTGTAATCAATTAAAGTATTCTTGTGCTGGAGATATTAATTTGGGTCTCCACTATGTTATGGCTGAACTTGGTGGATACGCATTAAAAGATTATTTGTAAATTTGGGTCGACACTACAAATATATTTTATTTCTTTGGCCGATGAAGTGGTGATGAAATTTCATGTAGCGTATATATAACGGCAATTAGTTCATTGTTGTTGATGATGCTTCATGTGCTCCTATGTGTGTATATACAAATATCATTTGATTGTTGAGCAGAGTGTGAAGAAGAATGTGCAAAGTGTGAAGAAGAATGTGAGAAATGTGAAGAAGTGTTGAGCTTAATTGGAACTATAATCAAGCTTGTGAAGAAGCTATTTTCTCAGTTCACAAATCTTGGATGGTTTTAATCCAAACCCCATTGTTGGATAGTGAGTCCTCTTTTTAATTGAGTAGTGAGCTCTAGGTAGTGTGCCTGAATGCATGTGCATTCCCCTTATTATTTCTTTTATACTTCTAGTAAAGTATAATCTTATGGACTAATATCCACTGTGGTTTTTTTCCCTAACATGGTTTCCACGCAAAAAATATTTTTGTTCTTTGTCTCTTTGGTGTGTTGATTGTTTATGGTTAATTTCTTATTCATCAAATCTGAGATTAAGTTAAGACTAATAAGAAGAGTTTTAGTTTCTGTTACAATTGATTCACCCCCCCTGTCAGTTGTGTGTCCTTGTTTTGCCAACAATTGGTATTAGAGTAGGTTCCTCTAAAGAAAGTCTAATAGCTTGAGGTGATCTGAGATGGAAACAACATTCAAGAAGGACAATCATAGATTTGATGGCTCTAACTATTCACTGTGGAAAGTTAGGATGCAATGTCACTTAATGTGTATTGGTGATGCTATCTAGAAGATTACTAAAAATCAATATGTCATTCCTTAGAATGGTCCATCTACTGCTGATGAGATCAAAGATGTTGAAAGCATATCAGGGCTATTGAAGCATTGGTGAGTGCCTTGACAGATTTAGAGATGGCTAATGTGGTAGGTTTGAATACAACTCATGAAATGTGGATGAAACTCAAAACTTTGTATGAAGGAGATGCACAAGTGAAGATGGCCAACCTAAAAATCTTGAAAGGAAAGTATGAGAATCTGAAGATGGGTGAAGATGAAAATATCACCTCTTTTATGTAGAGAGTAAATGAGATAGTGATGGGTATTACATGTGTCAGTGGTTTTGTGGATCTGGATGAAATTGTGGCTAAAGTACTCAAATCCTTGCCTCCCTCCTACAAAATGAAAGTTCATGCTATTGAAGAGTTCATATCAGTCAAAAAGTTGATCAGAGATACGCTGATTGGGAAACTTGTTGCTTTTGAGATAAGTGAGTTTGGTGAATCCACACCGAAGACTGAATATGCATTTAAGGCTATTGTTTCTAGAAGCAATAGACAAAGATATAGTCTAGGAGAGAGTTCAAGGAAGGTATCTAAGTATGGTGAAGAACTGAAATAGCTCGAAGATAAAGAAAGAGAAGTAGAAGAACTAGAAGCGTTGATTGCAAAGCAAGAAGGGAGAGGAAAAGGTAAGTATGAAGATGTATTACCTATTAAATATTTTTCATGCAGTAAAATAGGTCATTTTGTATCAAGATGTCCTGAAAGAGTTTCTAGATCTAAACTTAAGAAGTCTAGATTCCCAAAGAGATGCTACTTTGCTGAAGAAGTAGTGAGTGATGAAGAATCTGATAAAGATAATGGAAAATAAGATGATTGGGCTTTCATTGCTACCATTGAAAATAATCATGTGGCTACTGAATCTGCTAAAGATGAAAAATATCTTGCAGCTCAAGTTGAAGAAAAATATGTGTGGGTCATTGATAGTGGATGCTCACATCACATGACTGGTGACAAAAGAAAATTTGCGAGTTTCAAACAGTATGATGGTGGAGTTGTAAGATTTGGAGATAACAATGCTGGTGTGATTCATGGCAGAGGATCCATTTGTCTTGGTGGTAAGGACAACACTGATGATGTCCTCTATGTAGAAGGTCTGAAGCACAATTTGTTAAGTGTTGGACAGATGGTTCACAAGGGATATGATCTATAATTCAAAGAAAAAAGATGCAAGATACATGGGAGTTCCATAAACTTGATTGCAACAGGAAAACAAACACAAGGTAACATTATTCATTTGAATACTGCTAGTGGAAGTTGTTTGATTGCTTAGATAGATGAAAGCTAGCTATGGCATAGGATATTGTGTCATGTAAATTTTGACAACATTATCAAGATAAGTTTTTCCCAAGCAGTAAGAGATCTGCCTAGATTAGTGAAGCCTGCTAATGTAATATGTAAGGAATGCTAGATGGGTAAAAAAACTAGAGTCTCCTTCTAGAGAAAACATTTTCATTCAAATAATTTGTTGGAACTGCTACATATTGACCTTTGTGGTCCATCAAGAGTCAAAAGCATTCATGGAGAAAGGTATTTTATGTTGGTTATTGATGATTACTCTAGAATGATTTGGGTTTCCTTTTTAAGAGAAAAATGTGAAGATCAAGAGAAATTCAAATGTTTCAAGGCTATGGAAGAAACTGAGAAAGGTCTAAAAATAAAATGCCTGAGATCTAACGAAGGTGGTGAGTTCATTTATAAGGAATTCAACTCTTATTGTGAAGAACATGGAATTAAAAGACAACTATCTGCTCCCTGAACCCCTCAACAAAATGGAGTTGCAGAAAGGAAGAATAGAACAATTCTGGATGCTTCTAGAACCATGATGATGGAAGGAAATGTGTCTCAGATGTACTTGAGTGAAGCGGTAAGTACTATTGTGTATACCTTGAACCAAGTAAATGTGAATGGAAATTTTGGTAAGACCCTTATAAGTTATGGTTTGGTCACAAGCCTACTGTTAAGTATTTTAAGATATTTGGAAGTAGGTGTTATATCAAGAGAGATGATGATATAGGAAAATTTGATGCTAGAAGCAATGAAGGGATTTTCCTAGGTTATTCTACTAAGAGCAAGGCATACCAGTGCTACAATAAAAGACTGAGAAAGATGGTTGAAAGTGCAAATGTCAAAGTTGATGAGGACTCTATCAAATCATCCAGACAATGGAACTATGATTCAGATGAAGACAACTCAAGTCAAGTGAAAAGCACTCAGACGCCGAATCTACTTCAAATTATCCCATATATTCTGGTGAAGCAACCTCAATTTTTTCTGGTAAATCAAGTCAGTCAAGAACCTTAGACAAGGAGGCACAGACAAGTGGAAGTGTAGAAGAAAAATGTAAAGTCCAAGTAATTCCCAAAACTCCAAGGTATGTAAAGTTGAATCATTCTAAAATTCAAATCATAGGAGATAAGAGTAAAGGAGTGCAAACTAGAAGAAAAATTGCAAAAGAATATTGTTTGATATCCAAGATTGATCCTAAGAGTGTCACTGAATCCTGTCAAGATGAACATTGGTTGGAAGCTATGAAGGAAGACCTGACATAGATTGAAAAGAATGAAACATGGCTACTGGTTCCTAGGCCTAAAGACAAGAATGTGATTGGTACCAAATGAGTATTCAGAAACAAGCAGAATGAAGAAGGTGAAGTGGTCCAAAATAAAGCAAGACTGGTATGTAATGGATATTCTCAAATGGAAGGTATTGATTTTGAAGAAACCTTTTCCCCTATAGCTAGAATCGAAGCTATGAGATTATTTCTTGCTTATGCTGCACATAAGAATTATAAAGTTTATCAAATGGATGTGAAATCTGCATTTCTGAATGGAGAGCTAGAAGAAGTGTCCATTGAACAACCAGATGGATTCCAATTAACAAATAAGTGAGATATGGTTTTCAAATTGAAGAAAGATCTGTATGGACTTAAGCAAGCCCCCAAAGCCTAGTATGCTAGATTGGAAAAATATCTATTGAAGCTTGGATTCACAAAAGGTACAGTTGATAGCAAATTATACTCCAAGTTAGATCATGACAATGAATTGATTATAGAAGTTTTTGTTGATGATATCATTTTTGGAGGAGATGATAATCTATGTATGAAGTTTGTTGATGAAATGAAGAGTGAATTTGAGATGAGCATGATTGGTGAAATGAAGTTCTTTCTAGGATTATAAGTTACACAATTGGACCAAGGGATTTTCATATCTCAGTCCAAATATGTGAAAGAGCTACCAAAGAAGTTTGGAATGGATGACTCCAAACCTATTGGTACTCCCATGGTGACCGAATGTAAGCTATCATAGAATGATGATTCTCCAAAGGAAAAATAAACTTGGAATAGATCAATGATTGGTGGATTTCTCTACTTGATGCAAACTAGACTAGATATTATGAATGTTGTATGTATGGTTGCTAGATTTCAAGCTGATCCAAAGGAATCACATGTTATTTCTATCAAAATAATTTATAGATATCTTAAAGGAACAACTGACTTTGGACTTTGGTATCCAAAGGATGATGATCTCACTTTGTGTGCATATACTAATGCGTATTTGGTTGGTGATGTAGATGACAGGAAAAGTACTAATGGTGGTGCTTTCTTCCTAGGGAAGAAGCTGATATCTTGGTTGAGAAAAAAACATAATTCAATTTCTCTATCGACTGCTGAAGCAAAATGCATTGATGCTGCAAATAATTGTACTCAAGTGATATGGATGAAACAAATGCTGAGAGATATCAGAGTGATATATAAAGAGCATATTGCAATATAATGTGATAATGCAAGTGCAATAAACATCTCAAGGAATTTGATACTACACTCTAAGACTAAACATATTTCAATTAAGTTTCATTTCTTGAGGGAAAAGGTGAATGAGAAAGAAGTTAGACTAGAATATGTGCCTACTAAAGAATAAATTGCAGATATATTTACTAATTTCATTGCCAAAGGATACTTTTGAGTATCTCAAAGGGATGCTAGTGGTAATCACCCCTATTGATAAGAACTAAATATGCATTTATCTGCATCAATCTGAGAGCTTCATTGCTATATTCTGATCCAGATTGATGTTTTTGTGGCTACTACTCAGGGGGAGTAATCAGATGTGTGAATATGTAGTTCAGAGAATGTGTTTGGAAAGGTCATGGTTACCTTTTCCATTGATGTCAAAGGGGGAGAAGGGCATTGTGAAAAAATCTTGAAAAGAAAAAGTTTAGTTGAGAGGAGAAGTACATAAGAAGTCAATGTGTTGGGTTGATGGTATTTTTCACATCATGTGTTGCCATCAATGCCAAAGGGGGATATTTTTGGATGTTGTGGATATGGTTGCTGATATGCAGTTGTCATTAATTTCAAAACTATTAGCATTTGGTGCATTGAAGACTGTATATGTCAAGGATATTGAGAAAATTGTAAAAGAAAGTATTCCTGGTTCCTAGTGGAACTGTGTAGGTCAAGAAGGCATTGTGTTATGTACGTTTAAGATTATCTTATGTGGATTTAAAGGTCTAATGTTGAATGTTTCTAGATCATCTATCGGAAGTTTCAGAGGTCCACGTGAAGATTTGAGTATGATGTGGTCAAACAGTGTGTTGTTGGTCTCTGTTAGTGTTCCTGAATGAATTTTGTATAATTCTTGTTTCCCAGTTATTGTGGATGCTTCTCTATTGTTTCTTGGTGTTATGTGGTGTCTCTAGATCATTCTCTATCTTTGTGGTATGTCCACATTATTCAGAGAGTTCATGGTTGAAGATATTTGTGTGAATGTTCAGTTTTTCTTGTTCCTAGCCGACATTTTGGTAGCATGTTGTGGATCTTTGAGGTGTAATCAATTAAAGTATTCTTGTGTTGGAGATATTAATTTGGGTCTCCACTATGTTGTGGCCAACCTTGTTGGATACACATTAAAATATTATTTGTAAATTTGGGTCGACACTACAAATATATTTTATTTCTTTGGTTGATGAAGTGGTGATGAAATTTCATGTAGAAGATATATAAGGGTGATTAGTTCATTGTTGTTGATGATGCTTCGTGTGCTCCTATGTGTTTATATGTAAATATCATTCAATTGTTGAGCAGAGTGTGAAGAAGAATGTGTGAAGTGTGAAGAAGTGTTGAGCTTAATTGGAGCTGTAATCAGGCTTGTGAAGAAGCTATTTTCTCAGTTCACAAATCTTGGATGGTTTTAATCCAAACCCTATTGTTGGATAGTGAGTCCTCTTTTTTAATTGAGTAGTGTGCTCTAGGTAGTGTGCCTGAATGCATGTGCATTCCCCTTATTATTTCTTTTATACTTCTAGCAAAGTATAATCTTGTGGACTAATATCCACCATGGTTTTTTTCACTAACAGGGTTTCCATGCAAAAAATTATTTGTGTTCTTTGTCTCTCTGATGTGCTGATTCTTTATGGTTAATTGCTGATTCTTTATGGTTAATTGCTTATTCATCAGATCTGAGATTAAGTTAAGACTACTAAGAAAAGTTTTAGTTTCTATTACAACTGATTCACCCCCCCTTAGTTGTGTGTCCTTGTTTTTCCAACATCTTCTCCCCCTTTGAAATTAATGGAAAAGGTAACCATGACCTTTCCATATGCTCTGAACCACATATCTACACATCTGACTACTCCCCCTGAGTAGCAGCCTTAGAAACATCAATCTGGATCATAATATAGCAATGAGGCTCATGGATTGATGCAATAAAATGCATCATTTAGTTCTTATCAGGAGGGGTAATTACCCCTAGCATTCCTCTGAGATACTCAAAGGTATCTTTCGGAAATGGCTTAGTAAATATATCTACAATCTATTCTTTGGTATGCACATACTCTAGTCTGACTTCTTTTTCATTTACTTTTTCCCTCAGAAAGTGAAACTTGATTGATATGTGTTTTGTCTTTGAGTGTAGTACTAGATTCCTTGATATATTTATTGCACTTGAATTGTCACAATGAAAAATGAGAGTGAAAATGGTTCTTTTAGTGTCATCGAACTTAACTTTGTACTTTTGCAATAAATGCTCTTTCCCTAATTCTATAGGTTTTCAGATTTTTTATATTTCAGAACAAACAATTCTTGTGTAGACCATCAATAATCCTTGTTGATGTTTTAGCTTTATTTCACAACATACGAAGAATAACCAATTTCCTACTGGACTCATCCGAATTCTAGTGCTAGCCACTTGTAGGGGATTTAGAATATTTTCTCAACAACTCCCACTATGGCAGAGACCTACAATTAGTTTCAAGATGAATTACCAGAAGAGACTTCTGGTGTGGATCCATTTGTGTCTATAGAGGGGTTCTTCCTCACCCATTTCTTCTACATCTCCTTCTTGATTTCATCCGTAGTGATCTTTCCTTTTCCCTTTGTATCTACGGGTTATTTTCCTAAGGTTAGATTATAAAATATCAATAAAGCACAAAACCCAAAGAAAACTATCAAGCACAATGGAAACTAAACACAAATAAAACGATTATACCTGTCATCGAAGCTTCCATGATTTACCTTCATAGCACCTTCTAACTTGCTAATTGTTGTGTTGCCCTCAGATTCAATGTGTGAGCAATCTTTGACTATGACAATGTCCTACACAAGCTTTGAAGGATTTGAAGTAACTAAATTAAATCTAAGTGTCTATGCCTATGAAAAAATAACTAAAATTCCAAATAAACTCTAAGCATCAATACATCAGAATAACGAAGTTCATGTGTTCGTCCAAAAATGTGAGCAAAATTGGTATTTTATAGAAAATACAATTTTGAATGGACAGACGAGATTGAATTTCGACAAAAGCCTAAAATCAGAGGATGAGATTTAATGTGACAAATCCTAATCAAGGTTAGGGAAAAATTATTAAATGAGTGGTCGAGATTTCATTTGAGAAGATCAAATCGGCGATCGAGAATTAAATGAGATAATTAGTCAAAAAAATAAAGATTTTTGAAAATCAAGAAGATAAAGACTGCTTGATTTATGAGATTCGAAAAATCAAGAAGATAAGAGTTGAACTAAAAAGCAGATATGGAAAATCAAGAATCTGCTCAATTGCTTGTTTTTTGGAAGAATATTACCATTTTGAATTAAATTAATTCAAAATATGGATTTTGTGTGATAATAAATAATCGATTTTCATATTATTTACTAAAATGAACTGATAGTCAGGAATGTAAGATCATTTTAAATAATTTCATTTATTTAAAATGAGGGAAATGTTAAATTTAGAAATTAAATAATTAAAGATAATTATTTAATTTAGAGGATATGATCAATGATTAAATAAATTAATAAATTCATTTAATTATGAGAATTAGTGACATATTAAATAAATAAATGAAATTCACTTATTTAATAACTAGGAAGAATAAATGGACATGAATTACTTAAATAATTATGAATTATTTAATCAATAGTCGAATGTGGACCAAGGACATAATTAAATGTCATAATTATGCTAGGACGAAAGTGGTAAAATAAAGCTTGCAGGCCTAGGTCATTTTTATGTGTCTACATTTTGCCCCTCTTTGTCATAATGTAGCATGTCACATTGTGACAAAGAAAATAAGTCAAAAATATGCCCTAGTGCAAAATACGATGAGGAAAAATGATGAGGAGGGTTATGGTATGCCCCCTCGAGAGGACAAATGGGTTGAGAGAACACGAGTGGGCTCTTGAAATGGATGAGAAGACTAGAATATGAAGAGAAAAAGAAATGTTAGTGAAAAATATATGGATGATGATATGGATGCAATGCCTATATGAGATGGGTGAAGGAAGATGACAAGACAAAAGGAGATGCATGTTAGTTTCTAGACCAAATCCTTCAAAACTTTACCATAGGACTTTAATATTTATTGCTCTTAATCATCATTGGGTAGATTATTGTAATGGCCAACAAACACCATGATATGACATAGATCAAGCTATGTAAGGTCATACCATCACATGAGACTAAAAATCACAAACAAGGATGATCATGACTCATACTAAGAAGGTGATTTCCCTAGTCTTTTGTCACAATCAACCACGAGCATAAAAAGACAAGAAAGACAAGTTAAGAAACATCGTTGCTCCTCTAAATCTTGTTGCCAGGACATCCTTGAGGAAATAGCAACATGATTGTCAAAAGACAAGATAAAACAAAACCATCATCATGATACGTTGTTGCTTCTCTAAATCATGATGTCAAAACATCATGGAGAAACTAGTAACATGATAGTTTGAAAAAGATAAGACAAGTCAATCATCATGAGATGTTGTTTCTTTTCTAAATCCCGTTGTCAAGACCTCACTGAAAAACTAGTAACATGATGAAAAATCCAAAGACAAGATAAGACAATCATGATACGTCGTTGTTTTTCTAAATCCTGTTGTTAGGACCTCACTGAAAAACTAGTAACATGATGAAAAATCCAAAGACAAGATAAGGCAATCATGATACGTCACTGATTTTCTAAATCCTGTTGTGAGGACCTCGCTGAAAAACTAATAACATGATGAAAAAGATAAAGACAAGTGCCAAGTGTTTTGATGTCAAAATGCCAGATGACAGTGACGATGCCTAGGAAGGACGCATCCTAAGGCATAAATGATATAGTTATTCTTTAGAAGGACACATCTGAAGGATATTGATGTTGAGAGGAGTGATCCTTAAATGTCAAGAGGATCCCTCAAAAATGTTAGATGACAATGTCAATGCCTAGGAAGGATACATCCTAAGGCATGAAGGAGAGAGATTGTTCTTCAGGAAACATCTAAAGAATACTGATGTCGAGAGGAGTGATCGTTAAATGTCAAGAGGATCCCTCAAAAATGTCAGATGACAGTGACAATGCCTAGGAAGGACACATCTGAAGGCATAAATGACAGAGGATATTCTTCAGAAGAACACATCTGAAAGATAACCAAGAGTTGACTTTTTGACTGCTTATGATAATGTAACTTGTTTAGACCAAATTTGGCCGTAGTTTGGCTGATTTTGACTGAAGTTTGGCTAAGTCTAACTTGTGTTGACCAAATGATGATATTGACATGCTGGTATGATTGTCATGTTTGAATAAATGGTCTCCATACTTTGTTTTAGGAGTTTTCCCATTTGGAAAATGATTTTTCTTGACTTGAAGACTTTTTCTGTGTGTGCTAGTGTAATGCCATGAACCCTAACGAACTGACCTAATGCGGCCTTGGGGGCTCATCGATAGATGGCCTTGCCTACGTCATACACTCAGAGACCTCGTAGTTCGACATGACCAAAGATTGTGCCATGATTTTATTTTGATAAACCTAAAAGGACTAACCTAATGTCTCGGTGACTCAAATATGAGTCTTGCCTACATAGCATATGCGTAGAGACAACGTAGTTCAGATGAATGACAAAGATTGATTGATTGACATGACGAACTTGACAAGATATGACTTTGTTTTTGTGTTGTCTATACATTTTGACTTTGTTGGGGTTTCTTCAGGACGTTTTTCAATTTTTAGGTCTTTCTTCAGGAAATTTTATAATATTTTTGGTTTTTCTTTAGGACGTTTTATGGTGTTTTTGTCTTTTTTCTTCAGGACATTTTATGATGTTTTTGGTCTTTTTCAGGACTTTTTTTGTGACGTTTTTCGTCTTTTTTTAGGAATTTTGCAATGTTTTTGTCTTTTTTCAAGACTTTATACAATTTCCATGCCATGTACAATATCCACTGCAGTCACATGATCAAAAATTTTCCCTAGTTAGGTCCAAGACTTAGCCAATTTTTAAGGGATGTGAAAGAGATATTCCTAGGATGTCAGATGGACAGGATACAGGACTTGGTGTCAACCATTTTTCAACCATGAGAGGAAGGATATGATGTCATGGAAGATGTCATGGTGGCGATAGTAAATGTATTTCATCCTAGGCCAAGATAGACAAAGTAACAGTAGATGGTCGGGCAATGATTGACTACGCATGGTGCCTGTTTGTCAGGTTTTCACCATGGTACTTATCCAAAGTGCCTATTTGCCAGGTTTTCACTATTGGATGAATTATTTCTCTTTACTATTTTTTTCATTTTTATTATTTTTTTGGTGCTGCCAAGATGCCTGTTTGCCAAGTTTTCATCAAGGCAACAATTTTTTACCATTTTTCAATTTTTTTGTATTTTTAAAGTTTTTGGCTCAACTTTCTAATGTTTATGCATAGAAATTCCAAAGATGTAGAATATTGATAGGCTCTATCAATTTTTCACCATCTAGGGTAGCCAACTGATATGCTCCAGCACCAAAAGAAGATACGATGACGTAAGGACCCAACCAGTTTGGTTCAAACTTGCCTGGCTTTTCTCTGTCAACCTGGTTCTTAGGGTTCTGCATGAGGACTAAGTCGCCAATGTCAAACTTCCTGACCATGAATTTCTTATTGTAATTGTAACAAAGATGGTTTTGATATGCTTGTAGATGGTTTGAGGAATTTTTCCTTCTTTCCTCTAACATCTCCAGCTCGTGTAGGTGCAACTGTCTATACTACTCATCATCAATTAAACCCTTCAAGGAGACTTGTAAGGAAGTAATTTCAACCTCGATGGACAAGATGGCCTCAGCTCTAAAGACCAGGGAAAATGGAGTGGCTCCTGTAAGTGTACGAATGCTGGTGTGGTAAGCCCATAGAGCAAGGTTGAGTTGAATATGCTAGTCACAGATAGCATCGTTGACAGTCTTTTTCAAGATTTTAATAATGGTTTTATTTTATGCCTCAGCTTGACCATTTCCTTGCGGGTAATATGAAGAGGAAAAATGAAGTTGGATATGAAATCGCTGACATAACTCATGAACGTCTTGGTTTTTAAACAGACGTCCGTTGTCAATGATGATGGATTACGGAAGGCCATACTGGCAAATGATGTAGTTAAGAATGAATTTGGATATTTGTTTGTCGGTTATGTATGTCAGAGGGATGACTTCAATCCACTTCGTAAAATACTCAATGGCGGTGATGATGAATTTGTGGCCATTTGATGAGGTAGGATGGATCTTACCCATGAGGTTGAGTCCCCATTGTGCAAAGGGCCAAGGAGAAGTGATCGGCTGAAGTTCCTACACTAGAGCGTGGATCAAATCACTATGAATCTGGCATTGGTGACAAGTCTTGACATATTCTAGTGCATCTTTTTCAATGGTCGGCCAGTAGTACCCAAGTCTCGTTATCTTCTTGGCCAAAGTAGGACCACTTTAATGAGACCTGCATATATCCTCATGTACTTTGTGTAAGGTTGTATGTGCTTCGTTAGTGTCGAGACATCTAAGGAGGGTGTCGTCAAAGCTACAACGGTAAAGGGTGTCACTAACGATGGCATATCTTGTAGCTTTTTGAATAAAAGACTTCTTTTGGTTATTGGAAAAATTAGGTGGAAGGGTTTGGACTTAAGGTAGTCATGAATATCTTGGTACCAGGGAGAATCAAGACCAACAAGTTCACAGACCATCTCCAACTCTGGAATGTCATAGGCAAGAACCAACAATTGTTCTATTAGGAATTCTAGCTAAGGCATATTGTTTGGAATGTTGAGGAGAGAGCCTATTGTAGCCATGACATCTGCCACTTTGTTCTATGCTCTCAGAACTTGTTCAAAAGTCACCATATGAAAGTACGTTTGAAAACTAGTAACCATTCATTTGTAGGGCATGAGTTTCTCATCCTTTGTATCATAGTCATTATTAACCTAGTTGATGACTAGCTGAGAATCCCCATAGACATGCAGTGTTCTAATTTTCCATTTTATTGCCATTCTAAGTCTTGTAACCAGTGCCTCGTATTCCACCACATTATTTGTGCATGGGAAAGCTATGCGGAAAGACTTAGGAATGGAGTCTCCTTGAGGGGTGGTGAATAGGATCCTTGCCCCTGAGCCATGATTAGTGTGTGATCCATCAAAGTAGAGTTTCCAAGGTGACTAAGGTTCCATATGGAATATCGACTCATCTAGGAAATATGCCACTAATAGGTGATCACTTTATAAAGGTACGTCTTCCAACTATTCTGCTATGACTTGTCTTTTTATTTCCTTTCTTTCTACATATTGAATATCATATCTGCTCATAATCATGACCCATTTTGCCAGATGTCCTGTTAATGCTGCCCGACTTAACAAATATTTGAGGGGGTTGATCTTTGCTACTAGTTGTGTCTAATGGCTTAACATATAATGTCTTAGCATTTGTGCTGCAAAGACCACTGCTAGACAAGCCTATTCAATTGATGTGTAGTCTAGTTCATACCTGACCAATGTCCGACTAATGTAATATATAGCTCTTTCTTTTTCTTCTTGGTTATTCTACGCTAGTAATGCCCCCAGTGCTGAAGTAGTGGTAGAGATGTATACTATCAAGGCTTTCCTTGAATGGGAGGCATAAGGACTAGTAGCGATAATAGGTAACCTTTATTTGTTGAAAGGCTTCTTGGCATTTATCTATCTACACAAAGGGGATACCTTTGCACATAATATATTGGAATGGTTGGCATTTATCGACCAATTAGGCTATAAAGCGTCGAATAGACTGCAGTCTACCTTGTAGGGTTCTGAGTTCACTGATTCCTCTGGGCAGAGGCATGTCTATGATGGCTTTTACTTTTGTTGGATCAACCTCAATGCCTTGTTGAGACAATATTGTTGTGCAGTTTTTACATGCACGCCCCGCTGAAGGTAGGGACCCTCTTTCGCTTTGGTTTTGGTTTCTTGGCCCTTTCATTTTGAGTTTTTATCTTATTTAGGCATGTGGTTAAATGTTTATTTTGACTGCCTAAGTGTTTCCTTAGGTTATTCATTGAAAATCCTAAGTTCTGGACAAATTTTGGGTTTTTTCTCGGATTCGGGATTTTCCACCTTGGTTGGATTTTCCCAGATCCTACTTGAACTCTGGCTAGACCCTGTTGTTCGGGGATTTTTGATATTCATAGATTTTTGTGTGGGCCAGATTTCCCCAAATTTTTCCCTGACGTCAACTTCTCAGGTTTTCTAACTATCATATCGATTGCATTAATGGCTTCGTGTGTGCTTTGAAGGGTGTATATAACTTGATTTCTGGGATCTTTTGTGCCATCATGCTTACTATTTGCTATTGTTTGAGCTGAGGAGTGCTTTCTTGCGATTGGTTGGCTTTATTTTTGGGGCTTTTGAGTTAAATTATGGATTTAGGTGGCGATTTCTTGTGCATTCCTGCATTTGTTCTTTGTGGATGCCATTGGGCTTCGCACTTACTATTTCTGAGGTCAATTCCCGTGTCACAATGGTATGTTTTATTTCCCTACCTTTGATTGAGAATTATGAATGGAACGTTGATGTTATGAGAGCTTGTGGGATTCGAATTCCTACGTATTTGATCATTTCATGCTAGGGTTGTTTAGTATTGCATCACTTGTCATCTCCTAAGTGAGTTTTGAGCTCATTTGTCTATCCATATTTTGATGAATCTTGCCTGAGAGTAATTAGTAAACCCTAGTAATGACTTAGCAGTTGAAACAACTAAATTTTGAGCTTACCTGTGTGCTAATGGAAAATGAATAGGGTTTCAATCCTAGGGCAATGCCATGACAGGTTATTTCATCTTAAAATTGACCTAGAATGTAAAGAAAATCTATGAAAGGTCCATCCCTTGCTTGTCCTGAGTTAAATTCTAAAATTCATGATTGATTCAATGTTTGGGTTAAATCATGACTCGGTGTCGCAGTCCGGGATTTTTTTTGTCCCTTCTGAATTTTCTTTGCTATGACCCTTCAATGTCGGGGAGATGTCATGTCAATCACCCTATATTTCACCAAGAAACCTTCCTAAGTTCATATTTGATCGCTGTGATGGTATCATTTCTCACATCGATAAAGTCTTCTACACCATTGGCAAGACAAGCCCTAGTCGGCAAGAGGTCCTAGCGGGCTCCATTAGTTATACCGATACTCATTTGATTTTTTGAGACATCCATCCTTCACTGAGACCTTTTGGCAAGCTCACAACTCTTGTTGATGGGAATTCATGTTGGAGAAACATTATGCAGTCGGCAAGACCTCTGGCCGAATTCAAAACCTATCGCCTGTCGGCAAGACATGCCCCACTCAATGTGACCTCATTCTGAATGAAATTTGTTTGGTAAAATTACATGCTATTGCACCGATTGGTTCAGAGTTTTGACTTATCTGCAGATTTTTGTCGGGTCTGGATTTCTCCAAAATTTCGTGTCTCGCTGAAGTCAGCACTCTGGTTCGTTCTTCACAGAAATCCATCCCTCACGGATTTTCCCGAAATCTAATGAAATATAAAGCAACGTGAGATAATTGGATTTGTTTATGATTTGTGATACATTTAATGATATTTCATGTCATATTTGGATTTCTTGTGTAATTTATTAATTGATCATGATCAGGTTTAATGGTTAGGTAGGTGTTTCCTAGTTATTCCGTTGGAATCTGATCAGTCTGGAATTTCTCAAAATTCCTCTCTGGCTCAAATTTCGCGGAGGTTCTTGAAACCCAATTTTTTTTGTGGTCATCTCATATGAATTGTAATAACACCTTGATTGTATCAGGTTCATTCTAACGATGTTTTGATGGATTAACCTTCCCTTTCCTATGGTTCTTATTATGATTTCCATGTTGAGTGCATGCTAAATCTAGTAAGGTAGTAGTTGGGTCCTCAATGTCTGATGCAGAGAGGATTAAGCTAGACATTAAGAGCAAGGTCCCTAAGAGTAAGATCACTTTAGTTTGGTTAGAGGTGACTGATACAAATGTTAGCCTCTGGGATTATGAGGAATTTAAAGAAAGAATGGCGGCTAAGGATTCTCCTTTGGTGGCTAGAAGGATGATGGAATCAAGCTTGTCCCATGTAGCTAGTTTCCCTTCTATGGTGTAGTGTTATGAGCTGGTCCTTGCGTGCGCTAGGCACTATGATTAGGATACACAAAGAATTATTGGTCCTTAAGGGAGAGTTGTTGCAAATCTCAACCCGATCTCCATTGCCCAAACATTTGATATGCTAGACAGGTCTCATGTGGTGGGATTCAACATGAGGGCAGCTCAGGAGCTCTACAATGAGCAGACTATGAAATCACAATAGTTTATTAATTCCTGGCTGGAGAAGCCCAAGTCTCACTATTCCAAATTTCTCAAGCAACTATTCAGGATAAAGTTCAAGAAGGATTGAGGAATGTTGGCATGTTTGAGAATTGGATGTGCCATGTGATTGTGATGATGGAGCAAGAGAAGACTGACTACCATTGGGCGGGAGTCATTAGCCAAGTAATCCATGAGTAGTTGTCCAATGTGTTGCAAACAAAGACCTTCACAATGACTTCATATTTGGTATATGCACTTGCAAGATTCCACCCCTACAAAGGATTGAGCATAAGGGGTAACTTTGGACAGGATATCATCTACAAGGTCTACCCTCAGTTGCACTTGGGAGATTCGAACTACAGGAGGGTGAATGATGCATTGACCATGCACATCACTAGATTGCTCCAAGGTGCAGAGCATGTCAAGATTTTAGATCAAGCAAAAGAACTCATCAAGAAATATGGGGCATGGTTTATTCAATTCCCAACTTTCTCCTACATTCGGATTGATGGTTTCTAGAGAGCTCCGTACAGACTTCCAAGATACCCTACCAATCACCTTCTACTACTGGAAGTCACTAGGAAAATCTGTGACTTTGATGCCATTGTCAAGAAAGATAAACACAAGACTGGATTTGGTGGAGACATCCCCTTGAGGATTGGTACTAGAGAGGCTTGTCCTTCCATTGGTTCTACCCAAGCTTTAGAGGAAGAAATGAGTACTCTTGGCTTATCTCTCCACTCTAAGAGGTCCAAATTTGATATTACAGGAGAAGCTCAAAAGAAGGCTAGCAAGGAGTATAGCCATAAGGTGAATTTGGAAGACTATTGGGCCAACTACAGTGACGAATTTGAGCTCAGGAAGAAGAAATTCTCCCTGCTTCCAGTTGAGTCAGTTCAATTGTACAATGTAAAGGTAGTTCCTGATCAATTGGAGTATGATGCAAACTTGATCCAGGATCATGCTTATGAGCCATAAAGGAAAAACCAATCGGTGATGTGGATTGGTTGGAAGAGGAAAAGACAAAATTAAAGCAACTAGTGGATCCAGTTATCAAATTCACTAGGATGTGGCTAAGGCATAAGCTATGGGAGCTGGAAAATAACAGCGTACAGTGCACCTATGCTCTAATGGGAGATTTGGATCCCCACTCCACCTATAAAGAATCTACCAAACAGGATCCTAAGGGAAAGGGTAAGTTGGATTCTCCTATCAAAATCAAGATAAAAGGTGTTCAAGAGGAGGAGGTCCAGGGAGCAGAAAAGAAACGAAAGCCAAAAGTTAAAAAGAGGACAAGGACCAAGAATTCTAAGCAGAAAGAGACTAAAAATCAGGGTCTTGAGGTTGATGTGTCAGTTCCCAAGAGGAGAAGAATCATAAATTTTTTAGAGAAGGTGAGCTCCAAGGTAGGGGAGGAAGAATTTCCCCCGCTAGTAGTAAATGTTGAAAGTTCAGAGGAGAAGGCCAAGGTGTATACAAGGAAGTCTAGGATTCCTTCTCCCAGGGATAGTGTACCTAAGGTTGATCTTCCTCTGGTGGTTTCTCATGAGGAGCAGCATGATGATGTGGCTTCCGCTCATGGAGCTCAAGGAAAGCCTGGTGAGTTAGAGGATGTTGAGGATCATCCAAATATTGAAGGTGAGGGGTTTCATGAAGGTGATCTCCATAGTGTAGAGGTAGAAATTGAAAAGGTAATGCAGTTCCCTATGGTTGCATATGCGGATTCCCCTGTCAAAACTGAAGAGGTCCCTCCAAGAGAAGAGGAAACAATGAAGGTTCCCTCACCTGAACAAGAAGAAGAGCATGCTGAGGAAAAGGAAAGCAAGACAGATGAGACTCATAAGGAATGGGATTTGAGTGAGGAAGCACCTAAAGTTCAACAAGATGAGGAAAATAGGTTGAGGTGCAATTGGAATCCACTATCCCTGGTTGGCTAGACAAATAGATAAAGAGAAAACAAGTTGTTGTGGAAGATAGTCCACCGAATTGGGATGCACTACTAGCCAAAATTGGAAAAGATAAAGGTAAGAAGAAGGCTAGGGTGATCTCGAGGATTGAAAGGGATGAGGCTCAAACAGGGTCATCCACATTGCAACCCCTATTCGAGATAAAAATAGAGATGATGTGCTTGGAAAGGATTACAATATTCAGACTTTCAATCTAGGACCTACATTAGCCAAGCAGGACATTGAAGATTATGAGGGATCTAGTGCAGTTATTGTGGGTAGATTGAGGAAGGAAATGAAGACCAAGTAGGAGCTAAAGAAAGAAAATGAAAATCTCATGAAATGCTTGGAGGACTTAATGAAACCACTATAGTCCATTAACCCTTCTTCCTCTGCTGCAAATCCTTTGCCTCAGGAGACCGTTACCGAGCTTGAAAAGATGAAAGATTCCACTCTTTCCACTTCAAATTGGTTGCAAGGGGTGTGAACCAAGGGTAATGAGGCTATCAAGGATATTTTTTCAATTGGAAAGGATGCTATCATGGCAACTGATTGGTTGATGGTAGTGTTGGTGTAGGATAGGGAAGATACGGATCTTTTGCTACAGAAAACCAGAACTGTCATGGAGTACACCCGGGATAGATTGGTAAGTGATGGAATCCTTCCTTCTTTTGAAGTTGCTAAACCATGGGAGTGGTATGAGGCATTGAAAATTAGGTAGAAAGTGTTGAAGAAGATTTATAAACAAAGAAGGAATATTGATGATACCCTAGCCGGTGTTTACAATGGATCTATTAACTTCTTTGAAATTATGACAAGGAAGATTGTGCCCAAGTATTTGAGTCTGGAATAGTTGAGAAAGTGGTGGCATGATGTTTATGCACCAAATAATGATGATTCCATATCTGAGCACCAGTTAGATGATGCAGCCACATACATTGTTGTCATTGACAAATACCTAACGTATAAGGTGGATTGGGATAGGTCGGTGAAACAATCAAGGGAGGAGATTGCTTCCATTGAAAGATGAATTAGGGTTTTTCCGTTACCACCTGTGGGTGACTTGGATGGGGTGCTCTTGAAGGTGCATGAAGGGCCGGATTGGAATGAAGACAAAGGGGAAGGCTGTTAATGCCCAACTACTTTAGGATTTGTGCTTCCCCATTATCGTGCCCTACATTGGTTTGAGCTACATTGGGAATCTTGGGCTGACCTAGGTGTAGTTTGCGAATTTAATACATTCCTTCATTCCATTTTGACTTTCTCTTGGCTAACTGGTGGTGCCTAATTAATGCTGCAAGGCTCTTGCTAGGCCGACGGTTTTTTCTGGGGGATTCTATATATTAGGCATTTCGCCTCATTTGTGTGGGTTAGAAGATAGAGTTAGAATATAGAGATTGAAATAGAGTAGAGATAGTTAGTAGTGAATTAAGTAGAGCAGGTTAGCAAGTAGTTGTTCTCAAGCAAATATTGTAATAGAAAGCTCGGATTGTTGCTACAGTGGATAATTTGAATGCAAGTAATGATATTGTGATTTGGTGCCATACTTGTATTCTCTTGTCTTGCATGGTTCTTGTTATTCTATCTTTAAAATTGCTTTGAGGAGGGTAATATTTAGATTATATTTGATTCAATAATGTTTATGATTTGATACTTGAATGTTACAGCAATCCCTCAGTCCATATTTTTCACAACCAACTGATTTTTAGTTGCTTTGCAAAGTTAGCCTGGACTTCATATTCATTTTGCTTGGTTCGATTGTGAGGATTTGTTCATTTCAACTGCAATAGGGTTATTTGAATGAATGTTCATGATTTGAAAATCCTAACACCTTAGAAGATTGCAGTATTTCTATAAGATTGCAGATTTATCTAGGTCAAGTAGAGATCAGTTTTGAGGGATTGGTCCATTTCGAGTGTTGGATATTTTCATTATATGTCTTAGGTTTAGTATTAAGTTTAGAAATCTCTTTGAAACCCTTATCTTTTTCTATTTATTTGATTATTGGGTTAGATCTAGGATTGAAGTATCATCATATCGTTAAATCTAATAAGTTGATATTCAATATTTTGCTTGTAGTAAGGTCCCATTTTGATTACCAGCATTTTCACATTTTATCACTGAGTTGTTTATGCATTGTCAAGACTTGACATTAGAGACCTTGGGGTTATCTCTTGAGGCTTGCTGATAGAGATTTACCTTTCAAGTGAGATAGGACATTATATTCAGTCTGAATTGTTTCTGTGCACAAAACATCATCAACAACATTTTTCCAGATGTGACACCAAAGACACATTTCTTAGGATTCAGTCTGACCTTATATTTGTCTAGCCTCTTGAAAATTGTGTCTAACACCTTCAAATGATCTTTTCTTGTCAGTTATTTAGCCAAAAGGTCATCCACATAATCTTCCATTATTTTATGCATCATGTCATGAAAGATTGTGGTCATTGCTCTCTAATATGTTGCCCCTATATTCTTAAGACCAAACGGCATGACCTTCCAACAGCATGTACCCCAAGGGAAATTGAATGTTGTTTTATGTTGGTCTTCTGGGGCAATGCAAAATTTGATTGTAGCTAGAGAAACCATCCATTAGGGACATCTCGTATCCTACTATGAGGTCAACTATGATATCAATATTTGGCAAAGGAAAGTCATCTTTTGGGCATACTTTATTTAGGTCTCTAAAATATGTGCAGACTTGGATCATCCCATTTGGCTTTGTTACTGGCACCAGGTTAGATATCCATTCAGCATAATCAATAGACCATATGAACCCAGTGTCTATAAGTTTCTTCAACTCAGCCTTGACTAATAGAACGACCTGAGGATGCATTTTTGTAGCTTCTGTTTGACTGGTTTAACATTTGGTAGTAGTGGTAGATGGTGTAGACCCAGTTTTGGGTCTAGTCCAGGCATGTCTGCATAGGACCATGTGAAGTTGATTTTACGATCAACAAAGAATTTATAAAATTCTAGTTTCTCTTCTTCAGTTAGGGATGCTACAAAGAGGACCATTTTGGGATCTTTTATTGTTGATATGTTGTCTTCCATGGTGTCTTCTATAAGCATAGCTAATTTCTCTTGAGTTACAAGAAGAAATTCTAGTCCTCCATCTTTGGGAGTCTTAGAGAGGTTTTCACCCACAGATACATCCTTTGTTTTTACTTTTTTGTCATCAAAAGGTGCCTTTCAGTTTTCACTTGAAGACATTTCTTTTTTGTTTTATTCTTATTTTTAATTTTTTGACTGGAGGATGGAGCAGAATCACCAAATTAAGCCACACAATCTAGATCAATAGTGAATCCTACCTTGTAATCACCACTGGGTATGCCCTCACGTAATCCCATAAATTCTACAATGGCCTCATCATTCTGAAAGGTGTCCAGGACTGGCAGGCCTTGTTGGTCCCAATTGATTAGTTGAGGATAAGCTAGGGAAATTCCATTGTCAGCGTTGGTGAATTGAGGGGAGGATGTGAAAATCATGCAGATGGATTCAGAGATATTGTATATGAAATTAACATCATCCAATTCCACATCGGACTCTATCCAATATTCCCCTTCACTTGTTTCATATTCGTTGTCAAAGTAAGGGGTGAAGGGCTCAGAGTTATGGTTGTCCACGTTATCTGGCAATTCAAATGGATTTGACTGCTTGTTACTAGATTCAAGTGGTGGGTCTTGTATGTCATAGGGAAGGGAAATGGAAATATGACTGTATGGTGCCCGATCAATTTTAAATGTTTGCCAAAAAAAATTTTTAGAGGTAAGCTCCCCCATTTCGACAAACAAATCATCGAGGCAACAACCACTTAAGGATCTTTGAGAGCCAAATTCCCACTCTTGGGAGTCAGTTTTGGTGAAGGTTTCCTTAGTGGTCTCGACGCTTTCTGAAGCATGCATGTGCTCACTCGAAAGCCTAGTGGTACGTTCATCATCATTGTCAGGAAATCCATACCCTAATCTAAGATACTTTGGTATTTTGAAAGATTCTATGGGCTCTCTTCATCTAGTTTTATTTCTTCCTAGGCCACTAGTTCCATCGTAGCCTTTAGCCTTCATCATGTCATTTCCCTTGTCATATTTATTAACTAGTAATGGGGGTAGTTTGGCCATATCTTTATAAAGCCATCCTGTAATATCAGCCAGGTCCTCATTACTCATGTCTCCCCATTTTATGAAAACCATTTTTGGTGGAACTTTGAAAATTTCTTTGGGTTCGATTCTAAAACATGGTCGACCATAGACCTTCAGAGACTTGGGTATTGTTGTGGTGCTATATGTCGTATGTAGTTTGAATTATCCATAGCCTAGGTCTTGGATCTTGACATTGGGTTCATCCTTAGGAAGTGTGGAAGATGGTGGTGTAGTGGAAGATGTGGATGGAGTGGACATGAAAGATGATGTGAGTGTGGATGGGTCAACGTATTTAGAAGAAGAGGAGCCAAGAGCTTCTCGGTTGATGGGCACTTGGTTTGCAGAAATACCCCTTAGGTTGGTACAATATTGAAAAGGGTTGGGGTCTCCATATATAGTGATTTATGTGTCGTCAAATGGGAATTTTAAGCATTGGTGATATGTGGATGGAACGGCTTTTAAGGAATGAATCCATGGATGGCTAAGCAATATGTTGTAAGGTAATTCTAGATCAGGGACCTAGAAAGTTGTATCCACAATGATTGGTCCCACTCTAATAGGAAGGGAAATAATGCCTTGTGAATATTTCTCTTCATCATCATATGCTTTTATTACTATACTCTTTGTAGGGTGCACACATGCATCAAAAAATCCTAGAGCCTTAACTAGTTTCAAGGAGCATATGTTCAATCCTACTCCTCCATCTACTAAAACTCTTTTGACCTTGTGCTTATGGATGAAAGTTTCAATGTGTAATGAATTGTTATGGTTAGTTTTAGGTGACGAGTAGTC
Organism: Sequoia sempervirens; assembly: GCA_007258455.2. Taxonomy (NCBI): domain Eukaryota; kingdom Viridiplantae; phylum Streptophyta; class Pinopsida; order Cupressales; family Cupressaceae; genus Sequoia; species Sequoia sempervirens. Next base: position 723,944,935 of record VDFB02058242.1, on the reverse strand, counting down.
TTGATCAGAAAAGGTGACATGGTGAGGTGTGGTGAGGTATCCCACCATGGTCTCGAATTGGTTGACATCAATATCCTTAGGGACTGGTGATTCTTGTAGGGTTTTATCCAGTATAGCCTTATGCGTGGGAGAGATGAGAAGCAACTCAAGTATGGAAATCTATGCGAGAGTTTTTCCAAGCTAGTCGATAAGGTTAAACTAACTCTTGGGTTTCCATTTCTTTATGGTCCAGGTGGGTTGTGATTGCCTAGGAGATGGACTGGGTATGGTAAGCTTAGGTTGCCTAACGGGAGGCAGACCAACTATGGTGACCTTGCCACTTCGAGTAGTAGCATTGCATTGGGGTGCTCTCGTAACTATGATGGTATTAACACATTCATTATCAGTTCAAATATTGTTTATAGTGATTCCACCACAATAGTCATACTTGGTGTGGGCAAAATTGGCTTGATTATTGTTTATCTTTGGACCTGACGTGGAAGCATTATTAGAACCATGGTCTTGTAGTGGGTTCTTATGAATGGTATGATCTGAATTAGAGGAAAATTGTGGTCCACCTACCTCAATGATACGATTCTCGATCAGTTCTTGTACCAGATTTTTCAATTGTCAACATGAAGAAGTTTTATGTCCTTTTGCCCGATGATAATCACAAAATGCATTATCATCCCACCATGCTGGTTTGAATTGTCCTAGGTCATATGGTTTTGGTTCTTGAAGTGTGATGACACCATTCCGAAGGCATTTCTTGAGGAGTTCCTCAATGGGTTCACCCAAAGGAGTGTATGTGTGACCCCTGTGGAATTGTCTTATCTATCGATATTGTCCTTGATTTTGACTATTTTGACCATTTTGTTGCTTGGGATGGCATTGGTGAGGGGGGTTAGTATCGTTGTTGGCTTATTTTTTAGTTGAACCCCTTTTAGAGCTAGTACAGGACCCATATGTTTATAGCCTTGGCGTCCACAACACCGTCATTGGTAACATGTTTATTTTTTACCCAGTACTTATTTTTGTCAATGGGAAAATTTGTGTTTGTGTTTTTAGGACCGTATCTTAGCTCTCCCTTTGTGATAAGGGATTTCTCAAATTGGACCCCTTTTTTGAATAGGTCCATGAAGGTTGTGCAACAATGTACTTGCAATGCATATTTTAAGGGTCCTAGAAGTGTTTGAACGAACATGTCCACCTTTTCCTTTTGGGTATGTCGATGTGACAACGACTAGCTAGACTTCTCCATTTTTGAAAGAATGGGATGAATGTTTCACCAACATCCTCTTGCATGAGATTGCATAAGCTAGTCATAGAGGTGTCCATGTCAATGTTGTATGCATAATTTTTTATGAATTTTTTCTTAAGTTCATCCCATGTTTGGATATCCTTTTGAGTGGAGAACCATTCAAGGGTAGGACTTGCAAGACTTTTAGAAAAAAATCTCATTAAGTACGTTTGTTCATAGGTGATGTCCATACAGTTGGTTGCAAATTCTCAGACATGTTCTATAGGGTTTGTCTTTCCTCTGTATTCGGTAAAATTAGGTGACACATATCCCAGAGGAAATAGTGGCATGTGTAAGTTCATGTTGAAGGGATATATAAATAAATCATATGGCATTTCTGATTTCTTGGTAGAAATTTGAATGTTTTCTATGGTCTTCTCTAGACCCATTAGTTTTGCTTGTAAGGCATCAATTATAGGGTCATTTGTGGTCCCATACATAGGATTGATTGGTACGCCATAGGTCCCCATTTGTTGTGTGTGGATGTTGGTCTATTGTTGAGGGATGCATTGTTGTGACATGTGTGATGTGTTTTTATTTGTGTATTGTTGGTATTGAACATTCGGATTGGGGACATGTTGATGTGTATGAATATGGGATGAATATGTCAGATATGTCCCCTAGCCATTTGGGTCGATATTTGGGGAATATGGTGACCATGAATATTTTGATGCATGAATGATGCCATAGGTTGTGTGTGTTGATTGCCTTGTCTAAATTTTTGGGTTTGTACAAGGGGAATGGTCATATTTTTTCCTTGGGAGGTGATGGCATTGGACTGTGTTGATGTGTTAACATTTTGTTGTTGTCCTTGAATAAAGATACATCGTTTACCTCCACCCAAAGGATTTTGTGAGATACCAATGAGAGGATATGACGAAGATGTACTCATGGTACTAGATGTAGTTGTCAATGGAGGATTTGTATGGCTTGATGATGCCCCCATGGCATTTACCATAGGGGTAAAGAGAGGATTGGAATAACTTTCCCACACTGCCGAGGACCCAAAGGTGGTTCTAGCCAATTGTGATAATGTTGTGGATAGTGTGGGCACTATGACAGATTGTGATCCTCCAATGGATGTAGCATTTATTGAATTGGAGTTATTTGGAATGTTGGAGGTAGCACTCATGGTTGTTGTGACATTTTGTGAGGTAGCATCAAGAAAGGCATTGCTTGTGGTGCTTGGAGGTTGACCATTATTTGACATGTTATGTGTATTGCTAACATTATTGGCAGGAGATGTCAATCTCAAGGTATCAATGTCGAATCCTTGAGGTAATTTGGCTCCTTGACTTAAAAGTATGGCCAAATATCTGTCTTTGTCATATAAGACCATTTGTTCGACAAAGTAGGCTTCCTTCGGATCTTGTGCTGCTACCTTTAGGTTTTCCTCAAGTATTTTTTCATATTCATCCTTATGTAAGAATGGTTCAAAGGGGTTGTTTGATGAGGATGGTATGGTCATGATAGGTTGAGTATTCGTGTTGCTAAATGGGTCGTCAAAAGTCCAATTTGGGTCATAAGTGGGATTGATGACATTGGAATTAGAATCTTGTCCAAAGTTTTCCATTTGTCTTTTCTTTCTTTGGAGTCTAGTTTCCACCATAAAAGGGAATTGCTCAAATGAGGTAATGAAAATGATGATGAAATGCAAGGATGATACTAGCCTATGTTTCATTTTTGTATTTTTTGTATTTTGATGGATGACAATGCAAGGTGATGACTAAGGAAATGATTGATGTAAAATGACAAGGTTGTCAAAGCCAAAGTGTTGAATGAGGAATAAGATGGTAATGCTGATGAAGGACTAAGGTGATTAATGCAAAGGCTAGGTTTAAAAAGAGGACTAGAGGTGGACAATGCCAAGTCTAAGTTCAAAATGATGACTAAGTTTGGACAATGTTTGGAGAAAGGTTTGTTTAACCACTCTAAGCTTGATGTATGTCTCAATTTAGGTTATCAAAAGGACTTGCTAAAGGGACTAAATTTTGAGGTCAAAATGATGAGTGAGCCTACCTAACTAGACTGTTGAGTTGGAGGTTCTCACAAAAATGACAATGACTGAAAAGAGGAATGCTGACTATGTCCCAAGATACCCTAATTTTGAAAGAAATGTTTTTTGCAAAGTGAGGAGATTTGTCCTAATCCAAAGTTTTCCAAGATGAATCCTAAGGGAAAAATAACGATTATGATGCCTGAGGAATGCAACTAAAATATGGAAATTTTAAACTTATGGTTAAATTGCAAGCTAATGAATGCAAATGATGGATGTTTTGAGCAATTTTGATTTTGGTTTATGAAAAATACTTTCGAAAAAGATGTTTAACAGTGGGCTAAGATTTCTGGACTCAAATTCTAGTCTTAAAATAGGGTTTAATTTTTTGAAAGGAAAATGCATCGTTATAGGCAGCAAATGCATTGCATCTATCAAATGTGGCTCTAGGAGTGGAAAATGCAGTTCAGTTTTGCAAATGCGGCTTTAAAAAAGTCAAATGTGGTTCAGTGTGTCAAGTGCAGCTTTACAAAAGGAAAATGTGGTTTAAGATAGGAAAATACGGTGTTTGGAGCATCAAATACGGTTTGTCAAAGCAGATGCGTTGCAAATTTTGGAAAATGTGGTGCGACAGAGCAAATGCGATTTGATAGATGCATCTCAGGATATTAAAAAGTCAATTTTTTGATGTTGTGGTTAAAAACCCAAATTGTTGAAAGATTGACTGTCTGTTCTTAGATGTTGGAGTGTTATTTTTTTTGTTTGAGTAACCAACAAACACTTGGCAAGCATGATATTTTGAAAAGCAAACAAACACACAAGAGAACAAGTATGATCCTAGGTAAGGCCATGACATTATTCGCTAGACTCCACATGGGTTTCCCCAGCCGCATATCACTAGCGTGTGAATCTAGAAGCTTGGTTGCACGGGCTCCCCCTTATAGTGCACTCTCTTCTCAGGCCAACCAAGCTTCCAACCCCCATGAAACTTCCATGGAAGATTGATCACCTCTACTAAAGACTGTGAAGATGTGGAAGGCTTCACACCGTTCAGTGTTATACTAGCAAATAAAAGGTTTTGGGCTTACTACACAACAGTTTTTAATTCGGGACCCCCATTTGAGTGGCCATACATGGGGCAAGGGATTAATCACCGATTAGGTGGCACTCCAGCCTAAAGAGCTTAAGATCAACATGGTTTATGGGAGTACAACTCAGTTCATATGACACATCTGCACTTGTAATCTTAGGTTTTCCCTTAAGATTCACATTTATATATCGGTCAGGGGTAGCTTGGATTTAGCTCCATTTCCAGTTTGAGTCGCATTGGGGTGATGAAATCTCTAGGAAGGCCTAATTTCTAGAGGCAATAATCATTTCTCTTACACCCAGGATCGCATTACTGCGCAAGGGGGGAGGATACTCTAGTTATTGCATCAGGGTTTTATAAAAAATAAAATGGGTCTAGTTTTCTTATCACCAAGTTTTCACAAGGTGAGAGCATAATCACCTACCATTTGTTCAAACACAATCAAACAATTGCAAACAAATGTCATTTTAGTGCACCAATGGAAATATTCCTAAACTAAAAATCACAAACAAATGGTTTAAATGATAAATATTCAACAAACGTAGCTGCAAAATCACATGTCAGTAGTTTCACCAAATGCCTTTGACCCACAAAAATTCTAATTCCACATGTTGCAAGTCAAAATTAATAACACAAAAAAACCTATGCTATAAAAGAAAACCAAAATGCCCAACATAAAAGATCATAATAGAAAAACAAAAAATAGAAAGCAAATAGAAAAGGACATAAACCAGAAAGCCAAAGGGAAGAAAAATTCACCAGGTAGATGCATCGCAATAGAGCGAATGTGTTGCTATCTGATAGGCAGATGCGTCACATTTCTGTTGAATGTGGCTTTTCGTACTGCTAATGCGTCACCTTAGAGTGATTGCGTTGTATAGGTTATCAAATGTATCACAACGCATCAAATGTGGCTTGGGAAAACTCAAATGCATCGTTCTGTACTTGTTCCTACAAAAAAGACAGAAAACACAAAAAAAATTGTACAAAACAAAAAAAGAACAGTCGAGTTCACCAATGTATCTAAGGGTTATTTTCCTAAGGTTAGATTATCAAATATCAATAAAGCACAAAACCCAATAAAAACTATCAAGCACAATGGAAACTAAACACAAATAAAATGATTATACCTGTCATTGAAGCTTCCATTATTTACCTTCATAGCACCTTCTAACTTGCTAATTGTTGTGTTTCCCTCAGATTCAATGTGCGAGCAATCTTTGACTATGACAATGTCCTACACAAGCTTTGAAGGATTTGAAGTAACTAAATGAAATCTAAGTGTCTATGCCTATGAAAAAATAACTAAAATTCCAAATAAACTCTAAGCATCAATATGTTAGAATAACGAAGTTCATGTGTCCATCCAAAAATGTGAGAAAAATTGGTATTTTATAAAAAATGCAATTTTGAATGGACAGACGAGATTGAATTTTAACAGAAGCTTAAAATTAGAGGATGAGATTTAATGTGACAAATCCTAATCAGGGTGAGGGAAAAATTATTAAATGAGTGGTCGAGATGTCATTTGAGAAGATTGAATCGACGGTTGAGAATAAATGAGATTTAGACAGAAAAATAAATATTTTCAAAAATCAAGAAGATAAAGACTGCTTGATTTATGAGATTCAAAAAATCAAGAAGATAATAGTTGAACTGAAAAGCAGATTTGGAAAATCAAGAATCTGCTTGATTGCTTGATTTTTGGAAAAATATTACCATTTTGAATTAAATTAATTCAAAATATGGATTTTGTGTGATAATAAATAATTGATTTTCAGATTATTTACTAAAATGAACTGATAGATAGGAATGTAAGATCATTTTAAATAATTTCATTTATTTAAAATGAGGGAAATGTTAAATTTGGCAATTAAATAATTAAAGATAATTATTAATTTAGAGGATATGATCAATGATTAAATAAATTAATAAATTCATTTAATTATGAAAATTAGTGACATATTAAATAAATAAATGAAATTCATTTATTTAATAATCAAGAAGAATAAAAGGACATGAATTATTTAATTAATAGTCAAATGTGGACCATGGAAATAATTAAATGTCCTAGTTATGCTAGGATGAAAGTGGTAAAATAGAGCTTGCAGGCCTAGGTCATTTTTATGTGTCTACACCCTTAACATCCTATTGCATGTTCTGTTTTATCAAACCTCTTATGTTCCAACAAAATCTAGAGGTGTGACCAAATTTATTGCAATTGTAGCAAACAAAATTCCTCTATCTAATTAAATTGTTCCACTGGCTTTGTCTTGATTTGTATTGGTTAGCAACATGTCCAAATCTATTGCATGCATAACATTTTATGTCTCTATGTAAATTATGCATCATAATTCTGCACTCACTTGACTTATGACCATACTTGTAGCAATTAAAGCATTGACCTGAGAATGATGGTCTACTTGTGATCATCTTACTCCTACACTGAGAAGCCATATGACCAAATTTGTTACAAGCATAATAGTAGCCATTAAATCTTTGAGCATTGGGTTGCCTTATCGGATTCCTCCTGGATTCGTTCACTTGGTTTCCTTGCTTGAATTTTCTTTGTCCGAAATTCTTTTGAACATATCTCCTTTGTCCAGATCTGGAGATTTCTCCTTCTTCATATCCAAGAACTCGTTTATCACCATCGGTTCTTTGACCTTTGATTGGTTCATCAAGCTTGGCTAAGCTTGCTTTGAATTTGTCCTTAAACTCATTTGTTGTAGTGAGTTCATCTTTGAGATCATTAAGCTATTTTTCAAGCTCCACTTCATTATTCTTGGTTTGTTCCAATTCATTCTCTAGTTAGTTGCATTGTTCAAACATTTCTTTTAAGGATTGTGCAAGCTTTTCTTCATTTTTATTCATGTCCTCTAACTACTTGGTCATCTTCATCGTGATGGATTATGTCTCACGCTTCAAGGCAACATTCTCTTGGGAAAACTTTCCACATTCTTCTATCTTTTCCTTCAGGGCTTGACTGAGTTGTCCATCTTCACTATTTTTGTTCTTCTGCTTGAGCTGGCCACATAATTCCTTTCTTTTCTCCCTTAATTCATTGATTTTGTCCTTCAATGACTGGATAAATTTTTCTGCATTTTCAAGACTTTCTTGTAGTTCCCGGATCTCAGATTTTGACTGGTCAAGATCATCCAAGGCCACCGCGAGTTGCTATTGCAGACTGCTTGTATCCATTGAATATACTTTCCAGGATCTCCCCAAGCTATTAGACTTCTTTAGAGGAACATGCTCTGATACCAATTGTTGGAAAAATAAGGACTAACAACTGAGAGGGGGGGTGAATCAGTTGTCATAGAAATTTAAGCTTTTTCTAACTTAACTTATCCTTAAACACAGATCTGATGAATGAAAAATTAACCATAAGCAATTAACACATTAGAGAGACAAATAACACCAAGATTTGTTATGTGGAAACCCTATTAGGGGAAAAACCATGGTGGATGTTAGTCCACAAGATTATACTCTACTAAAAGTATAATGAAAACAATAAGGGGAATGCACATGAATTCAAGAAAAAACAATAAGGGGAATGCACATGCATTCAGGAAAAATGCCTAGAGCTCACTGCTCAATTACAAAAGAGGATTCACTGTCCAACAATAGGGTTTGGATTAAAAATATAGAGGGTATGAACTGAGAAAATAGCTTCTTCACAAGCCTAATTATAGTTCCAATTAAGCTCAAAAATTCTTCACACTTCACACAATCTTCTTCACACTTTAATCAGTAAAGATATTCATACATATGCACATAGGAGCACATGAAGCACACTTTCCACCCATCACACAATCGCTCTTATATATCCGCTATAGGAGATTCCATCACAACTTAGTCGGCCAAGAAAATAGAATATAATTGCAATGTCGGCCTAGATTTACAATTAAATTTTTAGTGTGTATCCTCAAAGGTTGGCCACAACATAGTGGAGACCCAAGTTAATATCTCCAACAAAAAAATACTTAAATTAATTTCACCTCAATGATTCACAACATGCTACCACCAACATGTCAACCAAAAACATGAAAAACTGAACATGTGCACAAGATCTTCAACCACGAGCTCACTAATTAATGTGGACGTATCACAAGGATAGAGAATGAACTCGAGACATCTGAGAACACCAAGAAACAATTGAGATAACCATAATCATGCAATCTTTGTTCAGGAACACTAACAGAGACCACATAAACCCTATCAGACCACAACATACTAAAAAATTCACGCAAACCTCTGAAACTTCCTATAGACGATCTAGACATACTCAACAATAAACCCTTTAATCCACACCAACTAATCTTTTACGTATGGAACAAAACACCTTCATGACCATAACAGTTCCACTAGGAACCTGGAACACTTTTTCTTATAATTTTCTCAATATCCTTGACATATACAACAATAGATACCCAAATGCTAATAGTGTTGACATCAATGACAACCACATATCAGCAACACATCCACAACATCCAACAATCTCCCAATAGGAATAACAGGGGGTTTGAACAAGTAATAATAGTAGAGATGAGGAAAAATGTGTGGATAGTCAAGTTGCAGATGCAAAAGCAATAGTTAGAAGTGTTGAAATTGAAGCAAAACAACTAAAGACTAAAATTAACTACTTAGAAAAGGAATTAAAAGATACGAAGAAGATTTTATCATCAATGGAAAGGAGGTTAGTATGCTCTAAAACAATTGAAAAAGAAGCAGACCAAAATGAATGAGATAGATAATGTATTCAATGAAGAGATTCTTCTTGCTCTCAAGAAGTTAAGGAAAGTGCGTGTGTAGATTCTTCTATGTTTGTTGTGGGACCAAATTGATAGTTCCAATGCATCTGGATGGGTATGTTTAGGCTAGGCATGGTCTTGTTTTGTACCCAAACACACTGAAACCATCTGAGCTACATTGTACCGACAATATCTCTTAAGAGTACAAAGTACAAAAAGGCAACAATATTTGACGAGCTATTACTCAAAAATCATGTCACTTAGAAAAAATTCATCTAAGGTTGTAGGATCAACTAGGGACCCTCTACAATAACCTCTCTCAATTTTTGATATCTTTGAGGCATTTTCCTTTAGTGTCAAGTTTAAAAAAGGATCAGATGCATGCAATGTAAAGTTACAAATGGGTGTAACTTTCATTTTGCTCCTCATGCGACCAAACCGATAGTTCCAACATGTCAAAATGGGTGGGTTTATGCTAGGAAAGGTATTGTTTCACACCTAAACATTCTAGAACAGATTGTGCTACATTGTACTAGTGAAGTCTCTTAAGAGACCAAAGTGCAAAGGGGCAACAAAATTTTATGATAGATTACTTGAAAACCATGGCACTTAGAAACATTTTGTTTGAGGCTACAACATCATGTAGGACCCCTCTACAATAATCTCTCTTAGTTTTTGATAGCTCCAAGTCATTTTCCCATGGTGAAGATTTTTTAGTTGATGGAAAACGAGTCAGTTACATGTAGTGTAAAGTTTCAAAGTGGTAATTTTCATTCTATCTTTCATACGACCAAACCAACTATTCCAACATATTCAGATGGGTGGTTTTATGCTAGGAAAGGTCTTTTTTTCAGACCCAAACATGTCAGAACAGTCTGAGTTACATTGTATCGATGAAGTCTCTTAAGAGACCAAAGTGTAAAATGGAAAAAAAATTTGATGAGCGATTACTCAGAAACTGTAGCACTTAGAAATACTTTTTCTAAGTCTATGGGATCACGTAGGGCCCCTCTATAATAACTTGTCTCAGTTTTTGATAGCTCTAAGTAATTTACCTGTGGTGAAGAGTTTTCAGTTGATGGAAAACATGTCAGTTGCATGTAGTGTAAAGTTGCAAAGTGGTGTAAATTTCATTCTATTCATCATATGACCAAAACAACTATTTCAACACGTCCATATGGGAGGGTTTATGTTAGGAAAGGTATTTTTTTGCACCCAAACAAAGTCTCTTAAGAGACCAAATTGCAAAGGGGTAGAAAACTTTGACGAGCAATTACTCAGAAACCATGGCACTTAGAAACATTCTGTGAGGCTACAGAATCACATAGGGCCCCTTTATAATAACCTTTATCAATTTTTTATAGCTCCAAGTCATTTTCCTGTGGTGAAGAGTTTTCAGTTGATGGAAAATGGGTCAGTTGCATGTAGTGTAAAGTTGCAAATTGGTGTAACTTTTGTTTTGTTCATCATACGACCAAACTGGTTGTTCCAACACATTCATATGGGTGGGTTTATGCTAGGAAAGGTCTTTTTTCGCACCAAATGGTTCTTAAAAAGTATGGTGGGTTTCATAAAATGGATATCCATTTTGTAAAAGAAGCAAATATCCATTATTTTTGGCATGTTATATTTTAATAAAAGGGATAAAAAACTTATTGAAATTCAGAAGAGACGTTACAAAAAAGAAGAGGGCTAAAGCCTGAAGAAACCCAAAAGAGCAAGCTAGACAAAGAAAGAGACAAAATCAACCAACACCAACACCAACTCTATCCTCAGCAAGAATCCTCTCTAAGTCCAGACAGAGCTCATGGGGGACCTGCGCCCAATCATCAATCTTTCAGCCGTCCAAATGCTCAAAAACCCATTTGGCCAAGAAATCATCTATCCTATTCCACTCCCTTGGAATATGGATAAAAGAAACTATCTCCATCAAGGAACCAATATGCAAAATTTGTTGCACCATCACCGCCAACTACTAGCTAACATCAAACACCTTTTGTTCATTAAGAAAGTTAATCAAAACCTAAGAATCTGACTCACAAATAACCCTGCACCAACCCAAAGCCTAGGCCCTCTCTAAAGCGTAGAGGATCTCCAAACCTTCCATAAGGTTGATAGTCTACAAACCTTTATAGATAGAAAAGAGGAAAACCACCAAACTAGAAGAGTCACTGCCAACCCCACCAACTCCAGCAGGTCCTGAATTTCCCCTAGAAGAACCATCAATATTAACCTTCAAAGTGCCAACCAGAGGGGGCTTCCATCTCCCCACTCTTTGAACTCATTGCCTCACTTGCCTTCCTCTCCTGCAACAAGTAGAGGTCAAAGATAACCTATGGATACCCAGCCTATCCACCATCTCCACATCCCCTTTCAACAATGGCAACACCACCTCCCCCTTAGCTTCAATCATCTCATGAATCATACCTAAAATTATGTGCCACACCTACTAGACCCATAGGTTTTCACCTCTAAAAATCCTCCTATTCCATTCCAACCAAACCTGCCACAATAAGAAAATAGGCCCAACATACCAAACATCCTACAAAAATGAAGCCAATGAGGGTGGTCGTCCTAGGCTAGTCCAAAAATTCACCAAGGATGAAGCATGAACACAGGGGTTGTTCCAAACTCCCCACCAAAAATTCCAAAGCTACAAAGTAAAGGGACACCGAAAAAAAAAAAAAGAAGAAGAATCCTCACCACACCCACAAAGAACACACATAGAGGGGCCCTCAAAACCCCGCTTCTAAATGTTATCCCATGTCAAACACCTATTCCAATCCAAATTCCAAATAAAGAAGTTACACTTCGGCCAAGAAAACTTATTCCACACCTTCTTCCACCAAGGAACTTCCACCCCCTCGATCCTCTGAGAAAGTAGCATCTGGTATCTAGAAGCAACAGTAGAAGTATCCTTCAGGTTAGGAGACCAAGAAAGAACATCCTCACCCATGAGGGAACTACATCACTTGCTAGAAAGAATATTATGAAGCACCACACACTCCTTCTCCATACCCACTATAGGCCACTCATCGAGATTCTTCCACGTTGCTATCACCAGCTGCCCTTGAAAAGAAAGTGACTTGAAGTCACTCACCCTCAACCAACCAACATCACAAAATCTGACAAAAGTTCAACAAATTAGGAAGCTAAGAAACAATGGGAGGGTATCCATCCCAAGAATCATACCAAAACTGAGCCTTCGTCCCTCATTTACATATCAAAAATAAGCCATCCTTGACAAGCGCAACTCCTTTCTTGAGTGTAGGCCAATTTTTTGAGCTCTTTCTTGCCATAGGGTAACGAGGGATATCTTTCTGAGGGATACCTTGGAAGTACTTATGAGACAAAATCTTGGCCCAGAACTGGTCCTGCTCAATACACCGCCATCAATATAATTTAGCTACCAAAGCCATACCAGCTAACAACGACTGCCTTAACCCCAAACCACCATACTGCTTTGGGAAACACAAAATATCCCATTTTACAAGGCTCCATTTAGAAGACAACAAGAAGCCATCCCATAAGAATTTTCTTGCTAAGGAGTCCAACTCCCTAACAAAACCCATCAAAGCCACCTGAATCATACATTGATAGATGGGGAGAGCCTGAACCATATATTTAAGCAATTGAACACAACCCACAAAGGATAGCCAACGATTGGTCCAATGAGTAACTTTCACATGGAATTTATCCAGAATAGGCTGCCATGAATCCCTTGGTAACCTGCCCACTGAGATAGGAATCCCAAGGTAAGACAAAGGAAGAGCCCCAATTTGAAACCGTAGAATATGAGCAATTCTCCTCTGAATGGAATCCAGAGTGTTGAAGAAAAAGATGGAAGACTTGCCTTCATTAATTTATTTTCTTGAGGCTAGAAGATAAATATCTAGAACCTTACACAGATTCATGGCTTCCCAAATAGTGGTCATACCCATTAAAGTTGTATCATCCACAATCTGCAAATGAGACTGCAAGGGTAAATCACCTCCCCACCACCAGCCCATGAATGAGGCCCAACTCCACATGTCTTCTCAATTAGCATCCCAAACCCTCAACTAGTAGAAGAAACAAGTAAGGAGAGAGGGGTTCGCCCTACCTCAATCCATGAGAAGCATCGAAAATCGTAGAATGCTCCCCATTAATTAAAATGGAGAATGAGACCAAAGTAACGTAGCTCATGACCCATTGAATCCACTCATCTCCAAAACCAAAATCAACTAGAACTTTCTGGAGGAAGGACCACTGGACTCTATCATATGCCTTAGCCATATCAAGCTTGATAAACATTGCTTTTTCTTTTGATTTGGTCATAGAGTGAATGGTCTCCACTACAATAACAACTCCATCCAGAATCTGCCTACCCTCCACAAAACCACTATGCTCCTTAGAAACGAACACCTTAAGCCACTTTTGTAGCCTGCTAGCAATTATCTTGGAGATAATCATATAAAAAACATTGCAAGGAGATATGGGATGAAAGCGGCTTAACCTATTAGCCCCTCACATTTGGGAATGAGAGCAAGTAGAATTTAGAGCCTTTAACATCTGCTTATTCCTCTGAGATTCTTGGACCACTGCCAATAAGTCCAGCTTGATAATCTCCAAAAACTCTTGAAAGAACTCAATCAAGAAACCATTAGGGCCCAGGGCTTTCCCCTTCTTCATTTGAAACATAGTCCCCTCCAGCTCCTCTAGATAAATCTCTCCCATAAGATGATCCATCATTTCCCTAGAAACCAAGGGATACAAGAAAGGACCTGAGCTTCCTCAATAGAACTACCCTGCGAATCCTCCTTGAATAAGGAAGCAAAATACTGCACAACTTCATTTGAAATATCATGAAATGAAGAAAGAGTCTCTCCCCTATCATTGAACAAAATAGGAATAGAATTACCATGATGCTTAGCCTTCACAGAATTGAAGAAAAAAGTAGAATTTCTATCTCCTTCTTGAAGCCACTCAACTTGGGCTTTTTGTTTCCAAAAGACTTCCTCCCATAGCTCTCACTCATCCAAAGCTTTCAAGGCCCTTGACTCCTCTTGCAATAGATCCTCAGTCACCCCATTCTCCCTAATTATCCCTGTAATACCATCCAACTCAGCCTGTGCAACAAACTTTGCATGGAAGATATTTCTGAAGCATTGTTGATTTCAACGCTTACATTGATACTTGAAAAACTAAAGAAGCTTATCAAAGACATACATTGTAGTACCATAGGATGGTCTACCATACCTCCACCACTAAGCTACATAGCCATGGAGATCAAGATCATGCAACCACATAAGCTGAAACTTGAAGGAGGGAGTCTGAGGCACCCGAGCAGAAGAGATAGTAAGATTTATAGGCCAATAGTCCAAACCCCTCTAGTCCAAAATCTCAGAGCTAGAAGACCACATACCACCAACCCAAAAGTAGGAGACCATGAATCGATCCAGGAATTCCACAATGTAATTATCACCAACCCTCTGATTGTTCCAAGTAAACTAACCATTGTCGGGCTTGATATCAACAAGATTTAGAGTTGAGATATTGTCTTGAAGCAGCAACACAGAGGGCTCTAGCCTCACAATACCACCTCGTTTCTTAGCAAGCTCAGTAATAGCATTGAATTCACCCCTAATAATCCAAGGGTGGTAAGGAACCATGTTACAGATAGATCAAATATTGGACCACAAGAGATGCTTTCCTTGCAACTCCATAGGTGCATACACGTTGGAAAAAAGAAAAATTCCCCTATCTCAAAACAAGAAGCCACCTTGGAGAGAGAGGACTTAAAGGACACCCACCACTAGGGGAAAATATCTTGAGGGTTCCATAAGCAAGCCATATCCCCAAAAGATCCCTGAATGCTAATGCACTAGAATTCACCATTCCTCCATAGCTTAGGCACTAAGCCCGTCACACACTCAACAGAAAGCTTGGTCTCCTGCAAAAAAAGGACATCAGGAGAATGACATCTAACCAAATCACAAACAACTTTTTGTCGAGGGCCAATGTTCAAGCCCCTAACATTCCATGAAATAAAAATCATTTCAAGGGGCTTGAGAAATGAGAATCCAGAGTCTTGACTGACCCTCACTCCACCAAAGTCTCCCCTACCATTTTAATCTTCTTTGAATCTTTCTTCTTACCAAGATTAGAAGATTTCCTTTCCCCCCCTTTCTTAAGATCTTTTTGCATAAGGCCCAACTGAGGAGACAAATTACTATTCTTACCCACCTTAATTCCCATTCTCTGCGAGGGATGAGACAAATCCTCACCACCCTTCAAAACTTCAGTAGCAAGACCCGATGCCTCCTAAGCCACCATCTACAAATCTATGTCCAAATTTAAAGTCTCGTCAACCTAAAAAGCAATAGGGACACTAGAACTAAGCCCCTTCTACCCTGAACCTCCCATGTCCTACTCCAAGCACATTAAGCCTAGATTCACCTCCTGTTGATTAAGATCATCCAAAACCTCAAACCTGTTAAAAGTACCCTCATCTTGTCTTTCTGTCAAAGTCATCTTTTGTACCCTATTTATGTTGCAAGCTTTGACAGGAACAAATCCCCTAGTACCAACCACCTCACAAGGAGCAAGACCCTTCCCCTTATCCACCCCAAGAGGGTTGTGAGGAGGAAATGATGGCTGAGACTCCACATGCTTAAATCTTGGGAATCTACATTGCAAGTAGCCATATTCATGACAAATATGACAACGGAATGGAAGGGTCTCATAATCCAACTGTTGCACCCAAGAATGGGAGCCCACACTCATGTCCATAACATCTAGTAAAGGTTTACTCAAATCAATTTCAACACAAATTCAAGCAAAAGTCATCACCTTTTTACCTAGGGTTTGTGTCGAAGCTCCAACTGGTTTTTTGAGCAACGAGGAAAGTAAGTGCAAAACATCCTCTTGACAACATTCCACTAGAAACTAAGGTAGCCGAACCCACACCAAAATGTGATTCAAAAGCTCCTCTAAAGGGTTGAAACCCGCATGCCAAGGTTTGAGAAACAAACCCACTTGGTTATGGAAATAAGGGCCCCCCTCAAAAACCCTATTGCGATCTGCTATGTAGTTAAAAATGACCATGAAGTAATTATTTTCTAGTAACGTAATCTCCATCTCCCCCTCTGGCTCCCACATCCGTTGGGCCCGAGACTCCAAAAACTGAAGAGAGATCATCATCCCCAAAAATTTGCAATATAGAGAGTGCTTTGAATAATATTCAACATCTTTGGAAATCATCTCTAGTGGAATCACCAGTTTTGTCCTTTCCTTACTATGCTCCAAACACCCATTAATCTTCATGATCCGAAAGCCACCTGATAAGCCCGCATCGACAAACTCTATATTTAGAGAGAATAGGTTATTATCAAAAACCCTAGTACTTTTCCTTGGTGACTTCGATCCAATCACAACATGGAAATCCATACCCAAAGAAGCCTGAGAAGATTCCCCTCAAGACATGGCATCCACAATGCCCACACCAGGCATGCAAAGAAGAATGCAAAAAAATTAGTTTGTGGGCACCCCACACCAAACCCCAAAAGCCCTTCAAACACTCCACACCACTGTAGGAGAAGGAAGGGACTGCGATGATTCAATCCAAACATGACTTCCACCCCACAAAGCCCCTCACCCAAGCCCTCACCCACGTGGGAACCCAACTCAGAAAAAAACACCAAACCCGCAGGTCCCAAGCCGAGCATGAGAGAAATATGCAAGAAGAAAAGGAGACGCAACCCTAAACAAAGCACACATAGGGCAGAGACAATAAATGGTATAAAATTAAAAAAGAACCCCCCAATTCAAACCAGATAGCCCCCCAGATTTGTACAGAAGCAGAAAAAGTCAGTCACGAGCTAGGGCATGGGTGCCCTAGCTTGACCAACCAGGTTGCAGATCAACGCGCCATCATTCTAGTTTGTTATATTAATATAAAATATATAATATAATTTGTTCATATTATCTATTAATATATTATATATAGTATTAATATATTATACTCAATATTAATATAATATTATATATAACATACAATACTATAATATTATATTAAATAATATAATATATAATATTATTTATATATAATAATATATAAATTTTAATGTGAAGGGAAAATATATATTTGTCAATAACGGATATCCATTACCCAATAACCAATATTTGTTACTTAAAGCTCATAGCAGACTGTGCTTAGCTTTGTAGAAGCATGATGCCAAGAATAGATATTCATTATATCAAAATTAAAAAAATCTATAATATATTGAATGTTATATTATATAATATGTATTATATGATATACAATATATATTGCATATTACTATTATTTTTAATATGTATTATATATTATATTTATAATGCATTTTAATATCCCTCCTATATTGTATTATTATATATAATGTATTCTTATTATATATTATATTATATTATATATTGTATTATGTGCTTTAATTTCTCCCTCCCTACCTACCTAGATAAATCTCTCTATCTCTCTCCTTCCATCTCTCTCAGGTATGTCCCTCTCAAGTCTCTCTCATCAAGGTCTTTCTCTCTCTCAGGTCTTTGTTGGGTCTCTCCTCTCATCGCCCTCCCTCTATCCCTCCCACCCCTCTCTCTCTCATGTCTCTCCCTCCATCTATCCCTCCTACCCTCTCTCTCTTAGTTATCTCACTCCCTCTATCCCTCCCATTGTATCTCTCTCTCTCTTTGGTTTCTCCCTCCCTCCCTACCTAGATAACTCTTTATCTCTCTCCCTCTCTCTCTCTTATGTCTCTCCCTCTCAAGTCTCTCTCCATCTATTAGGTCTCTCTCTCCCTCTTTGATCTCCCTCCCTCTATCCCCCACCCCCTCTCATGTATCTACTTCCATTTATCCCTCCTACCCTCTCTCTCTCTCTCTTAGGTATCTTGCTCCCTCTATCCCTCCCACCATCTCTCTCTTTGGTTTCTCCCTCCCTCTCTACCTACATAACTCTCTCTATCTCTCTCCTTCCCTCTCTCTTAGGTTTATCCCTCTCAAGTCTCTCTCTCTCTCTCTATCCATCCCACCCTGCCTAGACAACTCTCTCTCGCTCCAACCCCCCTCAAGTCTCTCTTAGGTCTCTCCATCTCAACTATCTCTCTCTCACACCCCAACCCACTCTCAGGTCTCTCTTGGGTCTCTCTCTCATCTCCCTCCCTCTATCCCTCCCTTTATCCCTCCTGCTCTCTCTCTCTTAGGTATCTCGCTCTGTCTATCTCTCCCACCATCTCTCTTTGGTTTCTCCCTCCTTTCCTACCTAGATAACTCTCAATCTCTCTCCCTCCCTCTCTCTCGTGTCCCTCCCTCTCAAGTCTCGCTCTCTATCTCTTAGGTATCTCTCTCCCTCTTTGATCTCGCTCCCTATATTTATCCCATCTGCCTATCATGTCTCTCCCTCCATTTATACCTCCTACCCTTTATCCCTCCCTACCTAGATAACTCTATCTATCTCTCTCCTTCCCTCTCTCTTAGGTCTATCCCTCTCAAGTCTCTCTCATCCAACTCTCTCTCTCTCTCTCAAGTCTTTCCCTCCCTCTATCTCTCACACACTACCTAGAAAATTCTCTCTTGCTCCAACCCCCTCTCAGGTATCTCTTGGGTCTCTCTTTCAAGTCTCACCATCTCTCTCTCAAGTCTCTCCCTCTCTCTCACAAGTCTCTCCCTCTCAAGTCTCTCTCTCACTCCAACCCCCTCTCAGGTCTCTCTTGGGTCTCTCTTTGGTCTCCCTCCCTCTATCCATCCCACCCCCTCTCTCTCATGTCTCTCCCCCCACCTATCCCTCCTACCCCCTCTCTCTTAGGTATCTCACTCCCTTTATCCCTCCCACCCTCTCTCTCTCATTTCTCCGTCCCCCCTACCTAAATAACTCTCTTTATCTCTCTCCCTCCCTCTCTTTGGTTTCTCCCTCCCTCCCTACCTAGATAACTCTCTCTATCTCTCTTCCACTCCCTCTCTCTCCCTTAGGCTCTCTCTCAAGCATCTCCATCTAAAGTCTCTCTCTTAGGTATCTCACTCCCTCTATCCCTCCCACCCTCTCTCTCTTTGGTTTCTCCCTTCCTACCTAGATAACTATATCTCTCTCCCTCCCTCCCTCTCATGTCTCTCCCTCTCAAGTCTCTCCATCTCCCTCTTTGATCTCCCTCCCTCCATCCCTCTCATCCCCTCTCATTTTTCTCCCTCCATTTATCCCTCCTACTCTCTCTTAGGTATCTTGCTCCCTTTATCCCTCCCACCATATGTATCTCTTTAGTTTCTCCCTCCCTCCCTACCTAGATAACTCTATCTCTCTCAAGTCTATCCCTCTCAATTTTCTCTCTTTCTCTCTCTCATGTATCTCCCTCACTCTATCCCTCCCACCCTACCTAGAAAACTCTCTCACTCCAACCCCCTCTCAGGTCTCTCTTGGGTCTCAATCAAGTCTCTCCCTCTCTCGAGCTCATGTCTCTCCCTCTCAAATCTCTCTCTCACTCCAACCCCCTCTTAGGTCTCTCTTGGGCTTCTCTCTGGTCTTCCTCCCTCTATCCCTCCCACCTCCCTCTCTCTCATGTCTCTCCCTCCATCTATCCCTCCTACCCCCTCTAGGAGCTCTTAGGTATCTCGCTTGCTCTATCTCTTCCACCCTCTCTCTCTCTCATTTCTTTGTCCCTACCTACCTAAATAACTCTCTATCTCTCTCCCTCCCTCTCTCTCATGTCTCTCCCTCTCAAGTCCCTCTCTTTGGTTTCTCCCTCCCTCCCTAGACAACTATCTCTATCTCTCTTCCACTCCCTCTCTCTCCCTCTCAAGAATCTATCTCTCTCCCTCCCTCTCTCTAATGTCTCTCCCTCTCAAGTCCCTCTCTTTGGTTTCTCCCTCCCTCCCTAGACAACTATCTCTATCTCTCTCCCACTCCCTCTCTCTCCCTCTCAAGACTCTCTCTCTCTCATGTCTCTCTCTCTCTCCCTCTCAAGTTTCTCTATCTATCTATCTATGTCTCTCTATCTATATCTCTCTCATGTCTCTCCCTCCCTCTATCCCTCCCACCCTACCTAGACAACTCTCTCTCACTCAACCCCCTCTCTCACACATTCTCTCTCCCTCTCAACACTCTCTCTCTCCCTCCCTCCCACACCCTATCTCTCTCGAATTCATATAATTATGTATTATATATTATATGTTATATATATACTATATTATATGTTATATAATATTATACTATATTATATAGTATATAAATTATATTATATATTATATTGTATGAATAGGGAAAATATTCAACATATTTGAATTTCTTAAAAATGGATGTTCATTTTTAAAAGCGGATATCCATTTTTAAAAAGAAAATATTCGTTCCTTAGACCACATACACCCTATGTTTGAAGACATTAGGGGGTTTGTTTTGAGCTGCAAGTAACATATATCGGTTACTTAGGAATATGATATATGGACATTATGTTGCATAATGGTATTTGTTATGGACAAAACGAGTACCCATTTTGTTATGTGTAAATTATAAATATGTAACCATTACACATATTATATAAAATATAAAATAATATAAAATAAATAATTTAGTATTATAATACTATATAAATAATATAATATATTAATATTATATAAAATATTATATATTATATTATATATGATATCTTACATATATTATATAGCCTTATATATATATAATATATTATATTATTAATGTATAAATATATATTAATATATTATATAACCTAATATAAAATATATATAAATATTATATAGCCTTATATATAAATAATATATTATATTATTAATATATTATATAACCTAATATAAAATATACATAAATATTAATAAGAATGTACCAATAAACATATATTTGTTACAAAATAATAGATATTTGTTATTTTGTTGACATTAATAGATATTTGTTTTGCTTTGGTACTTGGCTTGGGGACTACCAAGCCTAAAAGTCAACAACACCAATGTTGTTTACAAGGGTTCTACGAGTTTTTCAGACTTCATCCTTCGTGCTAACGACTTTTTTTCATCCAATTTTGATGAAACAAAAAGGGTTTGTTCAACAAATTGTCAACATTATACCAATATAAGATATGCTTTATTTTGAATTTAATAGATAATTATTATTGATTTTCTACATGCACTATGTAAAGTCCTTATTGATAGGTTGATTGAAAAACATCTATAACTTTTAAACAGTAATAGATTTTTTGAATTCGAAAGATGCACCACACACTATGCTTCACAAACTATTGTTTAAAAAGAATTGAATTTTATAATTTTTTGACCAAGTTAGGGTGGTCAAACAAATGGTTTTTAATATTTTTAAAAAATACTACTAGAAAATTAATAACTAATTATTTACTTGCAAAAAAATTACAAAAAAATATGTGTCACATCCGAGCATATGTCCTCTACTTATATTGAAAGATTCATTAAAAAATATATATTTTTTCTCATCATTAGGGTGGTTGGACAAACACCTGATTTTTATTTTTATTTTCTGAAAATTTAGTACTACTCCATTGAAATTTCAAATTTTAACCAAATAGATTTACTTTTTTCAAAAAAAGGACAAGTAGCTTAGAAACTACACTCAATTTTTTACAAATTTTATTCTTACATATTTTTCAAATTATGTTAATAACCTATTCAAATTTTTATGTCAAGTTGTGTAACTCTATTTTTCCGAATTTTCATTGCCACTTAGAGGCCTAGTTTGGCTCCTCATGATCCTGCACTGCCCCATGTCTTTATATACTATAGAAGAAAAATACATTGCAGTAGCATCTTGTTGCACACAAGTTTTGTGGGTGAGGCAAACATTAAAGGATATTAAAGAGGTATACATGATGAATCAATTTCTATCTTTTGTGATAATACATGTGCTATCAATATATCAAAGAATCTGATAATGCATTCAAGGACAAAGCATATCTCAATCCAGTATCACTTTTTGAGAGAGAAGGTTATAGAAAATGAAGTGAAGCTTGAATACGTACGTATAAAGGATCAGGTTGTTGATATATTTACTAAGGCTCTTCCTAAGGATACTTTTGAGTATATCCAAGAGAATTTGGGGGTTAGTATCCCTCTTTTGAACTAGATGCATAAGGGGATGCATCAATCCAGTGGATCTCAAGATTCATTTTTTGTTTGGATTGATGTTGGTGGCTACCTCTCAAGGGAGTAAGTAGTGGAATTATTGGTTATTACATAATGAGTGAGAGTTGCCATTATGCAATGGTTGTTGATTGATGCAGTTTGGTGTGTGCTCCTAAGGGGGAGTATGCAAAGAAATGGTAAATAGTATGATTAATGTCAAAGGGAGAATGAATGATGCAAATTTTTTTTCCTTTTCCATTGATGTCAAAGGGGGAGAGAGCAATGTGAAAAATGTTTGATTGAGAAAAATGAAAAGATTCATGTGAAAGAAAGTAATGATTTAGTTGTGTAAGGGGGAGAAAAGAGATAATAAATTGGTATGGAGCAGTATGTTGGTGATCAAAGCTATTGTGTTTTTTTTATGGTTTTTCACATCATGTGTTGTCAGCAATGACAAAGGGGGAGATTGTTGCAAGTATAAGTAGTTGGTGTTGTTATTGGTGTCAACTATATGAGAAAGAGTGTTGTAAGGATGTGTAGTTGGTTTTGAAGTTGGTGTTGTCCTTAATGATGCTTTGATTATTTGCATTATGTTTTCATTAGTAAGCTACTGGTTTCAACCTCTAGTGTTGCTTTGATAATATTTTTTCTATGGATGTATGGTTGAGTTTCTTGTAGTTGGCTTGATGGTGTTGAGGAAGTACTGAAGATGTTGATGATATGTTTCTAGTGCTTGGTTTCCAAGTGGTTTTGAGAAAATTGAATAAAAAGAGGAAACATTGTGTTGTAGTGGTGTTCTATGTTGCAGAGTAGCGTTCCTAACTCTGGGACTTCCTTGTTATCATCATATTTATAAAAAAATTGTGAATCTCCTTCAATATCTAAAGACTGGACATTTTTCTAAGCACAGAACTTGAGGCCTTAATAAAGGGATCCAAACTCTATACCTCATTATTGGTTTCATGTTGTAATCTTTTTGAAAGGGCCCATAAGAGGACTACCACATCATCTCTCAAAATGCTTCTTACACATGAGGCCATGGGATTAGCTCAGGAAGCCCCATCAAAATTTAATTTTAGTCTGCCTATCAAATTAAAGTATAGATCTTTAATTATTTCTACTAATGCCCTCATTTCTCACCAAAAACATATATATATTATTTTCTATGTGGTTTTTGATCAACTCATCTAGTTTTTTTAAAATACATTTTTACATCCTATGTTTCATTCTACATACATTAAAGAAAAAAATTATTTATTTTTTCAAAATCAGTGGGGAGTATGTTTTTTTTTTTTTTTTAAATATGTCAATTTTTAAATATGTCAACTTTGAAAATTAGTAAAAAAAATAGATTTATCAAAAAATTATGACAAAAAATACATGTACGTCGGGGTGATCCCACAATACTGATTTACAATTTCGTTGAGGAAGGAAAATTACAAAAATGCTCCCATGATTTTTTTTTTGAGGGTTTACTGAAATTGGGATATTCTTATTGACCCAAAAAGGGGTTCGTATGGACCCTAGTTCAAGCAAACCCTATTTAATGATGAGACCCACTTTTTGACATTTTTTTAAAATGAAAACAATGGAAAACTCAAAAACAAGGGGGGTTCGCTCGAAGCAGGGTCCATATGAACCCCCCTTTTTCCCCCTTCCCCTCTTCTTCTACCAAATCTCTACAAAAAATTTCTTTCAAAGCTCGGGTTGAGGATGAAAATGGAGAAGACATCACAGACCCAACTGGATGATGGTAGTCCTCGAAATGAGCTATCCATTGAATATAATTTTAATATGTTTTGGTTTTATTATTACATATTTGTTTAGTTTTATTAAACATAGGTTTTTCACCAAAAATCAAGCTCTTTGTTCTGCACATGTGGAAAAATAGTAGATTATCAATACAAAAAATTGATATCATTGATCTAGTTAAAAAAATTGAATTTTGATAAATACAAAAAAAATTATGTTGTATACAGTCTGCCTATGTTTGAATTGTAATTGGTTTGACTTCAAAACTTGATTAAAGAAAAATATTCAATAAAACACTATGAAACCAAATGAACTTGTTAGATATCATAGTTGCAAATCTAAATTAAAAATAAAATAAAAAATATCCTTCATAGAAAAAAAGTTATGTTGTTTACGGTGAGCATCACTCCTTAAAAATAGTGTTTATGGATAAAAACTAGTTTTCAAAGGAGATGGAAAAAGAATCACAATCTGATTCAATTTTTTTTAAAAATATATATATATATTTAGAATCTATAGACAAAATGTCACAAATCATTAGTTTGCATCATCTTCAAATTCTTCATGGTTTAGCAGCTATAGGTGCCCAAAAGTGAAGATTTAGTTAAAAAAAATCAATTCAATGTCCATTTTGGCCAAAAATTGTAAACTAGTATTGTGGGATCACCCTACAAGTAAATCAACTTAACTAAGCTTTCACCAAATGGATTTACAATATAATTAATAGAACTCAAATTTGGAGGTGAGAACATACATAATACTATTATATTTTTAGGTCAAGAAATAGGTCCACTTCATGTGTTCTTAAAATTTGACCCTCTTAATCTCCACCATTTAAAAAAAAAATGGTAGTCTATAAACTAGATTTTAAGTACTAGTATTTTTGTTCATATCACATCATCAAATTTTGAGTAGAAGTATGTCAAATTGTTCATTGAATTTCAACTTTTATTGATTGATGAAATAAGTGATCACTTTTGACCCCCTTTTGTCCCTCCATTTCCATGCATCTACCCATTCATCAATACTACCAACCCTTGCAAACATAAGGAAGCATAAAACAAAATAAGACACCTTTGATGAAGTAAAAAAAAGTAATTTTCAAACCACACAAATCAATTTTGTTAATAGGAGAAAAGTCCATAATCATGGATTTATTCTTGACAATTGAATTTGTCCCTACATGAAATCAATAGAAAATTCTAATTCCAAGTTAATCATTAATCTAATATTAACTATTTTAGATCTTGAGACTTATAGGATCTAAATCTTCTTCATTCTCTATACATTCATCATTTAATTTATTTTTATTTATTTTTTTACACTCCAATTACTAAATATTCAAATCAACTTAACTCTTTAAAATTGACCTAAATTACACTTCAATTTTTTTTATGTTCCTTAATGCTAAAAGTGAGTTTAAAAATTAAGTTGCCTTTACTGACGTAAACCTCATAATTATTAGTTTCATTTAAAATAACTTGAACTAAGTGGTAATTGGTATCCCATATTTTACATGGCATCCCCCGAGTTACCACAAACAGTGACCTTTAACTAGTTCAACTACCGAAGCTGCCTATATTTCATGTAACCCTTTTAGCTGCATTAATTGTAAATACTGAATGTGGATAACAGCATAATTAGCCCACCAAATTTTCACAGCGCAAATTTAAACAGGAAAGCTGCAACATGCAGGTAAGCTTCTTTCAGCGATCATTAAGTTTTAAGTCCTTATCAGTGATGTGAAATAAAGAACTTTTTATTAACGATTATTAACTTTTTATCGCTCATGTAAAAGATGGGAAACGGTTTTTTTTCATAAATGTGTGATTCAAACGTAGAAGTTTCAGATCATTCTTTGGATCCATCATCAAAACTAAAAAAGTAGACAAAAGTTCGTAATTTGCATTAGTTGTATGAAATGAATTCTTAGGAATATCATTAACTCACTGTATTTCCAAACAACAAATTTAGCCCCATTGCTGAGGATCATGAATGTTCAGAACCTAAACAACCTGCTAGTTGAGGATTCTATTTGATCAAAACAAAAAAGAAGTAATTGCACGAGGGAAATTCGCAAGCCGAAAATTGACTAGGTCGAGTACATTAATAAGTTTTCAGCAGCCTAAAGAGTTTGGAAAAGCTCTATGTATCTGTGTATAAAGTCTGAATAAAGGAATTTGACTTTGTTCTTAACTGTTGGATTAATCGTGGTACTATGGGAGTTGATTTCATGGAGATCTGGACGAAGATACTGATCTGAAAATTCACAAACACATGTTGGTGTGAGACAAACCTAGTCTGAACAGAAACAAAAACAAAGCAAAAAACTTAACGTTGTCTTTTTTACGATTACTTATTTCCGGCTAACTCAGCTTTCGAATGGGCAATGCCTTAGTAATACCACTATTTTAACATATTGGCCACCAACGAGCAAAAGGGTGATTGACAAGCAGGATTCGAATCCCACAAATCCTCTAACCATTGCATTTTACAGACGTAATTAGAAGGACGTATAATAAGGCATGGGTACCAACAGCAGCTTTTGACATAAGGTGATTATGAAGATATAATTCTGGTTGGAGGAGAGGCGAGGTTCGTAATTAATTAGGGCTGTTAATTTTATTGGAACATATGTTGCAGAGCATAACAAAGTACCATCAGGTGAATTATATCTTCTATAAAGACACAGAAAGCTTCAAGAAGTAAAACTACAATTTCCTTTGAAAGAGAAAATGTGTTAATTTTTTATCATTTCATTCTGTTTTGTCTTTCCTATATTACTAATCGAACTGCAACAAAATTCAAAGCTTAACAAATCAGCAAGTTTCTGGCAGAAAATTGTGTCCAAGTTTTGAATGATCATATTTCCTGATTTATCACCAGGATGATAGTTAGATCTGTCATCAGTATGCTAGCTGAATAACTGTGGAAATATCAAATACTTGATCAAAGTTTCATCTAGAAGAGAGAAAAAGAAAGACAGGAAATAGATTCTTATGGAGTTCTGGACTAGATGATTTGCAACATGGCAATGGCAACCTTATGCCTAGATCACACCATCTGATGTTTTTTCAAACCAATCTTTCATACATAGTTATAATATATACTGTTTAGTCTTCCAGGCATGACACAAACATAATGTCAGATATGCACAAGCAAAAGCAGACTGTGATCAGAAATAATAAATCGTTCAAACCAAAAGCGCTTACGTTTGGTTGATGCTCCTGCGTCCTAGACATTGAAAGTCGGAAGATCCGTAAGGCTGTTTAGGAGTCATAAGCTTGTATTGTCAAGGCTGAACTGGCCTACCTGACGTTGCCGTTTATTTCCAGCAGCAAGAGAAAGCTGAGCAGAATTCCGCCTTTCCAGAAGAGCTTTCAAGGCCTCTTGGATGGTCGAAACGGAGGGATTTGGATTTTCGTCTTCCTCGTCCTCATTGTTTGTGACAAGAAATACATTCTTGACCCTCCCGCCTAGCGTAGTCATCTCGGCCTTGACCGCACGCAGGCGAAGAGCTCTTAGGGTTTTAATGACATCTGTCAAGAGCTCCGGACGGTCATCACAACACAAGGAAGCGCGTATCAGCAGCCCTTCCCCCTCCGAATCCACGCACACTTGGTCCGTCTCGCCGGGCACGGGGCTCCCTTGCCCTATGTCCGACGCCATCTGCTTCAGTTCTTTAACATGCTCGATTACCTCCGCCAGCAAGGAAGCTTTATCAGTCTGCACAGGTAATAAATATTACTAAGGCTAGTCTTCTGATTGAGTTGGTAATAAATAAGGTTTGAGCTGGTGAACTTACTTTGATGGCACTGGGAAGCAGACTGCGAAGGGTGGCAAGATGAGTGTTGATCCGTTCCCGCCTCCGGCGCTCGGCTTCGCTGTGGCTCTTGGAGGCGGCTAGGGCTTTGGCTTCCACTATCTCTTGCGGCGTCATATGCCCCTGAAGAACAAGGGACGAGCGGCTTATGCTTTGATCGTATGAGAGTTGCAGCGGTACCCCAAACCCCGAAAACGAAGATGAAGGAGAAGAACAAGCTCCTCCTATTACGGCCATCTGGTCACGGACGCTGGACACATGGAAGGGCGATACAGACCCTTGAGCCATGCTTTTATTGCTGTGGTAGCTGGTACATGCTCCGAGAGCGGACCAGGTCGAATATGTGATTTCACTTGCCGGGGGCTGCATCGATCTGCTTCTGCTGCTTGTGGGATGCATGTTGAGTGCAATGAAATCTTAGGCCTGCTATTTCAAGCAAAACAGCCTTGAGAAAACGCAGTGCGCACTGATCCCTGGATCTGCAAGTGTCGGAAAAGCAGTTTTCATTCCCGCAGCTTCAAATCCTTTTCGTTCTTTGCCTGTCCATCTCACTTGTCAAGCTCCATACCAAAATGACAAACGAAAGATAAAAACAGTATGTCCAGTCTTCACCTGCACAGAATCCTCAACGTGATTGTCAAATATTGCCTTACCGACAATGATCTCAATCTCTATTCGGCGCTTAGGGACAAGAAAAAACAAGAACAGTTTTCGAATGCTGCTTGAATCACACTAGTTTTCAAAATATCTTAGGGAGACGCAAACGCAGCAGTTTCTTGCATCGATATTCTCGAGATTCCTTCCCCGAATAATGCCTCCTAAAGGAGAATAACTCTGAAATTTAGCGTGGCCGTAACCAAGCGCAGTAAAATTATAGTCCTTCACACATTCTTCTTCTTTGGCTTTGCGTTGCTCGCCGTATATCTTTCCCTTTCTATCTTTCTGTCCCATTTCCACTCCGCTTTTTTTTTCGCACGGCCTTGTTGTCGTTCACGATAAAGACAAAGGCTTAAATTTGAAGGCCGTAAATGACCGTATCTACTCTTTAAACCATAGAACACAATCAAATATTCTTCGGAGGTCACTATGGATCATGGATTGCTGTTTTTGGATTTGATCATGTATGTGTATTTTCATATACATAATGAAATTCAGAAATAGTATAATAAAACATTTTATGGATTCTGAAAAGCTGATATCATTAATGGATCATGGAATTTGACTCAAAATAATCAAAACAAAAATTTACACAGTTAAATTTATACAATCAAATTCAAAAACAATTATAATTTACTTGATTTGACTTTAATTAATATAGATGATTGATAATTTTTGTATTATATCTTCTGGAAATACAATTATTAAAATATGAGACAAATTTACATGAATTCCAAATCATTCATAACAGGAGACAAATTTACATGAATTCCAAATCATAACAGGACAATACATAAGAGATGAGGTTCTATTTGAATCCTAAAGAATTGACGCCCTTCAATTTTTAATCCTAAACTTTAAAATGCTTTCTTTTGAAATTACAAACAACAATCTAAATTTGACATGAACCCCCCAAAAGAATTCGAACATACAAAAAGTTAATAACCTTTCGTGTTTTCTTTTTTAATCTGAACTGTATTCGCTTTTCAAGGGCTTTGCTCCATGAATAACCGCCATAAAATATTTTACTGGGACGAATTGAGCACAATGACATTTTAAAAAAATTTCTCAAAATTTTCGCAAAGAAATTTGTTTCGCCCGAGGCCTATCAGGTTTCAATTCAACAGCCGTTATAGAGACTGCGTGCTAGGGCGACACGACAGTCGGCACTGACGGCCGCCGTCTCCCGGCATTCTTCTCTTTATTTATGCGTACGGTACAGAATTTTCTGCGCCTGTCCCCCTGTGTAATCCTAATTAATTTGAAGGCCAAGCCTTTATGCCCACTTTTATTTGACTTGAATTAATAGACCATTATTCAGTTGTCCCGCGCCTTTA
This sequence comes from Sequoia sempervirens, assembly GCA_007258455.2. Lineage (NCBI taxonomy): Eukaryota > Viridiplantae > Streptophyta > Pinopsida > Cupressales > Cupressaceae > Sequoia > Sequoia sempervirens. The sequence goes on along the minus strand of VDFB02058242.1, from coordinate 723,915,143 downwards.
CTTTTGATGAAAATAAGCAGTGCTCTGTGGTCTGTGAATGGCGATTCGCAGGTCAAAAAGGTAGGCGTGGGAGAGAACTTGAAATGAACCAGAAATTTGATGCAGTAGGTTAGTGTGAACAAGCCTTCCTTTCTGTAAAAGTTGTCGCCAGTCGTGAGTAATCTCATGATTATGTGCTGCATAAAATTCAATCCGCCAAAAGACAGAAAAGAATCTGGTAAAGTGGAGGAGAGTAGGTAGGCAGGAAGGGCGTGGCGTGGCGCACCTCTACGCCGTCCATGCTGGAGGTTAATGTCCATGAATGGTACGCGGAAAAGCATTCTGTCACAATCACGGAAAAATTTGTCTCTCCTGTGTAAAAATAGTGGAAATTCATGAATTACCAACTGTCATGGTGCGCAGAATTTTATCACGTTTTGGTCTGCCACTACGATTGAAACTTACTGCGGCTTTATACGCGATTAGCTTTCACATTTGCACTAAAAAATTTTAATGTTTTTTATTAGTTCTTAATGTAATTATTAGTGATAAATGGTTTTAAAAGTTAGCAAGGAATTGGGTTGTGATTTTTTTCATATATTTTTTTAAATAAATAAAATATTATTTTATTTAAATATTTATTTATTAAAGAAGAAAGGTTGAAAAATAATTTTTAAATTAATTCAATAGTAGATTTTTATGATCCATGATAATTGTTACTAAGTATTTCTTGGATTAGATTGTGTTAGTATTAGATCATAAGGAGGAAATCCATCATTAGGACGAAGTGGAGGAAAAATTTCCTCCTTATGCTTTCCATCATTAGAATGAAGTGGAGAAAAAAATTTCTTCTTATGCTCTCCACCTCATCCTCATGATGGATCACAGAGTGTGATTCGAAACGTTGATGCAAAAATACTAGAGCATAAGGAGGAAATTCATCATCAAGATGAAGTGGAGGAAAAATTTCCTCCTTATGCTCTCCACCTCATCCTAATGATGGATCACAGAGTATGATTTGAAACATTGATGCAAAAATACTAACACAATCTAATCCAAAAGCATTTAGCAACAATTTTTAACTTATTTTTATATGTTCCAAGATTTTATTTAAGATTTATGTTTCACATTTTTCAAATTAATTATGTAGATATTATAATGAAGTCGATTCAAATTTACAATATATAAATGATTGTAGAACTTTCTTTAGAATTTATCATAAACATAATTAATTTATCAAGGACCTAATATACATGAGCTAATCAAATGAATAAAGAAATATATTCCATTATGAAGCATAATTACAAAGAATAAATTACAAATATATAGTGACATCAATGAAGGAAATGACATAGGCAAGAGGTAAGAGTTTAACTCCTACACACTTCTATTTAAAAGGCAATTTAACTTAGTTTAATTGATACATAAGTGACCTTGACAACGGGGTTTGAACCTTGGTGGCAAGAACAACAATGCCACATATAAACCATCACACCATGCCAGTACCGGCTATTTAATTAACTTATGATTTCTCATTATCAACACTAATTAAATATTTTTTAATTATTTAATTAATTAATCATTTTCTTCCAACCACTTTAATCAAATCTTAGTTCAAGCACATAATCATTTTTTTTTAAATTATTTAATCAAATCATGCATTCTTCTCATCCAACATTATTTAATTAGCTAATATTTCATCTAAAATTAAATTAATTAATTCATTCATTTAGTTTGACTTTTTCATTCTTTTAAAAATAAATAAAATCACTATTTTATTTATTTCCTAAAAATGTCATTCTATTTATATTCTTCCATGTCTAAATTTAGTAACCATCTCTCAATTTAGTGAGTTGACTAAAAAAATCTTAATTCACTCTCCCTCACTTCCACTTCATTCACCCATGCAACCAATCATCTAATCTATGTAGTCACTTAACTCCACATCTCAACCCTTTATCCTGACAAATGTCACTTGCATGTTCCTCATGATCTCTCAAACAATCTCAATTCATCTTTTTAGTCTAAATCTTGCATCCATACTATACTCATTTTGCATTATTTTTCTATCTAGGGATGATCCCACAATAGTGGTTTACAATTTTTGGCCAAACTAGACACTGAAATTATTTTTTTAAACTAAATCTTCACATTCGAGCACCTATAGCGACTAAACCATTAAGAATTTGAAGATGATGAAAACTAGAGTCTTGTCACATTTTGTTTGTAGATTCTAAAAATATTTTTTTTCAAAATTTTGGAATCAGATTGTCCCCTTCTTTTCCATCTCCCTTGGCTGGTTTTTCAAAAAATAACATTTTTTAAAATTGGCCTTACCGCGTTATAATGCATAACTTTTTTCCTTTGAAGGATAAAATTCAATTCTTTCAGGAATTTTAGATTTGTAACTCGATATCTAGTGATTCCACTTAGTTGAACATTTTTTTATTGAATATTTTTTCTTTAATCAAGTTTTGAATTCAAACCAGTACAATTCAAATATGAATGCTGACCCATATAGCTTTTAACTTTTGTATATATTATTGGAAATTCAATTTATTTTTTGTTGGATCAAGGATTTCAATATCTGGTTCTCTCATATTTTTCAATTTTTTTTTAATAATTTTTTATTTTTCCACATGTGTTCTGTGCAGAACAAAGACCTTCATTTTCGATGAAAAACCTATGTTTAATAAAACTAAAAAAACAAATACATAATAAAACCAAAACATATTAAAATTATATTCGTTGGATAGCTTGTTCTGAGGACTACTTGATTCAAGTTGGGTATGTGAAGATTCCTCCATTTTCATCCTCAACTCGAGCTCTAAAAGTGCCAAAATTTAGGTTTTTTTTGTCTTAGGGAGGGGATGAGGAATAAAAGGGGTTCACTCGAACCAAGGTTCATTCGAACCCCCCTTCTATAAGGGATTTTGATGGCTTTTTTAGCAGGAAATTATTAGGAGGGTTCGCCTGAACCTAGGTTCTAGCGAACCCCTAATGGGTTCGGTCGAACCAATAGGTTCGTATGAACCCCTAAAATCAATTTTTTTTGCCATGCATTTGTTTTCTGTGAGTTTTCCTTCCTCACTTCAATTGTAAACCACTATTGTGGCTTCACCCCTAGGTTATGCTAACATTATTGAGCAATCTACATACTATTGAATTAGCATTACCACATTCTACAATGGAGTAAGGCTAGGCATGTTGGTAGAGGTAAAGTAGGTTTATTTGATTTTCTTTCATGTTTGTGCACACACTTTATTAAGATAGGTCATTTGATTATTGAATTATGTATGTTATTGATTCATTCCATTTTAGAATTTATTAATCTTATTTCATCTTCTACCTTCTAGCTTGCCTAGTGGGACCCATGTCCTTGATTTTTTAACAATTGCATTGATGTTCCTTGAGTTTTTAGGTCAAGTGAAAAAGAGTGTACTTGATCCCACAATGACACTTCTAACATATAAATAACACTTTTGATATCATAGTGGTGCTTTTGACAACATAAATTAGTACATTTGAAAGTTACACTGACACATTTGATATCTATTTTTTGTTTATAGGTCTAGTTTACCATAATGATGCAAATGAAAAAAAGTGGTACATTTAACTGTACTTAAACATATTGATGAGAAAAATAGTTCTTTTGATAGGTAAATTGGTGCATTTGATAAGTATATTGGCACTATTAAACTGGACACTGAAATTATTATTTTTAACTAAATCTTCACATTCGGGCACCTATAGCAGCTAAACTGTGAGGAATTTGAAGATGGTGCAAACTAGAGTCTCATCAAATTTTGTCTGAAGATTCTAAAAATATTTTTTTCAAAATTTTTGGAATCAAATTGCACTTCTTTTTCCATCTCCACGAAAATTGATTTTTGAGAAACAACATTTTAAAAAGTGGCCTTTACGCATTATAACTTTATAACTTTTTTCCGCGGAAGGATAAAATTCTAATTCTTTCAAATTTAGATTTGCAAACTCTAATATCCTAGTGCTTCCACTTGGTTAGATGATAGTTTTATTGAATATTTTTCCGTAATCAAGTTCAAAGTCAAATGAATTACAAAATTCGGACACAACCACGACTATAGCGATGTAACTTTTTGTATATGTCAAAATTTAATTTTAATTTTTTGTTGGATCAAGGACTTCAATATTTGGTGCAATCATATTTTTCAAAAAAATTTGATAATCTTCTATTTTTTCACATGTGAAGAACAAAGAAATTCATTTTCGATGAAAAACCTATGTTTAATAAAACCTAAAAAAAAATACATAACAAAACCAAAACATATTAAAATTATATTCATTGTATAGCTTGTTCTAAATAATACCATAATCATTTGAAATAAATTTTAAATGAATTCATTTGATCCCCCAAAAGCTAAATCAAAATTATTTTTTATCAGCATTTTGATAGGTGTAAAGGAGACACATTTATAGGTATGATTTAAAACTAGCGAGGTTCTATCCAAGGGGGTTTGATCTAAGGTGATTTGATCAAACCCTCTTTAATTGGAATCCTTAAAATGGAACTTTTTAAGGCTTAAATCATTATATTTTCTAAAAATATGTGATTTCAGCTAAAATCCGTTCCTCTCAGGAATTGTAAACCACTATTATGACAGCACCCCTAACATTTACATGATCTTTTGGAACTAATCACATATTTGTAGCTTGTCAATCATTGGGAAAAGTAGGGTAAACAACAAACTACTGACAAATTTGATGTAAGATATTTTATTTAGGTTTTATTAGGTAGTTGAACACTTCAATTGAGTTTAATCAATGAATCATGTTTAGTGAATGTTTAGTGGACCTATGATCTCTCATTGTGCCTATTGTGAGGTTGGGGATCAAAAACACTCTTTTTTCATATTTTTCAACTTTATCCAAGGAGTGTTAGTTAAAAATGTTCTCCCCTTGTGCTTCATGTGGGCCAAGGGATAAAAACACTAGTATCTTCTTTTTAATTTTAAAAAGGGGCCTTTTTGGGGATTTCATCAACTAAAGGGCGACCTCAACCATATTTTCTAGTAGGGTATATAAAGGTGGAAGAGTGAAATATTTACCTCAAGTTATGGCCAACATTGTCCAAGCCAAGTCGCAAGACCTCGAGTCCACCAAGACTTGTTTGGTGAGGAGAAGAGGGGAGACCCTCCTAATTTCAACAACTATTGGATGGGCTCATTGTTCTCAGATACCACTACAAACCTTTTTTTGAAAACCTAAGACATTCATCCACTAATCTAGTTGCGGTGTGAGGTATAGTATCATGCATGAAGTTACTCAACATGTATCCTCTTGGGGAGAGATAGAATTTATTTGGAGGTGTAAAAACTTTCAAGGGAAGGAGAAAGGTGGGCCATTATACCATTGGAATCATATCTATTCCCTCTTGAGAGTGGAATGTGCATGCACAATCCTATGATATTTTATTGCTTGGCCCCACACTACTATGACACACCCTTATTGAATAGTTAGGTTTTTTATCATGTTTGGCATGTTTTCTTGTGAAGACTAGTAAAACATCATTCAAACTACTACCTTGAAATAATTTTCCATCTTGTTTTCTATTTTATGTCTCTTGCCAAAAAAATTCAAAAAACTCAATCCAAAAACTTGCAAAAATTACCAAAAATTGAACACAAAAGTATGCTTTTAATTTTAAAATTATGCATATGAGACCTCCTGTTATTCTTATGAAACCTTGATATTTTGTTTGTGCATCTATCAAGGAGAATTGTGCATCTAATTCCTAATTTGGTGCATTTGATAGTTATAGTGGTGCTTTTGAGTATCCTTTTATGCATCTAATCATATTTTGGCGCATTTGATTATATTGTGTCACATTTGACCATACTTTGGTGCATCTAATCTACAAAATTATGCATGTGACCATACTTTGGCACATTTGATCTACATGATTTGGTGATCCCACAAAACTGATTTGCAATTCCCTTCACGAAGAAAAAATTCCAAAATGCTCCCATGAAAAAAAATTGGGTTTTAGGGGTTCGCTCAAAGGGGGGATTCAAGTGAACCCAAATAAGGGGTTCACTCAAACCCTCCTTTGGCGAAATACTAATCTACTTTAATGAAAACAAGGGAAATTCAAAAAAAGGGGGTTTAGAACCCCCTTCTCTGAAAAGAGTTTTCTCGAAGGGGGGTTCGCTTGAACCCCCCTTTTTTTCCCTTCTCCCCTCTTCTACCAAATTTCTAAAAAAAATTTCCTTTCCAAGCTCAAGTTGAGGATGAAAATGGAGGAAACTTCACATACCCAACTGGATGATGGTAGTCCTCGAAACGAGCTATCCATCAAATATAATTTTAATATATTTTGGTTTTATTATGTTTTTTTTTTAGTTTAATTAAACATAGGTTTTTCATTGAAAATTAAGCTCTTTGTTTTGCGCATGTGGAAAAATAGTAGATTGTCAAAAAAATTCTAAAAATATGTTCGTGCTAGGTATTGATGTCCTTGATCTAGTAAAAAAAATGAATTTTGATACATTAAAAAAATAATTTGTTTTGACCGCCTATGGCTAAATTGTAATTGGTTTGACTTAAAACTTAATTAAGAAAATAATATTCAATAAAACACTATGAAACCAAATGAATGTGCTATATATCATAGTTACAAAGCTAAATTAAAAAAAGAATTTTATCCTTCATAGAAAAAAAGCTATGTTTTTTACGATGAGCATCACTCTTTAAAAATGGTGTTTATTGTTAAAAAATAGTTTTCAAAGGAGATGGAAAGGGAAATACAATTTGATTCAAATTTTTTATAAAATATATATTTCGAATCTATAGAAAAAATGTCACAAATTACTAGTTTGCATCATCTTCAAATTCCTCATGGTTTAGCAGCTATAGGTGTTCAAAAGTGAAGATTTAGTTAAAAAAAATTAGTTTAACATCCAGTTTGGCCAAAAATTGTAAACTAGTATTATGGGATCACCTAATTATGCATTTGACCATACATTGACACTTTATATTTCAGACCTAATAATACCTATTATAGTGCTTTTGACAGTTATATGGTACATTTGAGACCTATATTTGTGCATATGATTCACATAATGATGCCTTTGACCAATGCTATAATTTTCATAATTCTCCAAAAAGTTAGTTTTCAAAACTATTGACCAATTAGACCTAAATTTGAGACCTATAGTACACCTGATCTATAACCACCATTCATTACCCAATAACAAATAAAAATTCACATCCATTTCATATCATTGCTTTGTTAATTTAGAGTTACTACCCTACTCTCATAAAAGCATCATCATCAACATCAAAATCAATCATCCAAATATTCAACAACCAAAATAGTCATAATATCATCTTAGATCTTTCATATTTTATCACTAATTTATCTTTTTTTTTTTGGAAAGTTGCCTATTTCAAGTAGATAGTTGAGTTATCATCAATCATTTATGGGAAAATTTACTTAGGAGTCTTGGACCTTGCTTCTAAATTAGTAAACCAACTATCATCCTTTTTCTTGGACTCATTATTCTAGTATAAGTAAAAAATCATCCAAATCTTAGCACCTATTATCAAACAAAGATCTAGATTTTCTTTGACTTATCAAGATTTTATCTTACATCAATCAAAAATAGCAAAAAAATTAATCCAAAACCATCACACCATTTTTTACAAATTTGCAAACATATCTTCAATAGAGTCCATTAGAAACAACATTCATATCACATCACCCAAAATATCATCTTATATCCCCATCTCATAAGGTATTCAAATTTGTATGCTTACAATAAGGTCTCAACATAAGAAACTCATGGACTCCAATCAAAGTGATTCAAATGTAACCATGGGTGGTACATACCATGAGTTTGGAATGCCTTCTCATATATTCAACCATAATGAATATTGAAAACCATGACCTCTACCCCTATAGATTCTCATAGAAGGCATCACACATGAGTCTAATGAATTTATAGAAGATAAATTATTAGAGATGAAACAATATCTAGTAGTAGGAAGAGCAATGGATGCCCTCCTTTCTTTGAACCAAACAAATATTTTCTTACACCCACACAAAAAAGGTGCTAAACTACCTTCAGATATTAACACGACAACACTTCGATAATACACCCTTACAAATGTCATTTCATCACACATCCCATCTAATGCAAGTGTACCCATACCTTAATCTATCAACGTATCTATTCCTCAAACTTTCATGCCAAATATATCAAGTCAACCATCCATACCTTCTCATGACACAAATTTCACACCATTTTCTAAATAATACATGTTAATTCGCTCTATCAAACTCCTTTCATATTTAGAAACATAGCCACATCTGTCCTAAATCCCCAAATTCCTTCATCCATACCTCATGTTGGTGATTTTTTAAGAACCAAACTGATCTCCTAAAATACCTATGGACTTTGCCATTTCCAATAATTAGTACTCCAAAGGGATTGTCCAATGAATGAGTGGAAGCTACAAAACTTCTACTCCTACACTTTAGGCTCTATGAAACCTAGGAGGGTGATCCCACAATGTATACTTAGTAATTCACACAATTATAATTAAATACATTATCAATAATAGATGCTTCTCATAAAATTACTCAACAAATGTAGTACATCAGGGTAAAAGCAAGAAGTTGGGTACACGAAGAGGGGAAGTTTCGGCCAAAAAAAAAATCTCGCAGAAAACGCGTACGCGTTATTAAAAAAACGTGTATGCATTTAGGATCGGGTACCCGATCCTAAAAAACGCGTATGCACTATCAAACGCGTACGCGTTATAATGCGTATGCGTTTGATAGTGCATACGCGTTTTATAACACATGAAAATTAATTATTTAAAAAAATAAATACTTTTTAGAAACGCGTATGCGTTTTAGAACGCGTACGCGTTTTGAAATCAAAATGCGTACGCGTTTTAGAACGCATACGCGTTTTGAAATCAGAACGCGTACGCGTTTTAGAACGCGTACGCGTTTCTAAAAAATATTTATTTTTTCAAAATTTCCAACCCACATGCTGCCTTGGTTTTAGGCTCGGAAAAGGCTTGGCAATCCGAGCCTTAGCCTTTGACCTGCAACTAAAAAACTAAGGGAGATTGAAGAAGAATGTCTAACTTTGACAACATAGATGATGGACTTTTTTTCTGAATGAGTCTATAAAATTAAAACCCATTAGAGAACACAATGTCTACTTTGTAAATATATAATTTTTGTTAAAATTGGATTATGTTTGCTATTTTTTAATTAATTTCTAAGCAAACTAGTCCTTAAACTTGAAATATTAGGTTTTTTTGGTTTTTTAATAACTTTTTATTGGTTGATTTTCTTGTAAAAAAATTATATGGGACCAAACTTTAGATAATTCTCTACACAATGAAAAAAAAAAGAGTCAAAAAATGTTTTGTTTAGGTCAAATTATGTTGTCTGTACACGTTGATTTGAAAAAACATCAATTAAGGCCAATAAAAATTTAATAAAAAAAAATATATTCAACCAAAAATTATAAAAAAAAATCCAGACCAAACTTCATGTTGTTAGGTCTCTTTTCCTAAAAGGAATTAGCAAAATAATTTTATTTGTGTCAAAAAGTGTTGTCCGTACACCTGCTTGGTATGGTAAAAAAACAGGGACTTTTAAAAAGTGGTTTTTATAGATCCTTATCAAAATGTGATTTCTATAAACTGGGTATTTTAATAATTTATATATTTGGAAACTAGATTCAAAATGATAAATTTCATATTACTGAATTTTTTTAAGATTAATTGTGGAAGTGCCTCAATTTTTCAGTCCAAGTGTGACAAATTATGAAAAACAGTAAAAACATTTCCACTTTTTGAGCTTTTTGTGTACCCAACTTCTTGCATCAACCCATCAAATAAGTTGGTAGTTGTCCTATACTTGGAGCATAAGAAGATATAAATTCAACACAAAACAACTATGGTGGTATCCATTTGAGAATTTGTAAATTAAAAGTGATTAGCTAATGAATCAACACAAAAATTGAACCAAAAATACTTTGTACAAACTAGTGCCTTTATCCCAAGCATGGAGTCAATATCAACCTATATAACTAGACAACAACTCATCAAAGAAACACACAGTCACAATAAATGCTACATTACAGCATTCCCCTATTACATTCATGATCATTACTACTTACAAATATCCTAGCACCTAATTCTTATGAGTTAACGATCTCATGGAAGAATTTACATTAATTCATTGAATCAATAAGCAGGAATGAAATCAAACATCCATTGAGAAACAATAAAGACAAACAAAAGGAATCTTGGACTAATTTCATTCATAACTCATAAAACAAGTACAAGGAGAGACAATAGCCATGAAATTGGTATTACTCCATATTGTAGTTGCTATATTATTATCAAAATTACATACATAACAATGAACTCTAAACTTAAGACAAAAACTCTAAAACATGCTCAAAATTACCCTTACAATTCACAGTATTAATTGCAAAACAATGAACCCCTAATTCTTGGCCCTGAATTCCTTCTTATAGAAATGAAGGAGCAAAATAAGCCTCAGGCCAAAAAGTACACATGTCAAAAACCTATTGGACTGCTATAACAAAGATTCTCCCATTTAGTTACAATGCATTCCCAAGAGGTGGGAGACATGTGGGAAAATGAAAGTAGTCTTCATTCGTTGTTGGAGATCTGGTCCAATTTTTCAAAATGGGTACAACCAAACAATTACCACAAAATTTGTGCCCACACACACAAAGTGAAAGAAGGAAATCATGAAAGAAACAACAAAGAAAAAGATAAGAGATATGTCAACGTCTACAGCCTTGCCATCAATTCAACTTGGAGAAGATGCACTATATTTTTTATACTTTATCAAAAGCCTAATCTATACTAAATCTAGGCTATGTAGTGCATTCCCATTTATTGGTTATTTATCATGGTTATAGATTTCAAAATTTCAAATCAACTTGCCACCTTTTATGTCAGACCCCCACTCCTTCCAAGTACCTACCTTTCCATGCTAGGAATTCATCTTCAGTGGGCCAATCGAAATTCATGACTTCATCAACCCTCTCTCTATATGGTGCATACTTGGTGAAAATATGGTTAGCTTCCTTATCAAATTCCAGTAGGATAGTCTCAACATGAGCTAACATATCCATATTTATCTTCAATGTTTCCATATCAAATTTCTGACAAATTGACACTGCCTAATATGAAATAACCTTATTTGTTCATTTTTCCACTCCTGTAGCATCTTAATGCTATCATAATCCCTTAAAATGGATGGAAGAAGGCCATGATGTGATTCATGGAAGGATTTTACCATCTCCTTTTTTTTGTTCTCCAATGCTTTAATATTTCCCCTGTATCCTTCAATCTTACCTACAAGAATTAGATATTAGGTTTAAACTTTTCAGGTGGATTGGGATCCTGCTTAACTCCAATTTCCATCAATACCAAATCCTTCTTCCTAGCGGTCCATATTTCCATGAGTGGAATAGCTCTTTCTCTGTCATTGTCAAAATTCTTGATAGCATCCACCATGGATAAATAACTGCAGTGAATACTATTCAAATTTTTATTCACTCTTTTGTTCAAGTGTTCTAGCAGTGTTGTGACAATATTCATATTACTCTTGAAAGTCTCCTCATCATGGTTATCACATTTCTCTTTGTATTCATTTAGCTGCCTAAGTAACTCTTCCCTATTGATATCCCCTTCATCCTATGGCCCTTCTAATGTACTGGGTTCTACTATTGAAATGGGCACACTTCCCATGTTATATGGAAAATTTCCCATGAAGAACTTACTTCAGTAGTAAACTCTAGGGGTACAACTTCTTGTGAAGTAGTGGTGGAGACAACATCATTCTTCTTAGGATTTCTAGGTTGCAATATTTGCAACATATCCTCCAATAATGCTACCTTTTTTTTGCAACTACATATTATACTGCTCAAGGTCTCCATATTTAACTAATAATTTATTGCACTTTGTCCCGAGCTTATCCTTTTTTGCAGTCACAGACTCTACAGTGGCCCTTGTGAATTGTGCAACATGAACTGACATATTTGCAACTTCTAAGGCTAATATTTCTTACACTTTTTTATTATTAGGCCTCCCCTGTAGTTAGGTGCAAGCTCAACAATATTGGGCTTTCTTGTTCTTGGGGCTAAAGACCATATAGCCAAGGCTTCCCGTTCTTCACTGAAAGTAGACCCCTATAATGCAAGTGTAGCTTCTTCTTCTGTATCATAGAGAGGCTTGTCACATTTCTTTATTGTGTCAAAAGCTATGCTAGAAGCAAGATCCCATTCTAGTAGCAACAAAATTCCATAGGTCCTTAACAATTCTCAACCCTCCTTTGCAATCAGTTTTTGGAATCTAGTTCTCATTTCATTTAACATTTTTTTCTGGATGATAGCATCTAGAAATTCTGGGTGAAGGCTTCTTTCTATAGCCATACTTTTTACATATTCATCTCTTTTAGCTTTGTATGCAAATTCCATAAAATATTGAGACTTTATAAATGATTCATCATCTAAGAATGTTGCATATGCTTCAACCCGCATACCATCTCTTCCATTGAGTCTAGTGAGATCAACTTTACTCAATCTTGTTTCCAATTGATGTGTTGTCCTTACTACAAGTGCAGTGGGAACTCCTTGCATTTCCTACTCTGACACCCAAATATCATCATTTGAGCCTTCATCATCATAGTCCACCAGACCAGTGGCTTCAACCTTTTGTCTTTTCAATGGTGACTCCCTTGGTGGTAATTCACTAGGTGGTGGAGAATCAATGTTCACAATTTTAGGCTCTACTGACCTTGGTGGAGATGGCAGTGGTACTTATGGCACAGGAGGAGGCATGTACTCCTCTTGTTGAGAGGGAGCAAGGGCTTCATCAAATTTCTTTTCCTTACTCTTTCTCCTTAGAAAGAATTTTATTCTTGTTCCTTAGGGGCTTGAGATGTAGATTCTTCTCCTATAGCATGGATTTCTCCTCCACTCAATCCTTCTACAATTGGAGCTTTCCCTTTATCTTTACTTATTACCCCTTTAGTTTCAAGGTGGCCCACTATTGAATCAAAATTCCTTGCTACATGCTCCACCTTTTGTATTATATCTTCAGCCTCTGGGAGAACTTTGAAATCAAGTTCTTCTTGCTTCATTTTTCTTTTCATTTTATTGGATGCAATCCATTTTTCTAGTCTCTTTTCCTACTCCAAATTGTTTGACACATTTCTTATTACATCTTCTGGATACTAGAAAATGTGGAAAAAATTGTAGCTCTTGTTTCTTTCCTTCAGCCAAGCCATAAAACCTTCAGGGTCATATTTGACCCTCTCAACTGACCTCTGCATGTGGTAGGTTTTGAGTATATCAAGGATGTTATTCCAACCTCCCTTAGTTATTAAAAAATTAGAAAAATAAGTGTACGAAGGAAAGAAAGTTCCTTTTCCTTGATTCAATAAGTGTTCATTTTCTACACTTCCCAATTTCCACATAACCTCAAGGAAACCAATTATTTTAGGCACAAAATTTGGCAGCAAGTGAGGTGCTACCATGGAACCATATACTCTTAAGATAGTGTAATTAGGGTGTGAAATAACATCTCCCCAATTATGATCAATTCCTAGCTCAGGCTTTCTCTCCTTGGGTCTTAAGAAATCATGTAGAGCTATGGGAATTCTAGGTAAATTCATAATCAAAACTCTCTTTAATTTAGAAGCAAAAAAAATCTCGAATGCCACATAATCATATGTCCTGTCATCTTTGTCAAGACTGTGGTCCAGCATTGCGTGGGTAGATCTAAGTCACCCCTCTTTCTTTCCAAGACAATATTGTGTCCAAAGCAAATTGCACCCTTGTACAGAAACATGTACATCAACAATGAATACCAACTGAATCTCACTCCCAATTCACGCTTCTTCAACCTTGTCAATCCTTCATGAATTCTTTCTGGAACAAACCCCACATAATCATATACTGCACAATATTGGGGGTGCTAGATATGGGCAGCCATATACATCCATGCTATCAGAATTCTAGAGACAGGATCATAACCAACTATTTGGAAAATGGAATAGAAGGTCCTTTTGAAGTAGGAAACAAAGTAGTTAACAAGGAAAGGCTCGTTATCATGTGGTCCTATTACAATCTTCTGACCTACAATTTCTGCTTGAAATATTAGCAAGATGTGGACTCTAAATGCAGTATTGGTTTTATCATAATCTTGCTTAAGAGTGTCTTGATTTATCTTATGTATTTCATCACTCCATCTAGTGAGCTTGAAAACAAGACCTAATTCCTCCTTAGTGATTTTGGCCATTTCTTTCCCATCATATGTTTGGTAGTCCTTGTGACTGGGTCATAATTACCAGCTATTTCCTTAAGCAAGTCAACATCCATATAGACATTTGGCACAATCAACTTTCCCAGGTCACAGTTCCAAGGGTTTCCTACTGGGATACCCATATTTATATTCCTGAACCAACTATAAAATAGTTCCCATCTAGTATAAGGTAACTTGACATCCCTGATAGAATAGCTCCTGTCAAACAGACCCTCTACTACTTGTGGACCTCTAGGAATCAATTGGCCTTTAGGTTTGTCACTAGTTGAGGGTGGTAACTAATCCATGAGGTCTTTATTTAAAGGTATTTTGGGAGTAGAAGCTTCCCCTTTAGATGAAGAAATGACTTTTATTTTAGGAGCCATAACACAAGAGGTACTACATGGTAGGGTTTCTAGTTTATCTGAACAAGGCCTACAACTTTTGTGAGGGTTTGACATGAATTATGCAAATACAAAATTAACAAATTCTTCTTTATGAATGTGAAACCTTAGAAATGTTGAACCAAGAAAACCCTAACAGACTCAAGCTTGAGAAACCACAACTTTTCAGTAATGCTGGAAAGAGGGCAACAATTCACTTACTTGTTTTCTTCCCAGGTTGACAACCCTGGTTCTGACGTCAGAAAATGTTGAGAGACCATAGCATGAGCTCCTTGAGTGTTTCAAGTATAGTTTTCACTCTTGAATTATGCCTTTAAGTCAAATATTAATAATTATGCAGCTCCTTACTTTGATAACTCAACGTCCTTTCAGTTATTAAGGCTTGCTTGTGCAAAGCAATTTGGCTCACATGCTCTTAGCTGAGTTTTGAATGTCATACATTGTTCCTTTTGGAGTGTTAATTGATTGATGATCTAGATTTGACCAACTTATTATGAAAGATATAACTGTACATAGCCACAATACTTACCAAATGATAGGAGGCCAAATGGAACCACTTGTTAGTAGTACACAGGCTCCACCATCTCTTTGTCGTTATAGCCCTGATCCACGTGTTCTTTTCCCCTCGATCTCATGAGTCATAACTCATGTGAAAATTTCATCAACGGGGAGATGGGGAGAGGGTGAGATTATATCTCTTGGGTTCTTCATACACACTTCTTAATTACCCACAACTTTATCCTTCATACTGCATCCATGACTCAGATTGAAAAATCTTCAAACATGTGCTATATATTTACATTAGTAATGCACACTTTATTTCCCATGCCCTTTGTTGATATATTTAATTAAATATTTTCCCATGTGCCAATGCCTCTATGTCCTTTGGATTACTCCATGTGGTAGATGCCTGCTTCCCTGTTGGGAGTCTGGTAAGAAAGGTGAGACCCACACATGATAGCGGGGAGCAATCAAGATTAATCCACATCACCTGCTATCGACCGTTGACTCATTTGAAAATTCAGTGATGTTGACCATTAAAACCATCAAGCCCATTGTCAGAGAAGACACGTGGCAACTTCCCGCTAGCCCATGCGATTATCAAGTAATAATTAAGAAAAACAAACGGGCATGCAGGGAACAGTCCAAATGCGGCCACCTCATTTATCTCCCACCGTTTATTTTCTTCAACAACCAGTTGCACGCCTTATCAAAGACGTCGGGCCCACCAATCTTTCAAGACACATGACCTTCGCCTGTGAGCTCGTATGAATAAAATAATGCAAAATAAAATAGAACGGGTGCACAGGGAATGATGGTGATTGTCTGCATAAATCAAACAATAGTCAAGGGTCCTTATATCTACACATCAAAAAATGTTAATCCTTAAAAGGGACTTGACTAGGTCGACGAGACCATACCAACGACCTAAGAGAATTAAGGCTTTATAGTGGGAAATATTTATCTCGACTTAGGAAAAATTAAAATAATGGCCCAACATACATCAACTGGTAAAACAAGACCAGAGGGTCGGTCACTTAATGGGTTTTGATGGCATAAGTCGTGACTTAAAGGACTAAGAACCGACACAAGGGGTTGATAGAGAAATGAAACCTTGGCGAGGATTCAAATCAAAGGGTTTTTCAAATAAGACCTAAGTAAACTAAAACCCTTATACAGTGATAGGAGACAAAACCCATAGTCTTTAGAACTAAGCAATATTTTGGAGATGTAACATGTTTTTTTCTTAGGAGTTCCATCAATGGCTTTGACTAGTGACATATGTCTCTTGCAGGCATGGCAAGATACTAGAATCTATGGTTGAAGCAGACCAATCAAAACACAAGGAACCAAAGAACCAGGGAACTACCCAGACTAGGTAGTAAGACCGAACCAAACACACCTATACACAAAATCTACAAAATTTACATTGTACATGGAATTATAACATACTTAGGAAAAGTATGGTTTTAAGAACTGTCCATGTACTGGCAGTTCAAAAAGTTCACCTATCAAGCTCTGGAGGAAATATGAATCCTCACCATGAGTATTGGCTATTAGATAAGGGCCAATCCATAATGTTTCAAACTTCCCATGTTTTCCCTTGTCTTGAGCCCTTGCATTCCAGGCTAACACCATATTATTTACCTCAAAATTTCTGGGAGAAGCTCTCTTATCATGTAGATGCTTAACTTGCAACTACATCTTCATATTCTTAGCATGAGCTTCTCTTCTGGTCTCATCCAATTGCACTAGATTATTAATTTTTTGCTACATATCATCACATACCTCTTCGTCATATTATTGCACAAACTTATACATCTTCAACAAGTCTTTATGTGGTATTCTAGCATCTAGACCATATACCAAGCCAAACGGTGAATAACTAGTAGGTTTTTTCATAGTCACTCTATCTTCTTAGAGTGTTGATTTCAACTTTGAGTCCCAAGCCTTTTTGTTCTTCTCCATCACCTTTTTGATGATTTTCATCAAGCTCTTATTACTAGACTCAGCCTGACCATTTCCTTGAGGATGGTAAGGTGAAGAATAAGAAACTTGTATGCCATGTTTATCACAAATTTCTTTGAATTACTTAGATCTAAAACACAACATTATCTGAGATGATCTTTTATGGGACTCCAAACCTAATGACAATGCTATTTAAGAGGAAATCTACCACCTTGCTTTTTTCCTTCTTTTGGGTATTGCTTCTACCCATTTCATGAAATAATCAATGGCAACAAGGATCCATGAGTGCCCTCCACTAGACTTTTCTGGTATCTCTCCGATGAAATCAATTCCCCATTGTTGGAAAGCGGCTTGAACGGTCATAGGCCTAAGTGGTAGATTGCCTAAAAACTTCAACTTTCATTAAAACCTTTGACAAGAATCATAAGTCTTAATGAACTTGTGAGCATCCTTAAAAATAGGAGGCCACTAGAATCGTACTCTCAAGATGTTGTGGGAAGTGGTCTTTGCCATGTAATGACCACCACACACCCCATTATGCATTTCCTATAAGAGTTCTAGTGCCTGCTTTCCATCTAAACATTTGAGAAATATACCATCTAGGTTTCTCCACCATAGCTCGTTGTCAATAATCACATATTGATGGCATGTAATTTCAATTTCCACTTGTCATTATTAGCCATATTTGCAGGACACTGCAGAGTTTGTAAATATTGGACAATTCTTCTGTACCATCTGCATGTTTGCAGATCACAAATAGGTGCAACATCAATCACTTATGTCTGATTGACCTGATTAGCCTCCAAATTAGCTTTTTCCATTAACTTAGCTAGGCCCTATCCTCTAACTAATTTGGTAATATGGACCTCTATGTTGAATTCTTGGATCCTATTGATCCATCTACACCTTTTTCCTACTGAGTGAAAATATCTTTCACAGCAACACTTGGTACAAAAGATATGACAGTAGCTCCCTGTAGGTAATTCCTAAAGTTCTTTAGAGCCTTAACTAGAGCATATGCTTGCTTTTCAGTCATGTCATATTTCAACTCTACATCTTGTAAAGACTTGCTAAAGAATGCAATGGGTTTTTCAAAGTCCTCTTAATTTTTTTATAATAATACAGTAGCAATTGTATGAAAAGAAGCAAAAGAAAAAATGTGCATTGGCTTGGAGAAATTAGGAGATTTCAATACTAGAGCCTCCTTAGTAGCTTGTTTAATTTTTTTGAATGCCTGGATAGGCTCCTCACTCCAAAGCACCTTTTCTCCCTTCTTTAGCATCTTGGAAATAGGTCTTGTGATTTCTACAAAGTTAGTCACAAATCTTCTTAAAAAAATTATTTGTCCAAAAAATGACTGAATGCCCTTGACAATTTTTGGCTGAGGGATTTTATCAATGGCTGCTACTCTTTCAGGTTCTATTCTTACTCCATCCTTAGACACAATGTGCCCCAACAATTTACCCTTAGTGACCCCAAAAGCACATTTTTTTGGATTTAGAGATATCCCATATTCTAGAGACCTAACAAATACCTTTTTCTAAGTGCATACAATGATCTTCCTCCTTTTTAGAGTAAGGAGTTAGGTCATCTTGATATACAACCATAAATACAATAAAATCAAAAAAAGCTACATCCTTAGCTCTGTGAAAAGTGGCACCTACATTTTTTAAACCAAAAGTCATTCTGACATAGACATAGGTGCCCCATGGAGTAGTGAATGCATTCTTATACTGCTCGGACTCCTTTACCTTCACTTTATTACATATTTTTTCCTCAGCTCAAATAGAGGAGCGGGCAGATTGTTATTTAACTTTAAGTGGAATTGCATGTTGATTTTCAAATGTTGTTTCACATCTTGTTTGCATCGAACAATAGTTATACATTTTAAAGAAAGATAGAGTTTCAAAGTGCCATTCAGATGTTGCAGATTTAAAACAAATACATAATTGAGTACATGGGAAAAATATCATTTCAAATGCTTTCATTCATTTCGTAAAGAACTCATATTTTTTACAAGGCTTCATTTGATTTCACAATCAGAATGATATTACAACATTGCATTCAAATGCATTTTCTTTTCAATTGAAAAGAAAAATTGAAATTAAAGATCCACACAAGCCATGGATATAACTGTGACTGCTACAATATATTTCTAACAGCACATTGCACTACTGGAGGTGCAGAAAAGAAAACACATAAGTGATAGATAATCATCATTGCCTGATTATCGACATTCAATGTCGAATGGTGCACCTTGCCTTCTTGAGCTCCATCGACCTGTAAGAGGAAAAGAGGGGTGTCAGTGGCTCCGATTTTGATGTAACTTATATGGAACACTCACAATAGTACAACATACTATTAGCAATGCATTGAAACAATCAAAATCAATCAAGTGTAGTATGAAAGAAGTAAGCTGAAGGAGAAGTAGCAACATCATAATCATCGTGTTCCGTTTTTATACTAACACTGTTTGTTTCCTTGTGCAGGTATAGGTAAATTCATGAAGCTGAACATTATTCGAAGACCAAGCATGTGGAGTAAAACAGGCTCCCACAAGGGTAGAGCTTGGCATGCTGCCCTATTTATTAAATCGGCTGATTTTAAAAGATGCTTCATCCTATACATTGAATGAAATGAAATACAATTGAAAGAGTAAAACAGAGAATCCATTAAGCAACGAGACCAACTGTTCATTCATAACAATCAGGGTTTCTTTCTGAAGGCTATAGGTGAACAATGAGTTTAGTTCACTTAAGGAATTTAACTGAGTACATCTACATTAGAAATTGTTGAATAACTTCACTTTCTCTGCTGATTATGTCATGTAAGTTTCAATTCATCATTTCTCTCTTGGATAGTGAATAGGCATATATATGCCTTAATGTTTTGTTTTAATATTCATCATCAAAGAGAACAGTTTCTGAGAGTAGTTTGTGCAGTGAAATATAAAAATGCATGAAGAGTACCATGTTGCTCAAGAATACAAACACAGATAGTTCATTTGAGTATAGAATGAATTTTTGGTTCCAGTTGACTAATTAAGTAAATACTGCATCGTGAATAAGTAATAACAAGGAGATCATTCTAGAATAATAGTCGAGGAGTAAGTATTTTCTTTCCAGAATGATTCTAAGTTACCAATTATACATATAAATCGGTGAGCAGAGGAGGTTTGTACTGATGTAATGTTTCAATCCAAAAGCAAAAAGGTAATACCTCTACAAAATTCAAATGTAGAAAGTGAAAGCTGTTGTGTTAGAGTTGAGGGATGTTAAAAGGGACACTGTTTTTTATATACACAATATGCATGAGGAATTATAAGTATTAATCTAGTGATCTTTTTAGATTTCTAAAGAGGGAGTAACAGTTTATTTCCAGAAAATTTTATGAAGTTATCAGTTATGCATATGAACTGGTAAATAGAGGTGATTCATAGTAATGCAATATTTCATTATAACATTTTCGACAGAGTTCAAAAAGCAAAAGATAGATGTTGTTTTATTAAAATTGAGTGAAAATCAAAGGATACTGATTTATGTGCAGAATACGAGCATGAAAATTCCCCTCTTCGCAATGAACTTATACTAAAGCATTTTCAAGGTGTTTTAACTATCAAAGAGAATTACAGAAAAAGCCAAAATGGAGTACCTAGTAATATGAGCCAAAGAATATAGACAAACACACAAATTCTTGTTGTTCCCATCATGTTCTCTTTTTTTTTCTGATGGTATATTAAAGCAAGCAACAGTGATGCGATGAGTTTTTTTTCTTGGGATGAACAAAATGCTAAGAAGGTTTACATTAAAGACAAATATTCAAGGAATCTTTTTACAAAAGTGAAGGTAAAACATCACTAGTTATTTGAGTCAAAGCCTTAGGAACAAATGCAAGCAAATATACAGTTTTATCACCATTTTAAAGCAGACATGGGAGGTCGAGTTTTGTCAGAAAGTAAGACTGCATGCTTTTAGCTTTGAGAATTTTCAACACTCACGATATTGTTTTATTCCAGAAGTTGAAAATAAGTCACTGTTTATTTTAGCTCGAGTCCATGTGGAGATGACAAACAGAGTAATGAAAGATATAGAAATGAACATCTTTCCTTCAAATATCAAATGCCAATATGGAGTTTTCTATTACAGCTAATGATGTAAATACACAGGTTTTGTTAACTCCTACAGGGGTTTTCAGTTATGGGGGTAAACAATGATGAACAATAGTTACCCACATGAGGGTTTGCTTTTGAAATACAAAAATGCAAAAATGGTGTGAACCCATATGGGTTTCTCATAAAAATAGTAGTAAATCACAAGATATGCAGATTTTTGTGCTAGATCAAGCTTCAAAAGAGAAGAAAATGCATTTTTCTTTAATAATTCCAAAGACCCATTTTCAATTTGGCATCAAAATATAGAAAAATGGAGTTTCCCTTAAGGATTTCGAGTACCCATTTTTAGGGTTAGTTTCAAAGTGCAGAAAAATCAATTACAAAG
This sequence comes from Sequoia sempervirens, assembly GCA_007258455.2. Lineage (NCBI taxonomy): Eukaryota > Viridiplantae > Streptophyta > Pinopsida > Cupressales > Cupressaceae > Sequoia > Sequoia sempervirens. Next base: position 723,893,443 of record VDFB02058242.1, on the reverse strand, counting down.
ATAACCCATGTGAAATCTAGAATAAAATAGCAAGAATATAAAGCAAATGCGAGCTTCTAGAATTGTGTCAAAATACAAAGGGAAGAAAATGCAGATTTATTAAACTTTCTGTGATACCCACAATCAGAAATGTTTTCAAAAAGATACTATAAGTTTTTTGTTCTGGGTCGAGCTCAAAATTCAAAGGAAATGCTTCCTATAGTGCACCTTTGGCACGGCTTGATATGGCCAAAATCCATGAGTAGAAGAGAAACTATTTAAGTTTCGAAGAACAAAGGTATAGCAAAGGAAGTTACCTAGTTTATATTTCTGGTGAAGTACTCTAGCCGTGGCTAGGAACTCTAAATAGCTTTCAAATGTTAAGGGCCCAAGTTCTTAAAAGAGTGGCAGAGCTTTATGAGGAGGGATCAATGACACTGGTGTATGCACAGGAAAGCACACATGAAATGCAGAATAAAGATATTAGAATATGCATAGCCACGGCTTTAGAGCCTGAATATTTTTAAGTAAGGAGCCATAGAGGTTATTAAATCATCAAATAAATCTTACCTCTGCACAATAAAGGAAAACAAGAGTACAAGTCGAGCTTTCATGGAGCGAACTGAAGAGTTCGAGCTTGAGCTTGACGTGCCCAGAAGAGGGAAAGTACAAGGAAAGGTCAGAAGAGAAAATATGACAGTCTATGGCCTTAGTGGCCTGCTTTTATTCAATAATGAAGTGAAATCCATGATACAGATGGCACGAATCTTACCCACTAGAGTCTCAGATCTCTGGAGTGCATGGAATAGTTCTTCTAAGCATTCAAGCTCGAGTTTGATAGAGTCATGGTGGCGGCAGAGCTCTTTCTTGCAAGTAGAAAGTGTGAAAGTGAGTGATCATTAGGGTTTGACCTTGTTTTGATCGAACCCTAATTCAATCCATCATCATCTAGAATGTTCATTTAAGGCAGGTGGAGGATATCAAAGGGAGGTCGAAATTACAACTTATGCCTTACGATTTTATTGAAGTTTGAATTTAATGCTATATGTTTGGGGGTTGAATTTCAAATTCTTAAGTTGGTTTACGGATAGGTCTTGGAAGTTTATTTCCCATACCTTGGTGAAATATTAAATGGTGAAATATGACAAAATTGATGGATATCTTGTGATCTGATATTAAGTTATGATGCCTTATGACTTAGGGTCAATTTTCTTTAGGGTTTTTATTTTTAATTGATTTTGAAGAAATCAATTATGGAGTTGATAGGAATATGATATTATGTAAATGTATTTTTATGATTTTTGAGAAAATCAAAATGTTGTAATGGAGAAATAAGGAGATTTTCTTTTTGCAAAAGATTTCCAATCTTTAGATTGCAAAAATAGACAAATTGTAAAAAATTGCATCTTGTAAAGCATAATCATAAAGGCAATATTCTATAAATTGCTTTATGTTTTCTTGCTATTTTTAGTAGATCTTTGACTGACTTTTCCTTTTGGTAGGATTTCAGACTTGTCTTGGAGAGATAAGGTGTTTTTTGTGCTTTTTAAGTAGATTTAGCCTATTTTTAGAGGCTTGACAGTCTAATCATGAAAGCATTTTGCTTTTTTATGCTTTTAAAGCAGTTTTTGAGTTTGTTTGAAGCCTTTTTCCTTGAGCTTTTTTCTGAGCTCATAGTAGGGTTTCCTTGAGAGTTTTTTTTATAGACTTAGTCTTTCAACTCTCCATTAGCAACAGTTCAAATTAGAGTTTCTTTCCCTTACACATTTTGGGGAGCTTGTAAACTGATGTGTGCTCATATTCTGAGAAGTTCCACTCCATCATTCAATAAAATAGAAGAATTTCCCTTTCTCAGTTCTTTCTCATGACTTGGAATAGTAATTTGATTTGTTTTGTGATTCAAAACTATTGAATCCTTTTCTTTCTTACTATTGTTAAGAAATTTATAGGATTTGCATACTAGTTCAGGTTATGCCTTGTGTTAATTTAACCTTTGTATAAATCATTGATTGAACTACATGTGTTGTGAGATTGTGGGATTTAATTTTAAAGAGTTGGTGAGAGTGAGTTACTTTTAGGGTCTTCTTTTAGTTGATCAATATTTTAGGATGATAGAATTCTAGTTTTAGATTTTAAATCTAGTTTATCCTTCTATCCTTTTTCCTGAAAGGCCACTTAGAATAGAATTCATCATTCGGAGAACCAGCTCACTCTGGAGATTCCTCTTTGATGCAGATTACCCACATCTGAAGGAGGTTTCCATGTTTTAGTAGTTTTCTGAATATTGCATTTAGCAGGGTGCAAAACTATTGATAATAGTTTTTGGCATGCCCAGTGGGACATTGAAAAGTAATTTTTCAGAGAATATTTAATTTTTCAGTTTGTTGTTTGGTGTATGCAACAGATTTTTTCCAGCCTTCTAGAGGCTATCAATATACCTGGAAACTCTGGTTCTATTTTCTACATGTTAGTACATCACGCACATGAGAAATATTCAAACAAGATCAAGTTCAAAACACTTCAAGTATCAGGAGCTATCCCCATCACAAAGAAGAGGTAGGACAACAACAAGGATTTTTGAAGCCCCTGCAAGATCAAAGTCAACACCTCCCATTCTTGGTGCTCTAGTTCTGTCACTTGGTGTACCAGTACCGATCTCACAAGTACCATCAATGGCAACACCACCAAGGCAGCACCCATTCACATCCTTCAATGGAGGCAATCCGTTAGATCTTGCTCAACATGATGATATTCCAGTTGCAACCCTTCGAGGATTACCATATTTCACCAGAGAGGACTACACTACACTAGTCGAATGCATTCTTGATGTGGCCACGCTATGCTTGGTGCACAATATCATGTAGGAGAATGTTGCTCTGAGGCTGCTAGCTGCGTCACTCAAGGGAAAAGTGTTGCAATGGTTCAAAGGTCTCACTGCAAATTCAATCACAACATGGGATGCTTTAGGTAATGGCCTATACCAGCACTTTGTAGATAAATCTGATAATTTATCTTTGTTAGAGCAATTGAGTACCATTCAAAGGGCACCGCACAAACACTTGGCAGATTTCAGCTATCGATTTTAGAGGACTTGGGACAGAATCCTAGCAATGGTAAAGCCCTTACCGACGCATGCATTTCTATTTTATTTAAAGGCTTTGAATAGCAAGATTGTTGTCATGACTCAGTCTATGGGTGGTTTAATGCTTCCAAATGCTTATAATATTGCTATTAATGCTGAAAATTGCCTTATTCAAGCTAGAGACATAGCTCCTAGACCCCCTATGCCTTTATTTCCAAAAATACAGCCACCTATTCCTGCTGCTATATCTCCCTTAGCTGTTGTCCCACTAGTTCTAGCAATAGGATACCATAATACAGCCCACGAGGTCGCTGCCCTAGCCCAAAATCTAGAGATGCAAGAGCTAAAGAGCATATTGAAAACCTTTGGGAATGACCTCATGACTATTAAGAAGCACGTTGGCCAAGAACATAAGCCTTATCAAGCCCCTTATCAGCAAAACCAGCAAAATAGGCCCACTTTCCAAGGTGCTTATCAAGCCCAAAGAAGGAATTTTAACCCTCGACCACTCCAGCTATACAATCTGAACACGACTAGCATGTCAAAAGAGCTTGTGCCACAAAACAATGTTGCTCAAGATTGTGACTAGTGTTACCCATGCAATCAACCCCACAACCAATCGGCTTACACCAACGGAGTGAGGAATCAAGCTTTAATGGTGCAGAATATATATGTTGCTTCAAAACATGTTGCAGATTAGAATCAAGAACAACAAGATAATTTAGAAGTCACCTTGCCGAACTGGAAGAGCTCCAAATTCTATGGCATGAATGGCCAAGACTGGCATGATTCCCCTATTTTGGCTAATACCAAGTCTAAAAAATGAGTTATGGATCTAGGACAGCAAGCTAGAAATGCACAATAGCAGCCTATAGTTAGTACTCAGCCTGTTTCATCAGATGTTAACACTGCCACACAACCTAAAATGTAGATTCTACAAAGAGGGCAAGAGATACCCGTAAAATAGCAACAAAAAATGCATTCTAAGCCTATGCAGAAGCATAATGAAGCTGCTATTATAAAAAACTAGCAGAAGGTAAATATTTCATCCTTCAATATCATAGAGCATCTCAAGAAAACTACTATCAATTTGTTAATATTAGACGCTCTACAGCTTCCAGGGCAAAAAAGTTTACTGCAGAATGCATTAGCTGAGTTATCTATTTCTAACAATGTCAATCAAGGAGTTGCAAGAGTTGTGTTGGCTAATGAATTGGAGGAGAAAAGTGGGCAGAAAGAAAAAGAGGTAAAGTCCCCTCCGATTTACTTAAGTTTGATCATAGGTGATAAAATTGTGCATAATTTTATGGTCAATTCTAGAGCTAGTAGTTTAGTCATGCCAAAGAGTTTAGCTAATAAATTAGGTCTTGTTTATGAGCCTAATCCTTAGAAAGGCATACTACAACTAGAGGGTTCTACTGTAAAGACTGTCGTTATTGTCAAAAATTTAGCCCTTACCTTGCACACATCCCCAAGTTTCACTATCCATCAGGATATTCATGTCATAGACTTACCGCCGCACTTTGCCATTTGCTTATCATGGGATTTTATAGCCAAGTTGGGTGGGTTTTTGTCTTTTGATTGGTCTCATCTATTTTTTAGAACAAGGTATAGTATGAAGGTGACCATTAAATTTGAACCTCTCACCAAAGACCATAACGAACCATACTCCCCAAGCCCTATAAATGCTAATATCTACGCCACCTTTGCAATGGAGGAGCAAACCATGACCTCAGACTATAGCATCCAGGGAGACTACATCAGCCTTGATGAATGGGCAGCCGAAGATCACGAGCTTGATCTGTTTTAGAGTACAAATGAGGTAGGATTAAGAGTTTATATGATTTGCGAGTCTGATTGCGATATGCCTAATCTTTGCAAAGAGAATGAACCATCTATAGGAAAAGATAATGAGTTATGGAAACTTTATTTCAATGGTTCGAGGAGTAGTGTTGGTGCCAGAGGTGGAGCTATGCTGATATCACCCGAAGGAGATAAGTATTATTTAGCTTGCAGATTTGCTTTCAGCTGTTCAAATAATATAGCTAAGTATGAAGTGTTGGTGCATGGCCTTGAGTGGGCCTACAAATGAGGTATTAAATTCTTGCAAGTTTATGGTGATTTGGAGTTGATTGTGAATCAGGTCAAAAATTTAAATGTTGCTAAAAATGATTTACTTAAGAAATACAAGCATCGTGTATGGGATTCAATGGAAGATTTTAATGCTTTTAACATCATGGTGATTCCTCAGAATCAAAATAAGCATGTTGACAGGCTCGCTACCATAGGAGCCCAGTTTGACATTCCCAAAGAAATTCATAAAGTAGAAGCATGTCAGTATGTGAAGATAGTGGTCAGACCTTCCATACTTGACAATAACGTAAGCTGGCAGGTTTCTGATAGCGATGAGAAAATTGTGAATTTTTTGATTGCTAAAGCTGAGTTCACATATGGAAATCAGCAAAAATGGCAATAGCAGTATGAAGATCAGATTGCGCAATTAAAGACCAATAAGTTGCCAAAAGGTTTGGTGACGTTAGAATCTATCTTTAATTCAGATGATCAAGTTCGGAAGGACAAGTGTAGCTTGATAGTTAAAGAAGAACATTATTCAGCTATCAAGATCTTCAAGGGCAAGCCCCTCAAGCTAGGTAAGGTATGCAGTCAGGAGGAACAACAAGCTTTCATTCTGTTATGTCAAAATTATAGTGATGTTTTTGCTTGAGAATACAAGGATTTAAGAGGTTTTAACCCTGATTTAGCATAACATACCATTGAGCTTGAGCCCGATGCAAAAATAGTAAGGCATAAGCAAAGATCGCTTAATCCCAAGTTGGAACACCTTAAGAAGGATGAACTAAATAAACTAGTTGAAAGCGGTATTATTTTCCCTATCAAGCACACCTCTTGGGTGTCAAATTTAGTTCCAGTCAGGAAAAAGAGTGGAGAGATCAGACTTTGTGTTGATTTTCAAGATCTGAATAGAGCATCTTTGAAAGACCATTACCCACTCCCTTCTATGGAGCAAATTTTACAAGTAGTTTCTGGTTTTGACAAATTTTCTTTCTTAGATGGCTACTTAGGTTATAACCAAATTCTGGTTAAACAAGAGAATCAGTTTAAAACAACGTTCACAACCAAGTGGGGCACAATGGCCTACAAGAAGATGTCCTTTGGCTTATCAAATGCTAGAGCAACGTTCCAATGTGCTATGGATATGGCCTTTCACAGCCTTATGAACAAGTTTGTTCTAGTATAGTTAGATGATATTACTATTTTTTCCAAAAATGCTAATAAACACTTGGATCATTTGGAACATATTTTTCAGAGGTGCAGAGAGTTCAAAGTGTCTCTCAATCCAAAGAAGTGTATATTTTCAGTGCACGAGGGCAAGCTGTTGGGACACATTGTCTCAAAGAAAAGTATTTCAATTGATCCTGAAAGAGTTTTTGCAATTCTTGAATTGCCATTACCAGCTCATAAGAAAGGCTTGCAAATATTTCTTGGGAGAATCAACTTTGTGAGAAGGTTCATACCAAATATTGTAGCCTTGCTGCAACCTCTCACTTCTATGCTGAAGAAGAACATTCCATTCAGTTGGACCAAGGAAGGCAAGAGGAGCTTCGAGCAGATCAAAGAAGCGCTCGCAGCCGCTCGTACTCTCATTAATCCAAACTTTGACAAAGATTTCATTTTGTATGCTTTTGGAGGAGTTGATATAGTTTCGTCTATGTTATGCCAGCAAAACGATGAAGGCTTGGAGCAGCCTATAGCATTTTTTAGTCAAGTTTTGCACGATCACGAGTTAAAATACTCTTTTGTGGAGAAACATGTTTTTGCTGTTGTAAGAAGCTTGAAGAAATTTAGACACATGCTGTCCAACAACAAGGTTCATTTATTAGTGGCTCATTCAACTGTTAAGGATTTTCTGCTTAATAAAGACATTAATGATAAGTGTGCTAGTTGGATCACTAAAGTGATGGAATTTGATGTTGATATAAAATTAACCAAGCATGTTAGAGGCAAAGGTTTGTGTGAGTAGATTGTTGGAAGTGAAAACAATAGCTTAAAAGAGGCTGCAAATATAGAAACAATATTAAATAATGATGTCTTGAGTGTTGTTCAAGCACCCCCTACTACATGGTTGCAGCAGATGATACATTATTTGCAAACTGGTGAATTCCCTAAAGGCTTGGATAGAGCTAAAAGAAGGTACTACAGATTACAAGCCATCCCTTATGCAGTTATCGATGGTGTTCTTTATAGGAGAAATTTCCAAGGTGTTTTATTACATTGCATTCAGCCTGATCAAGTTGACAAGCTGCTAGCAGAGTTTCATGATGGACCTTCAGGAGGTCACTTTGCTGCAAGAACAATAGCTATGAAAATTATGAGAGTTGTTTATTATTGGCCAGATCTGTTTAAAGATGTTATTGCATGGGTCAGAAAGTGTGAGACATGTGCCTTATTTTCTAGTAAACAGAGGCTTGCACCACTACCCCTGCATCTGATTCAGGTAGAACAAACCTTTGCTAAGTGGGGCTTGGATTTTATCGGCCTGATAAATCTACCTTCAAGTGCAGGTCATAAGTGGATTCTTACTGCCACTGATTATTTTACAAAGTGGACTGAAGTCGTCACTTTAAAGGAAGCAAACAAGACTTCAGTGCTTAATTTTTATCAAGATCTCATATCGAGGTTTGGTGTTCCGAATTCAATCATTTCAGATAATGGCTTAGCTTTCATAGGGTTAAGGATTTCAGATTGGTATGTCAAAAATAACATCTATCTGAACACTTCATCAAATTATTATCCGCAAGGTAATGGACAGGCAGAATCCACAAATAAGAATCTGATTTAGATAATTAAAAAGACTATTGAGGATAATCAAAGAACATGGCATGAAAAGTTGAAGCTATCCCTTTGGGTTGACATAATAACTCCTAAAAGAGCCACTAGTTGTTCACCTTTTGTTTTGACTTATGGCAGAGAGGCTAAGTTGCCTATTTCAATTGAATTGCCAACATTAAGTTATGTTAAAGAACTGGAGTTGTTGAATGAGCAACCTCTTGAAGTGAGGTTTGCATAGTTGGTTGAGCTTGAAGAAACTAGAAAAGAAGCTCTGAGACAACTGGAAATACATCAAGCACAAATGAAGAATGCTTTTGACAAAAGGGCAAGGCCTCATGATTTCATTGTTGGAGATCTAGTTTTCAAGTGGAATGAATTCAAGAGTAGACCTAGAAAACATTCCAAGTTCGATGCAATATGGGATGGGCCTTATGTGATTACAGAATGCAAGGAGCACAACACATTCCAAATTTCGAAGATGACTGGTGAGGTGTTGTCTATCCCAGTGAATGGGATCCACCTCAAACACTTCCTTTGAGATAAGTTATCTCACTATTGGGTAGAGTAGTTTGCAAATAAGTACATTTTACACATTTTCATTTCAATAGTTTATGCTTTCCCTAAGCATTGCTACACATTGTTTGTTGGCCACCAGGGCCTCTTAGTTTGCTTTCAGTTTTGTTTCATTTTCTTGCAACTGCACATTTTCTTTCAGTTTTGTTGTTCATGTTTCTGAGTTTCAAGAAGGGGCAGAATTGAATCCGTGCCCAATGAATTGTTTAAAGGCCACTGATCTATGCTTAGCAGGAGAGCATATAGCAGAAATCACCAAAATGTTACATATTTTTTGCCTCAGCTCAAATAGAGGAGCGGGCGGATTGTTATTTAACTTTAAATGGAATTGCATGTTGATTTTCAAATGTTGTTTCGCATCTCATTTGCATCGAACAACAGTTATGCATTTTAAAGAAAGATAGAGTTTCAGAGTGCCATTCAGATGTTGCATATTTAAAAGAAAAGAAATATGGAATTGAGTACATGGGAAAAATAGCATTTTAGATGCTTGCATTCATTTCATAAAGAACTCATATTTTTTACAAGCCTTCATTTGATTTCACAATCAAAATGATATTACAACATTGCATTCAAATGCATTTTCTTTTCAATTGAAAAGCATAATTGAAATCAAAGATCCACACAAGCCATGGATATAACTGTGACTGCTACAATATATTTCTAACAGCACATTGCACTACTGGAGGTGCAAAAAAGAAAACACATAAGTGACAAATAATCATCATTGCCTAATTATCGACGTTCGATGCCGAATGGTGCACCTTTCCTTCTTGAGCTCCATCAACCTGTAAGAGGAAAAGAGGGGTGTCAGTGGCTCCGATTATGATGTAACTTATATGGAACACTCACAATAGTACAACATACTATTAGCAATGCATTGAAACAATCAAAATCAATCAAGTGCAGTATGAAAGAAGTAAGCTGAACGAGAAGTAGCAACATCATAATCATCATGTTCTATTTTTATGCTAACACTGTTTGTTTCCTTGTGCAGGTATAGGTAAAGTCATGAAGCTGAACATTATTCGAAGACCAAGAATGTGGAGTAAAACGGGCTCCCACAAGGGTAAAGCTCGACATTCTGCCCTATTTATTAAATGGGCTGATTTTAAAAGATGCTTCATCATATACATTGAATGAAATGAAATACAACTGAAAGAGTAAAATAGAGAATCCATCAAGCAACGAGACCAACTGTTCATTCATAACAATCAGGGTTTCTTTTTGAAGGCTATAGGTGAACAGTGAGTTTAGTTCACTTAAGGAATTTAACTGAGTACATCTAAGTCAAAAATTGCTGAATAACTTCACTTTCTGTGTTGATTATGTCATGTAAGTTTCAATTCATCATTTCTCTCTTGGATAGTGAACAGGAATACATATTCCTTAATGTTTTATTTTAATATTCATCATCAAAGAGAACAATTTCTGAGAGCAGTTTGTGTAGTGAATATAAAAATGCATGAAGAGTACCATGTTGCTCAAGAATACAAACACAGACAGTGCATTTGAGTATTGAATGAATTTCTGGTTCCAGTTGACTGATTAAGTAAATACTGCATCGTGAATAAGTAATAACAAGGAGATCGTTCCGAAATAATAATGGAGGAGTAAGTATTTTCTTTCCAGAATGATTCTAAGTTACTAGTTATACATATAAACCGATGAGCAGAGGAGGTTTGTATAGATGTAATGTTTCAATCCAAAAGCAAAAAGGTAATACCTCTACAGAATTCAAATGTAGAAAGTGAAAGCTGCTGTGTTAGAGTTGAGGGAGGTTAAAAGGGACACTGTTGTTTATATACACAATATGCATGAGGAATTATAAGTATTAATCTAGTGATCTTTTCAGATTTCTAAAGAGGGAGTAACAGTTTATTTCCAGAAAAGTTTCTGAAGTTATCAGTTATGCATATGAACTGGTAAATAGAGGTGATTCATAGTAATGCAATATTTCATTATAACATTTTCTACAGAGTTCAAAAAATAGAAGATAGATATTGTTTTGTTAATATTAATTGGAAATTAAAGGATACTGATATATGTGTAGAATACGAGCATGAAAATTCCCCTCTTGGCAATGAACTTATACAGAAGCATTTTCAAGGTGTCTTAACTATCAAAGAGAATTACAGAAAATGCCATAACAGAGTACCTAGTAATATGAGCCAAAGAATATAGACAAACACACAGTTTCTTGTTGTTCCCATCATGTTATTTTATTTTTCTGAAGGTATATAAAAGCAAGCAACAGTGATGCGATGAGTTGTTTTTCTTGGGATGAATAGAATGCTAAGAAGGTTTAAATTAAAGACAAATATTCAAGGCATCTTTTTACAAAAGTGAAGGTAAAACATCACTGGTTATTTGAGTCAAAGCCTTAGGAACAAATGCAAGAAAATATACAGTTTTATCACCATTTTCAAGTAGATATGGGAGGTCGAGTTCTGTCAAAAAGTAAGACCGCATGCTTTTAGCTTTGAGAATTTTCAACACTCACGATACTGTTTTATTCCAGAAGTTGAAAATAAGTCACTGTTTATTTTAGCTCAAGTCCATGTGGAGATGACAAACACAGTAATGAAAGATACAGAAATGAACATCTCCCCTTCAAATATCAAATGCCAATATGGAGTTTTCTGTTATAGCTAATGATGTAAATACATAGTTTTTGTTAACTCCTATAGGTGTTTCGGTTCTGGGGGTAAACAATGATGAACAACAGTTACCCACATGAGGGTTTGCTTTCGAAAATACAAAAATGCAAAAATGGTGTGAACCCATATGGGTTTCTCATAAAACAGCAGTAAATCACAAGATATGCAGATTTTTGTGCTAGGTCGAGCTTCAGAAGAAAAGAAAATGCTCTTTTCTTTAATAATTCCAAAGACCCATTTTCAATTTGGCATCAAAATATAGAAAAATGGAGTTTCCCTTAAGGATTTCGAGTACCCATTTTAAGGGTTAGTTTCAAAGTGCAGAAAAATCAATTACAAAGATAACCCATGTGAAATCTGGAATAAAATAGTAGAAGTATAAAGCAAATGTGAGCTTCCAAAATTTTGTCGAACAATAGAGGGAAGAAAATGTAGATTTATTAAACTTTCTGTGATACCCACAATAAGAAATGTTTTCAAAAAGACACTATAAGTTTTTTGTTCTAGGTCGAGCCCGAAATTCAAAGGAAATGCTTCCTACATTGCGCCTTTGGCACGGCTATAAATGGCCAAATCCATGAGTAGAAGAGAAACTATTTAAGTTTCAAAGAACAAAGGTATAGCAAAGGAAGTTACCTAGTTTATATTTCTGGTGAAGTACTCTAGCCCTGGCTAGGAACTCTAAATAGCTTTCAAATGTCAAGGGCCCAAGTTCTTAAAAGAGTGGCTGAGCTTTCTGAGGAGGGATCAACGATGCTGGTGTATGCACAGGAAAGCACACGGGAAATGCAGAATAAAGATATTAGAATATGCATAGCCATGGCTTTAGAGCCTTAATATTTTTAAGTAAGGAGCCATAGAGGTTATTAAATCATCAAATAAAGCTTACCTCTGCACAGTAAAGGGAAACAAGAGTACAAGTCGAGCTTTCATGGAGCGAACTGCAGAGTTCGAGGTCGAGCTCGACGTAGCCAGAGGAGGGCAAGTACAAGGAAAGGTCAGAAGAGAAAATGTGACAGTCCACAGCCTTAGTGGCCTGCTTTTATTCAATAATGAAGTGAAATCCATGATACAGATGGCACAAATCTTACCCACTGGAGTCTTAGATCTCTGGAGTGCGTGGAATAGTTCTTCTAAGCATTTGAGCTCGAGTTTGACAGAGTCATGGTGGTGGCATAGCTCTTTCTTGCAAGTAGAGAGTGTGAAAGTGAGTGATCATTAGGGTTTGACCTTGTTTTGATCGAACCCTAATTCAATCATCATCCAGAATGTTCATTTAAGGCACGTGGAGGATATCAAAGGGAGGTCAAAATTACAACTTATGCCTTATGATTTTATTGAAGTTTGAATTTAATGCTATATGTTTGGGGGCCAAATTTCAAATTCTTAAGTTGGTTTATGGATAGGTCTTGGAAGTTTATTTCCCATACCTTGGTGAAATATGATAAAATTGATGGATATCTTGTGATCTGAGATTAAGTTATGATGCCCTATGACTTAGGGTCAATTTTCTTTAGGGTTTTTATTTTTGATTGATTTTGAAGAAATCAATTATGGAGTTGATAGGAATATGATATTATGTAAATGTATTTTTATGATTTTTGAGAAAATTAGAATGTTGTAATGGAGAAATAAGGAGATTTTCTTTTTTGCAAAAGATTTCCAATCTTTAAATTGCAAAAGTAGACAAATTGTAAAAATCTACATCTTGTAAAGCAGAATCATAAAGGCAATATTCTATAAATTGCTTTATGTTTTCTTGCTATTTTTAGCAGATCTTTGATTGAATTTTCCTCTTGGTCGGATTTCAGACTTGTCTTGGAGAGATAAGGTGTTTTTTGTGCTTTTAAAGCAGATTTAGCCTATTTTTAGAGGCTTGACAGTGTAATCATGAAAGCATTTTGCTTTTTTATGCTTTTAAAGCAGTTTTTGAGTTTGTTTGAAGCCTTTTTCCTTGAGCTTTTTTCTGAGCTCGGATTAGGGTTTCCTTGAGAGTTTTTTTGATAGACTTAGTCTTTCAACTCTCCATTCTCAGCAGTTCAGATTAAAGTTTCTTGCCCTTACACATTTCGGGGAGCTTGTAAACTGATGTGTGCTTAGATTCTTAGAAGTTCCAACTCCATCATTCAATAAAATAGCAGAGTTTTTCCTTTCTCATTTCCTTTTCATGACTTGGAATAGTAATATGATTTGTTCTATGATTCAAATCTGTTGGATCCTTTTCTTTTCTTATTATTGTCAAGAAATTTGCAGGAGTTGCATGCTAGTTCAGGTTGTGCCTTGTGTTAATTTAACCTTTGCATAAATCACTGTTGAACTACATGTGTCATGAGATTGTGAGGATTTAATTTTAAAGAGTTGGTGAGAGTGAGTTATTATTAGAGTCTTCTTATAGTTGATCAATATTTTAGGATGATACAATTCTAGTTTTAGATTTTAAATCCAGTTTATCCTTCTATCCTTTTTCCTAAAAGGCCACTTAGAATATAATTCATCATTCAGAGAACCAGCTCACTCTGGAGATTCCTCTTTCATGCAGATCACCGACATCTGAAGGAGGTTTCCATGTTTCAGTAGTTTGCTGAATATTGCATTCAGTAGGGTGCAAAAATATTGATAACAGATCAAGAGCTTATCAATGTCATTCATCTTAAGAAGTTATTTTCTTGACCCTCAGAGTATCCTAATAGTTCTTATAAATAATTCTATGTATGTACATATGATTCATAATAAGATTAATATCATTTCACTTATCCACATAGGATGAATTCATAAATTATCAATATCTCTTGTTTCACCTATCTACCTATCATAATAAAATTTCATATTTGCTTTTCCATGTCATAATAAATGATCCTATACCCAATTGGGAGCACATTTCCTTGACCTGGTCATTGGATTGGATATGTGTCACTATCTTGAGAGTATATTTTACACATACATTACCTATATTTATCATTCAAACAAAAAAAAACTAAGAAAAAACACAAAAAACATTGAGCTTTCATAAAAATATAAAACAAGATACTACTCTTGGCTAAGTCTTCTACCTACATAGATTTTTTCCTAATCTATCTTTATCTATCTATCATTCAATCAATTGATGTTTTAATGGAAATGTGTCTCCTACAATGGGCCCCCTATCTAAAATTGAGCTTATATTTTTAGCAAGAGATGTCATGGTTGTTGACTTTTTTATCAGTTGGTCTTTTTCTTGTTTATTTATCTTTTTTGTCTCATTCTTATGCTTTCTTTAAGCCGCCTTGATCTTTCCATATCTTGGCGTGTCTAGAGAAGCTTGGAATGGGGCATAGTCATTTTTTTAATATTTTCTATGTTTGCAGTGCATTCTTGTAATACAATCATGGTAAATACTTACCTTTTGTGTGTTGAGGTAGCTCCTTGTATATGTAAAACATCATTTACATATTTGGTTACTTATACCTTTTGTATACTAGGACTAGTATGCTCTAATTCTTACTCTCTCACATAGATCCAACAAGGTTTTCATATGTATGGTATGAATGAGAATAAACCTTTTTATTTGTTGTATTTATGGGATGTTCTTATATTATGACCATGGTGAATACTTACCTTGTGTGTGATTGGGGTAACTTCTGGCATAAACAAACATCCTTTGCAAACTAGGTTACTCATACCTTGTGTGCAATAGGATCATTATGGTTTAAATCTTACCTCCTCACATATTCTGACATGGCTTTTGTATGTTTGATATGAGCAAGAACAACCCATTTTTTTTTGTAGTCAAATTCCATACAATAGATACAAAGTCATCTTGGCTCCTTATAACTTGGTGCATAATATCCACTTGCTATATTAAAATAAGGATAACTCTTTATATTATTTATGGCATAAACAAAGCACAAAGTATCTTTTCATTATCATATCATATTTATCTCATATTTCTCAACCCATCTAGAATTTTTCCATTTATAGGATTCATTTGGTTTTGATCAATGATCTAATTATCATCATTGCATTCATGTATTTCCTATACACATAGATATGAGTCATAACATACATATCATCATAGTATCATATTATCATCATAATATAAAATACATCATTATTATAATCATACCATAACATTAATCATTATAATCAAATCATAACTATAACATAAAATAGCCATAACATCATATAGAGATAAAAATTATATTATATATATGCATTCAATTATCACATCATATCTCATACATAAAGAACTTTAAACACATAAACATCCAAACATCATCACATCAATAACATATACATATGCTACCAAAATATGATCTTGTCTCATAAAATGTGTAAAAAAAATATAATGTGTCATAATTTATACATGGGCTATATGATCCATAGATATGCATATATAGCTCATAGGCTAAAATTATACATATTTTACAAAAATCCTAAGTGCATAGTGCTAAGATGAGCTCCCTCCCTCAAAACGACCAGGTGATGGTAGCTCAGGTACTCCAGGTTCCTATGATCGTCCTACTAACACTGTTGGTGGTTGCATTGGTGGTGGTCCCATGGTACCCTAAATCATTGACTTGTGTGGTTTTCTCCTCCCATACTATCTCTTAGAAATAAATTGGGTTCTTGCTATTCTAAAGGCACCACTCTCCCATATAATGATCTATAATACAATCCTCTTGTGCATATTTCATGATCTCTACCACAGCTGGCCTCATATGTTGCTAAGCTATCTCTTTCATCCTATGTAGTGTTTCCTCTACTCTCTTCCACTAAACTACCTTTGCATCCCCTTTCATCCTCAAACCATCCCTCTCTCTTGTAACTTGAGCTAGTTGCACTTGTATCCCATCCCTCTTAGTGATTCATTGGGATATTTGTACCTGGATGCTATTTCTCTTGATATGTGTCTAGTCTCTACGATTTATGGTCTCATCTATTTACCTCTAAGCCTCATCTCACTCTAATAAATTTGTGTCCAATCATATTTTTGTATCATCATCTCCTCCTCCTCCTACATCCACCTTCAACTGTCCCCATCCTCCAATTAGAGCCTCCTCTCCCTAACCATCATCTTCATCTCCTTCATCCCCACCTCCATCTCCATCACCACCTTTGTCTCCATCATCTTCACCACCTCTATTTTCATCATCTCCTCTATCTCCCCCTTTGTCACCACATCTATCTCCATCCCCACCTCTATCTCCATCATATCCTTTATCTCCACCTCTATCTCCATTATATCATCCATCTCCCCCTCTCTCTTCTACGATCTTCTTGGATCTCCTTCATCGTACCCTTTGTCCTCCCTCTAGTCCTCTCACTTCCTACCTAATGATACCTCCTCCTAGTACCATCAATTGTGTGGGCCTATTTTTTCCCACAATGCATCATACTCAACAATTGTGTCTGCATCCACCACATCCACCCATAGGTACCATGACACCAATTTCAACCCTTTAAAGTCTATAATTGATGTCTCAAGGGATATTATCAGCCCCTAGTTTACAATATCTCATTATGTTCTCATAAAAATCACCTCTCCAATAGGTTGACCTTGCCTAGATATCCAAATTTTTGACATACATGCTCAAGCATGTAACTCTTAATGATGTGTAAAGTCATCCCAATCAAGTATCTAGGTTGTCTACAATAGGGTAGTTGCTCTGCATCATCCTCCTAGGCCTCATAATTTATCCATGACCTCCATGTAATGGTATCTAAGTCATATAGTGCTCATCTCCATTACCATAAACCACCTATTTAATTGTGTCACCATGCATGCATAGATATATACATAAAATCTAATCCCTTGTGCTCTATATGTCACTAGTCGGTCACTGCAATATGATCCCATGCCCATATATGTAACAAAGTAGCTCTAGATGATAGGTTATCCCCATATTTTTAGAATACTTGATGCATATCATGATGCAAGTGGGTAAGTACGCATAGAACCCATGTGAAAATAATGCTATCCTCCAAAAATATCTCCAAAACCCTCCCCCAACCAACTAAAAAATTCCCTAGATCAACAATTTAGTACCAATACTCCACTAATCACTCCTACGACTAAAATTACCAACTTATCAAACCTATCCATAGCTTCCATCAAGTCTATCTCTCGATCCTCTACCCAAGGTCATTTTTCAAGAATATCCTACTAAGGGAACTCTCCTCTGAGTCTATTTTATAGACCACTCTCTCTCCTCAAACTAAAATCTATACAATCCTCCAAGAATCCTCAAAAGTGATAGTAATCTCTTCAATTGGTAATATGAAGATACTATTCTTGATGTGGCATCACTCTACTAGTGTGGTCATCGTGGAAAGGTTATCCCTAATCTTGAGCATGTGTATGATGTGTCATAGGCCCTCTGCTCCTAAGAAGGCCTCCTCATCCTCTATCAGCTAACTCTTGAATATCATGGTCATCAAGAGTCACTCCTGTGACATCACTCAATCTAAATCCTCCTACAACCATTACATCCATAACATTAGCTTTAGTAAAATTATCCTATTCTCTAGCTTTATATCAGATGTAAAACATTTTCCATCATTTGTGTGACTTTATCAGTTGTTTTGCATTGCTAATATTTGCATTGTATCATGAGATCAGTTGCATATTTCTATCAAATGTATAGTATTTCTTTGTAAATGCATGATAGTGCATCATTTTTTCATCACCCATCAAATATGCAATAGCACATCAAATGCATAGCATTATCTATCATTTGCATGTTTCTATCTTGCATCATTCTTTTAATAAAAACCTAGTTCTTCCCCCCCATAAATTCACCTAGAGCTACCCTTAGGGACCCAAAGTTTAGACACTTATCACTGGTCTTGCATCGACTGGCTACCCAAATATCTAAATGTGTTCTAATCGATGAATGCTCTTCATAATGCTTTCCATCTTGTCAACTACTTCACTCTAGATGCATTGGAGGCTTTGGGTTTCTTAGGTTGTGAGAGTGAAAACGAGGTCAAATGTCTCTTTCCATACCTATTTGTAGTCCCTATAACCCTAATTCTTCCCTCTATCACTAGCTCCTTTCCATGATCTTTTATATCATTATCCTTTTTTCATGTTTCTATCACATAACTTTGTCTGTCTATCCTCCCTATTGAAAGTTTGACCAAAAAATTATTTTCTCGGCCAATGTATCGAGGGGGCATCCTACCCTTATCCCTCAGTCCATTGAGGCATAATAGAGCATCTCACCAACAAAGAAATTTATATCAAGCTTATTTGTTTCAAACTACATCATAAAATGCAATGTCTCAAAGAGAGGCAAAATATAGAAACCTAAAAATGACTAATGTATTTTCATTTGTCATTTTATCATTATCCTCATCAATTATTTTATCTATATTAACTTAATAATTTTTAATTATTTAATTAAGCTAATATCCCCTCTTTTCATCCATAATAATTGAATAATTTCTAATTATTTAATTATCTTAATCTTTTTATTATATCTATATCAATTAAATAGTTTTTAAAATTTTAATTATCATTTTCTCTTCAACATTAATTAAAATAAAATTCAAATTATCTTTGGTCCACTATAATTAAATAATTTTCAAAAACTGTTTAATTAGTTAATACTCTTCTCAATAATTAAAAAATTAAGATAATTTACTTAAATTATCTTTCCCTCCAAAGTAAATAAAATTAATATTTGATTTATTTCCCCAACTACACTGCTATGAATCAAATATAATTATTTATTTATTTTGATCTTATTTATTTACTAATCTTAGCTCCTACCCTATCTCAAATTTTCCTATCCATTGATTCTTCTAATTAAACTCCACCATTGATCAAATATCAAGTGAAGCATACAAATAAAAGCCTTCATTAATTCATTATCCCCTAGCACTAAAATCCTAGATCAAAAGAGCTTATTATCTAGATCACAAGAAAGCAAGCACTATCATTATCTTGGAAAATTGATATAACTATCTTTTATCATATTGGTTATCATATCTATCTATCTTTGATTATTGCAATTTCATGTTATCATACTATTATTGTGCTATCATGGTTATCCTATTTTGAAGAGTAACCCACATATCAAGCATTCAAGCTACTATCAAAGAAACCATGGAGAAAATCAACATCTTTGTTGTGGTATAATTATTTATTATTTTATTTTGTACATAGATCTTGAGCTTTATTGAGTGCTTTTTGAATGTGAATTTGTACTTTCATTGCATTGTTACTACTTTTCATAATTCACATTTTCATCGTTAATAGTAACAATGTGGTTCTAACTCACATTGGTATGACTCTAAATTAGATTATTGTGGTTGTTGATTTAGGAACTATGTGGGTGCTCACCCTTATATCAAGACATTAATGGATCAATGTAGCCTACATATGACTTTTTCTTCACTTTTATGGTAATTCACATGGTGTGGTAGATTATATAACATATCCTTATTAGTTAATGGTTTGATATTTTATCAACTTATTAGTTAATGATTTGATATTTTATCAACTAATTAAATGAGAATTGTCATTTAATGAAATTATCTATGTTATCATGTAAGAATCATATATTCCCCAACTCTTAGTAACTTCCAAGAGGAATTTTAATATAAGGGGACTAAGGTGTAAGGACCAACCTTATGTGCATAAATTACCACCCTTTGTGCCACCTTTGGTAAGACCTATCATTATCATTAGGCGAGCCAAATAAATTAAGTATGTAATTTTGTTTTGATAAGAATGTTTTTGATAAGGTAAGCAAGGTTTTGAAAGGACCAAGAACCTTTTACAGAGCTAAGAAAATGACACTTCCAAATAGAAAAGTCTCAAAATTTTCCAACAAAATAGAAAAACAACACTAGCGGAAACACTACATTACTCAGCAGAAACACCAACAGCACTTGGTCACCAAATAACTAGGTGTGATAGAACACTCAAAACCAACAACAGTCCTAAGTCAAAGACAGACTAACAACTCATTCCTAGCCCCCAAACCAGGACCAACAGAAAATTTAGGGAAAACAACAGTCCTAAGTCAATGACAAAGAAACAACAAAGCTTGAGCCAAGAAACAATCCATAACACATCAAGCCCTAAATACTTGCTAGAAACAACCATGCCACAAACCACTTATAGCAGTTGGACTGCAACAGAACTTCTGCTCAAAACTGAGCCTAACAGATTCCCACCAAAAGAGGGGTAAAATCACCAATTGTTGCAGAAAAACATTCTTCAAAATGCACCAACCAACTAGGCACCAACCTTGAAACCACCACAAAAGGATGGGGCTCCCCTTTATAGGAGAGGAAGAAGTGGAGACCAAAACTACCAAAGAAACCTCCCTCCAGAGCAAGCACACTCTAGAACTAGCAAAGGAGAGAATCACTTTCCACCATTTCAACAACCTCCAGCTCCACCTCAATAGGAGATGGCTTCACCATAATAGGAGCAAAATTTTGCAGTAGTCGAATCATAGCAGACCAACCACTCACCAATCTCCCAGCCACAAAAAGAGAACAACAAGGAAAAAAATGATAGAGAACAAAGTTGAATAATCAGAAGCATCATCCAAATTTCAACACCAACCCACCTGGTATACCAACCCAAGCTCCACCTCAAAAGGAGAGATATCCCCTTTATAGGAGCAGATAAAATGAAAACCATCAAAACCAAAGCCACCACTCACCTGCACATACAAGCTCCACCTCAATAGGAACTCATAAGAGAGGAAATATCTCTCCACCATTTCAACAGCCTCCATCTCTACCTCAAAAGGAGAGGGGTCCCCCTCAATAGCAGCAGAATCCACCTCAAAAGAAGCCAGTTGTAAAACATGAAAGAAACCAGTGATAATAGAAATGAATGACATTACATCTAATGGAAAAATAGGCACTAGAAACATGATACAAGAAGAAAAAAATAACCCATCTAATAGCTTAAAGAAACCACCCATCTGAGCCAACCAAACAAGGCCCAAGACAAACACCACAAAGAAACCAACAGGCTTCAACTAGAGAACAACCTTAGGAGACCACAAGTCCCCACCAAATCCCACGAAAGGGGAAGAACTAGAGATCAACAATGGGACCCCAAAACGCTTCCACACATAGAGAAGAGCACACCAACAGAAGCACCCTGCCCCAACCAAAACCCACAAAAGGAAGAAGGCCAATGAACTGTCCCCAACCACCTGTAGGGGACCCGCATAAAAGAGGAAATAGGAGGCTGAGAACACCACCTTCACCCCCGTCAAGCACAACTTCAACAAACAACAACACAAACATTGCATGAAAAGATCCAGACTCAACGGCCAAGCCTACAACACCAGAATGCGAAAAAGTGGAACCAAGCAGGCCCAAAACTATGGAACACTGATAGCCAACATGGGTGCCTAAAGAAGAGGCACCTGCCTGAAGGAGAGCCATAAACTAATTGGAGAAACCCGAAGGAGGAGAAAAAAGCTAATGACCAAAGTTATCTCTCCAAAGGAGTAGTTGTAGAGAAATGGTAAACTCAAGAGAACTGCCCACAACCACCACCAAAGCGACACCACCACCCAGCACAAAAAGGTCCATCCAAATAGAAAATGACGGAAGAAAATCCTCCCCATCATCCCCATCCTCTTCCTCACCATCACTCTCACCATCTTCATCCGCAAAAAATTTCAAAGTGCTCTACCTGCTCATCGCTAGTTTTTTTATTCTACATGTTACGTTTTGATAAGAATGTTGCAATGTAATTCACATAGGGTATTATGTGTGGTACTTGTAGATAAGTCACATGAGTTGAACATGAATTACACTATAAACTCAATCAACAGAAACTAAAAACAAATTAAAATTTTATGTTTGAGTAAAAAATTGGTACAATATTAAAATGTTGTAAATTTAAGTGATGCTTTTGATGTATGAACTCAATTGTAGAATTAACTAGAAATTTTAGAATGTAGTAGTTTATAGCAGGTAATTTTTCTTGCATAATGATGGAAATTATGTGTATAATTATTTTGAAAGGTCTTATACTTTCTCCTTATAATTGGAATGCATATGATTATGCAATAGCACCTGAAATGGTACCATTAATTGATTGTTGCTTGTATCATAAAGGAAATGTCTCTTACCTCCCTTATGATTGCATACCCTCATAGATGAAATTTAAAAGTGTTTCAATCCTTAAATTTTTCATTCATTTAATTTTTTATTGGGTAAGATTTTAATTATACTTTAATCACAACAAGGCCCAAGCTTATTTTGATTTTTGATACATTGCCAAGGTAAGTGACCCTAGAAGTCTAGCTAAATGGTTACCTTAAATATGAACCCCTATCCTAATTTTTCACTCATGTGAATGATATTTTAATATTATAATCCTCCATGTATTGTATTTATTAAATTTTGATATTTGATCTAATATGAATAAAGAGATTGATTAGAGTTGGTAGACGTGAGAGTGATTGCTAGTAAATTTTATAAATATGAGTTATCTATATCATGTTAGCTTAAATAACTTGATCAAACACAAAGTTAATATGTAAATGGTAAAATTGAGTGTAATTCCAATGCTTGCATTTTAGAATACAATTGATAGAATATCAAATTAGGTTTGGATTTGAATAATTATGTTTTATCAATTCCAAGAGTTGGAATCATAAATATGTTAACGATGAGTGGCAAGGTGATGTATTTTAATTATCAAGATAAAGTTATGACCATCTAAGTAGTGCAACACAAAGAAACTTTGAGGTTATGTAAAAAAATTTATCATCAAGCTGATAATGTAATTATGAATATATCATTTTTGTTGAGTATTTTTGGGAATATTGATAATTGAATAAGTGTGGAGATTTGTAAATGGCCATTGGGTGGAACACAAGGATCACCTGAACCATAAATACTAGAATGTCATGAACTGATGTGATTATTATTGTAGAGACCCTAAGTTAAATATTATTATTTAGTGTGAGTCAAATATCCCAAATGTCCATGATTATACAAAAATGGTAACCTAAGAGGAAGGTCTTAGAAATTGATCAAGTTATAAATTCAAGTTGAGTTATTTCCTTTTGAGAAAGTTGGGAATGAAATTGATCAGGACATGGTGGTTGTACTTTTTTTTTATCAAGGTCGAGTTGAGTTTCTTCAAGTTCTTCTTGTGATTCTTCAGGTTCAATAATTATAAGATATGTAGGTTCTTGAAGAACTTTTCCTAACCTATGTTGTAGCCCATTAATATCTAATGTATCGATAAGATAAGTTGGATATTCAGCCACCTCATTATTATAAATAGGTTGGGCCACCTTATTTAGATTTGGTGCGGGTTGTATGGGAATTAGTGTAGCCTTTGGTGGATAAGATGGATTTCATGGTTTATTATTTGTTAAAGGTGGTATGGGTGGTAAGAATCATTGTTGTGGTTGTTAATATGGACTAATAATAGGTAGTGTAGGATATGATGGATATTGTGGAAATTGTGGAAATTGTGGTGGTGTTTCCTTCCACATGACTATTGCCAAGGTTGTGGGTCATGTTGATATTGTGAGTATTCATTTGGCCATTGAGGATAATATTAAGGTTTTTTCTAACTTCCCTATCATCCAAGTTTAGCAGGATATGGAAAAGAAGCAGATTGCCCACTAGGTCCCATATTGTAAGCTGTATTAAAATTATTAATCATACTTGGTGGCATAGTTCTTGGTTTCCAAGGTCTTCATTGAGCCAAATAATAAATGTGTTCTTCATTATATTACATTTTTTCTATATCTACAAGTAATGGTCATAAGGCTCAGGTGTTCCTTTTGACATCTTTTAGGGAAGAAATCTTGGTTCTATTATAAAGAAATTATTCACTAGTATGCTTCTTAGGACAAATAGGAAAAAAAATCCAAGTTCTTTTTCAACCTCTTCCTATTTCTTACTTGTGTATAAAGTGTCTATTTTTTCCTATATGAATCAAAAGATCAATTTTTAAATCATCAAGTAACGTACATAACTCTTTCTTGGTAATATCTCATGTGCCACCTTGAGAAAAGTGTTTACTAAAGTAGCTCCTTATGGATTGGTGGGATCTTGAATAGTTCCTAAAAAATTCAAAAAAATCATCAAATATAAATTTAGAAATATACCCACTACCCATAAGATTCAAAGAATCAATACATTCTATTCAACACCCAAAATACTAAGACGGGGGTGAATCAATATTCTTTTAAACCATTCAAACATTTAAACATCCAAATCACATAGCACATTCAACTGCAATAATGAAAGAAAGCATGAAACGTCAACAATATCACATAACACATGAATGCCAAGATTTTTATGTGGAAAAACCAAAATGGGAAAAACCACAGTGAGAATTAGCTCACAATAAGTTATAACTGGTTATAGTATATTTACAGAAGTGATCACTATAGGTGGACTCACTGCCCACAGATAAAAAGATAGAAGAGAGATTTTGGATTACAACCTAATTTGAACTGTTACAATTGCATCTATCGTATGCATGAAATACAGTTCCAATGAAGCTCAATAAACTAACTTTACACACTTCATCTGATTCAAATCTAGCACTTTGCTTCCCTCTGAATTCACATCACTCTAATCTTCTACTCAATATTCACAACTTAAATGTGTAATGCTCTAATAATATTCACATCACATACATGTAGAATACTCGCAACATTCATCACTATCTCCAAAATACTGAAAAAGATCTAACATATATATCTACATCAACCATAACATCAATTAGGTCAACCTAATTAGATGTAACATTCAAAATATAACTTGTCAGCTTAAGTTCTTCCACACACATACTTCCTACCAAGATTTAAATCTCAAAATAACTTGAAATAGGTCGGCATGGACCTATAATAGATCCCACATAAGACCACAACACTTATTTAACCTTCACATACCTTCAAATTGATAAGGTCAGCACCACAAAAGACCTAATACCAAAAAATTTCAACTGTGTACCTACATTTAGACACATGGACCTCAAAATTTAATGCCAACTAGAATTCACACAATAATTCCATCTATCAACATATCCTCAAAAGCACAAAGCCAAAAACTTATCTATAGATAAGTACATACTCTCCCACTCAAATGCACTGTAAAGGAAATAACCATAATCTGCTAGACCAAAATTTTGTTACTTATATCTCTCCACCCAAAAGCCAAAACATGATGAAATTATGGAATCAAATACTTCTAACAACTAATAAAATAATGTTAGAAGCGCAGAGTGAAATATTCATTTGCGGATTGGTGTGGACCCAAAAACTAGATGCTCTGTTGCATAGAATTAATCGAGTTGACACTGAGTCAATTTTTCATCACAACTAGATCAAACCATCTTGCAAAAATGTCTTCCACAAACAATCAAAAACCTATTAGAGCCAACCAAAATGATCTGCAATGATTTTCGCCAAGATCTCCACACAAGATATATTGTTGACATCAATGACAATATTGCAACACATCGTTATATAACTTTGTGCATATCCCTTATGCTCATGTATCCAACAACAACATCAATGAAATTCTTCCAATAATCTCCCCCTTTGTCATTGATGGAAACATGCCAAAATATCTTCAAAACATTCTCCTCCTTTAACATCAATTGCAAAGGGAACCTACAATGACTATTTTGACTTATATCGGATCTCCCCATGAGTAATATGTGAATATGTACAAACTATAAAGATTGAATTGACTCCCTCTGAGTCATATACCAAAGAAAAACCAAAAAAATTGTACCAGACAGTACTCCATATACTCCGCATATGTACAAATAATCTTGAAACTAAAAACTAAAAAGCATAAAGAGTAAGAAATGTGTCAGTTGGAGGAAGTTGACTCTTGTAACTTCTACAAATGGGTCTGCCATATGTTTTTTCCTTCCTTCCATGTCTTCAATGTTGGCCCAAGCAATTTGCATTGTGTTTGAAACTCCATCAATATTTCTTCTCCTTCCAAAGTGCAAGGTATCATATTCATCTGCATAGACTTATTAGCATTCAGAAGGGCACTTGATACAAGTATAAATTTTTCATTTACTAGATCCCTTATCTCTCCAAACTGCAAAATGGCATTTTACCTTTATGCTTGCAGCTGGAAGAACTTCTTATACAAATCTTCAATTACACTCCTTTTGGTACCAGCTATATCAAGTGTTCGATCATAGACATTTGAGGCTTTATTTATATAGGACTCAATGGATTCCATCTTATTCCTTATCCTTTGTGTGGCACTAGGCCATTTCATGCAATATTGAAACAACCTTAGCCTCATCCACGCAAATCTATGCATCCTTCAAATTCTCAAAAAACTTGTGCAAGATCACACTTCTCTGTGATCTCCAACATCTTTTTATCACTTATTCTCTTTTCAACCTCATTTTCATTTTTTCCTTTAAGATCGAAGGCATATTCTTTAAAATAATCAATTAACAATTTCAAATTCTCCATACCAAAAAGTGAAGTATCTATGTTTGCTTCGGGTATGGCCTCTTGTAACACCTTCACTACTTCCTCCATAAACTCTCCACTCTTCTAATGCATCTCAATAATCTCCTTTCAAGAAGATGCATGGAATACATCTCCTAATTGTAGCTTGTGGAGTGGGGAAATCTTGTCCAGATCTACATTTCCCTACTGCATTGGCAGTTGTAGCAATTGTGAAGAAACGACGGGCTAGAATTTGAGTTGCATACTTAGTAGGTTCTTCAATGAATCTCCAAAGGAGCTAGAGGATTCACCAAAAGTATTTATAGTCATCTCCACAGCTTGCTCTTTTGGTTCCTTTCCTTTGTCCTTTCCAGAGTCCATAGGTATCTATGTTCTTGCATTTCTGAAGGTATCCTCTTCCTTATCTTCACCTTCCTTCTCTTTATCATCGTGCTCTTCTTCCTTTTCTACCTCAACTCTCTCTTCTTCAATACATTTGTTCACATTTTCTTTCTCTGAAGATTGATTAGTGGTATTTGAAGGTGTAGTTTCAATAATTTCTTCAAGCACCTAAGGAAGAGAAGTGTCTTCCTTTTCTATTTCTTCTCTAGTGATAGTCTCTCCTTTCACATTTTTCTCTTCTTTTGCATCTTTTGTGTCACCTCTTATATTTCCAAAGGGGTATTATCTTGTATATTCTCATTATCTATCACATGCTCATGTTGAGCATCAATGTTCTCTTCTTCTTCAACTTCTAGAGTAGGGTCCTTGCATTCTATTGTCATCCCTAGCCTTTGTGCTAGGTTTGTAACCTTATCAACAGTCTTCTTTTGGAATCTCTCATGATCATCCTCATCTCTACTCATTAATGTGGTTACCCTTTGTTTTTTTCCCAGTTATTTTGTGTACAGTTGGGCCAATGTGGCCTTATTTTTTGCAAACAAGGGAGCACTAATTACT
Organism: Sequoia sempervirens; assembly: GCA_007258455.2. NCBI lineage: Eukaryota > Viridiplantae > Streptophyta > Pinopsida > Cupressales > Cupressaceae > Sequoia > Sequoia sempervirens. The sequence continues at coordinate 723,865,913 of VDFB02058242.1, read as the reverse complement.
TCAAGACCATAGGCCTTCATCTTGGCCTCTTCCTTACTAGCCTCTTGTCTTCTCTTTACCAAAACATTCCAAATCTCTATAGGTAACTTTTTATGTATGTTCCTCATGTCTACTTCAAGCATTATGATGTACTTTACAATGGCCTCAACTATTGTAGCCTTATCAGTGTCATTAACCTCATTGTACAAAGCTCCAGTCTCTCTAAGCATGTCATGCTAAATTATTCCATTATCATTGCCTCTACCTTCATAAGGTTGTGAAGTCTTACCTTTTGCTTCTTCACTTCATCTGGAATCTTATTTGTTTCTACCTTCTTCTTTTCTGGAGATTCCTTCATGATGGTTTCTTTCTTCTTCTCTCTCATGTGTATTACAAATTATTCTTTTTCTTTCTCAATCTCCTCTTCACTATCTATGTCAATAGCATAAAATATTCTTCTTTTGACACTAGCTTCACCTTGTGAAGCTTCACTCTTCCTTTTGCAAACTAGCGGCGAAACTTATTCCTCTTCTTCTTCTTATTCTTCTTTTTCTACATTTGCACTTATAAAACTTTCTCTCATTTCCTTTTTCTTTTTTTTTTCTTTGCAAGGGCGGTAGATGGTGCTACCAGAGTAGCCTTCTTCTTTCCTAGCCTTGCCATGTGCACAAACAGAGGGGATTTTTCCTTCACCAAAGGACTATTTGTTGATTTCATTTTCTCTCCAATAGGTTGCCTAGGCCTAGAGGACTTCTGAATAAAAGGAGGGGTGGTAGCTATCCTACCATATCTTCATGTGCTTATGAATCCTCCCACAACACTTGATTCTCCCTTTTCTTTTTTATCTTGTGTACTATATTTTTTCCTTTGATGTTCCCATTTCCCCTATAATTTCATCAACCATCTTTCTAACCTTCTTTTGAATTATTGGTTTCTTCCGCTCCATGTGCACCTCCATGTATTTCTCTTCATAAGTGCCATATCTTTCTTTAGTTATATCTTTTGTACTTTTCAACAAAATGTTAGCTAAACCAGTAACCCATTATTTAGTGACCTCATATCCCAACACAAGGATCCACATATACCTTGGTTCAACTACCTCCATGATGCATTCATTAGTACTTACCAAGAATGTGATATCTTTTTTATATTTCTCTACCAATTTCCTTAGAATTTTGTCTCTCTCATGCATTCTCTTTTGAAAAACTGCAAAGAAGGAAGCAAATGCCTCATCTTGTGCATTCCCATCACCAATACTACTCATAAAATCTCTTATCTGATGAGAAACTAGTCTTGTGTGTAACCATTTCACTTCTTTGGTTCCAGGGAGTTCTTTTAGAAAATAGAACAGTAAGCACATAACCAAAGTCCCATTCTTAAATGCATACTTCTTCTCCTTGTTTTGCTTCAAGTTCTCAATTAATTGTTTCCTTAGCAACTCACAAAGATCATAGTTAGCACCTTTTTCCACCATCTCATATGCCACATTAACTACGGTGGTAGACATAAAATTATCTTTGTTTGTGAAATATATTTTGTAGCCAATTAACATTGATGCATACCTCACAACTGAATTTTTGATGGGATTTACTGCTAAATCCCTCTTATCATATGTTAAACCTATAATTTCCATTACCATTTCATTCTTAATTGATTTAAGTATAGGAACAAGTCTAGTGGAGCATAGACCTATAACCTCTCTAATTACCTATTTTGTTATCATGTTAGGCATGTTGGTCCAAAAAAACTTGTCATGTATTTTTCTTTATTCCATTCTAACTCACTTGCCATCAAAAAAAAAAATTGGAAACTATTGCCATACGTCCAATTTATTCACGACTAGGTTTTGATACTCTAGTTTTAGGGAAAATTTGTCTCCAATTAACTCATTATCCCATAAATATCCTAGCTTAGTGTGATCAAATTCTTCCATCTTTCCATGAATATAAATACTTATATCCTCAGTTGGAAAAACCCCAAACAGAACATGAGAAAATGCACCTAGCAGGCATCTTCTATAGATTTTGCAAGGTACTTCTTAAATTTTGGTTGTGGCTTCTCAGTTCCTCAATAACCCTCGGTGTAGCTATGACTGATGGCATAGTATGGGTTAACTACATGATCCATACAAATTTGAAGCATATTTAAGCCACTGCATCAATCCAATAAGATCATTCAATGTAAACAAAGATGAAGAAGCCATTAAAACTATCATTCTAAAGCATGAAAGCTTGATAAACATCTACTCTAAGACATTGAAACTTATCCTATTGGGGGAGTGGTGTCGCATTGATGTGGAATGGCGACCCTTTCCCAATCCCTTGGATAATGAGCTTGTTTCAATCAATTTTTTTGAAGAAAACTGATGAAAGCTATTTAATCATGATAAAAGCTAAGATGATCGGTGTAAGTGTATGCAAAGCTATTCTAAATGTATGCAAGATTTGAAAGATTAAAACCCTAATTTCAAAATATACTAAATGGATGCAACTAAGTTACCATGGAATCCATTAATGGATTCTCTAAGCTAATATGATCAAGATTTTTTTAAAAGAAGCTAAATATGTGCTATGTGGATGCAAATGAGAGTGATTTTAACAACATAATTTTACTATTAAAAGATGGATCCCTATTCAATGGATGCAAGCTCTATTTATAGAATAGGAAAAAAGAAATTTATGGTCAAGATTGAAAGAATCAATCAATGGTTAAGATGGAAGGAAAATGGAGGCATGGATCATGGATTCCCATCAAGGGTTGAGAATGCAAGTTGATTTTTAATCAAGGGCTCACAATCATCCAAACAAACACACTTTTAAAACTTGCACAAGAAGTTTGTTGAAAGTTTGTTACAAGAAATAATATTCCTTTTTTCAAATGAGTGAAGAGGGAAAGAATATTTCATGAGAATATTCCCTTTTGGAGGAAAATTAGCATTTAGTTAATTAAAACCAAATTTTAATGTGCAATGGGGAAGGAATATTCCATGAGAATATTCCCTTTTGGAGGAATGTGCAAAGGAGGAATATTCCTTTGCAAGTGGGAGGATTAGAATTAGTTAGTAATTTGATAATTAAAACAAAGTTTCAATTATGCAAATTAGGGGAATTTAGGGTATTCATTAAATAATTAACTTCTTTAATGAAAAGCGGTCAAAATGACATTTAATTAAATAATTAGGATTGTTTAATTAAATGAGAGGACTTAGGGTGTTAAATTAAATATTTTTATTTATCCAATTTAATAGGATGAAAGGTTAGCATGAAAGGGGTATGAATTAACCTAATTCGATTAATCAGGTTAATAGATGAAAATGACATAATTAATTAAATAGCTAGGCTAATTTAATCAATTAAGCAAAAAGAGGATGGGTTTTAGGATGAAACGGTGTTAGTAAATCAGATTTGAGTGTGTGATATCATTCAAGACATTTTTAAGTGTCTACAGTAGCCATTGCAAAGAATTCAAACTGCTTTCAAACAAAGTTCTTTTGAAAACTAGGGCAAAGCTGAGATTGTAAATCCTTTTCTTTTGTTTTCCGAACTAGGGTTTCAACATACCAGGTCACAAATAACTTTTGATTACTCCAAATCACTTCCTCACTACTTTGCTTCTTCTCAATGCTTGTTATGAATGAAATTGGCTAAGTTAAATTACTTTATAACCCTTAGAATTTGACCTAGTTTTGTAGTTAATGCTTCAAACAATAAAGTTGGTAAACCTTTAACTGTATGCACAGTCAACTTTTAATGCTCCACAAACTTCTGCATTATCATATTTCCTTCTACAATCTTCACCAATAGATCAAGCATGTCGATCTACATCACATATCCTCGTGTTGAGGCATCAACACCTCTTCTTTGGTGGTGGATATAATATGTTCATTAAAGCTCCCCCTTAGCCAAAGCTTTCAACTTAGTTTCTAAAGGAAATATATGCACTGGAGGATGGTATAGATTCATCCTTAACTTTTGTCTCTTCCTTCTTTCTCCAAATTTTTTCTATCTCCTTTGTTTCTACCAGATCAACCTTTTTTATTAGTTCATTCCTCTTTATCAGATTATCCTTCCTCATATTTCTACTTCTACAAAAATTATAAATGTGTCCAAGTCTATTGCAATTGTAACATGTGACATTCTTTTGACCAATATTCCTTCCATCATTCTATATTTGCATTGATTAGCTTTATGCCCAAATCCATGTCTTGTATAATAGTAGCCTTTGAATGATTGAACTATTTTACCATTGTTATATCCATTTATCAATTGACTTATACACTCACTAGCTCTATGACCAAATTTCTTGCATGTTAAACATTGACCAATAAAGGATGAACATTCTAATTCATTATGCTTCTACACTCCATTGCCTTATGTCCAAATTTATTGTAGGAATAACAAAAAAATAAAATATGGGGTACCTTTGTGCATTTGGTTGTCTAACCAGTGGTCCTCTTTGATTCTAGATTCTCTTGCCATTTTTCTTCTTCTTTTCAAGTTGATTTATAGTTTGATCTGCTTTTGAACTTTCTCCTATCTCAAACCCTAATCCACCTTTGTCTTTAGCTCCTTTCTGATTTGCAATCATTTCATCAAGCTTTGTAGATCTCATCTTGAATTTGTATTCATGAATCCTTGCTTTCTTTAGATCTGATCTTAGATTCACTTCTCGTTCAATCCTTGTACATTCCTCAGATTTTCTTTTCACCATTGAGTTTAGACATTTCTCAATTCTTTTATTTTCTTCAACTTGCACCTTCAAACTAGTAGTTTCATTTGTTTGCCTCAATTGTTCACTGAATTCTTTATGCCTTTCTCTAAACCTCTTGATTTGTTCTCTCAATTTTCTGATGCATTCATTTGCTTCTTTGATATTTTCTTTTAGATATTTGTTTTCATCTTTAGTATTTTCAAGATCTTTAAGGGAAACTTTGAGTTCTCCATCTTTTTCAAGCATGCAATCTTCTGCTATGGATCCAACTATAGGAATCTCTTCTGAAGGAGTAGGTAGTCTTCTAACAACCATGTGTTCAACCTCTAAGATCTTCCCCAAGCAGTCAAGCTCCTTCCAAGGAACCAAGGTCTAATAGCAATTTTTTAACACACGAAATACTGAGAGGGGGGTGAATCAATATTCTTTTAAACCATTCAAATATTTAAACATCTAAATCACATAGCACATTCAATTGCAGTAACGAAAGAAAGCATGAAACATCAACAACATCACATAACACATGAACACCAATATTTTTACATGGAAAACCAAAAATGGGAAAAACCACGGTGAGTATTAGCTCATGATGTATTATAATCAATTATAGTATATTTATAGAAGTGCTCACTACAGGTGGAAACATTGCGCACAGAGAAAAAGATAGAAGAGAGATTGTGACTTACAACCTAATTTGAACTATTACAATTGCATCTAGCATATGCATGAAATATAGTTCCAATTAAGCTTAATAAATTGACTTTACACACTTCATCTAATTCAAATCTAACTCTCTACTTCCCTTTGCATTCGCATCACTCTAATCTTCTAATCAACATTCACAACTTAAATTTGCACTGCTATGATAATATTCATATTACATACATGTAGAATACTTGCAACATTCATCATTGTCTCCAAAATACCAAAGAATATCTAACATATGTATTTTTGCATCAACCATAACATCAATTAGGTTGGCCTAATTAGATGTAACATTCAAAATATAACTTTTCGGCTTAAGTTCTTCCACACACATACTTTGTACAAGATTTAAATCTCAAAACTTGAAATGGGTCAGCATGGACCTATAATTGATCCTACATAAGATCACAAAACTTATTTAACCTTCGCATACCTTCAAATTGATTAGGTCGGCGCCACAGAAGACCTAATACCAAAATTCTTCAACTATGTACCTACATTCGGATACGTGGACCTCAAAATTCAATGCCAATTGGAATTCACACACTAATTCCATTTGTCAACATATCCTCAAAAGTGCAAAGCCAAAAACTTATTTGTGGAGAAGTACGAACTCTCCCAATCAAATGCACTATACAGGAAATAGCTATACTCTGTCAAGCTGAACTTTTGTTACTTATATCTCTCAAACCAAAAGCCAAAACATGATGAAATTCTAGAATCATATACTTCTAATAACCAACAAAATAATGTTAGAAGCACATAGTGAAATCTTCATTTGTGGATCAGTGCGGTCCCAAAAACTAGATGCTCTGTTACACATAATTAATAGAGTTGGAACTTAGTCAATTTTCCATCACAACCGAATCAAACCATCATACAAAAATATCTTCCACAAACACTCCAAAACCTGTTAGAACCAATCAAAATGATCGGCACCAAGATCTCCACATCAAGATACAATATTGACATCAATGACAACACTGCAACACATTGTTATATAACTTTGTGCTTATCCCTTAGGATCATGTTGCACCAACAACAACATTAATGGCATTCTTCCAACATATTCATCATGAATTCCTCTTATAAAAAGCATTTTAATATCCTCCTTTAACAAGCATGTTTTTCGTGTTTTATGAAGATTTAATAAAATTATTTGAAAAAATATTCTAATGTTTCTTTCTCTCATTGTGAAATTTGAAAAATCTCATCTCAAACTTCCTTTGTCTTGCAATAGTCCTAATCTTTTTCAAAAATTATTCTTTCATAATATCCCATGTGTGAATGGAGTTTCTTCTAATGCCCATGAACCATCACAAAGTAGCATCATTTAGTGTAATTGGAGTTTGTTTAAACTTTTGAGAATCACTTCAGTAATCATAACTATGATACAACAAATCAAATTCAAATAATAATATGTCGAGATCTTCAACATAAATAACTCAAAAAAATGGTAAAGGAAAATGAGGTATATTTTTCATGGGGGCTTCCTCCTCCAAATTAACAATGGGAAATTTGAATTTTATGGGATCATTGTTTCCAAGGCTTGGTCACCATTATTATAGTTTCTATTTGCACCAACCATAATTTTAAATTCCCAAGGTATCCAATAAGATGAAGGTGGTTTATGTTGGGTTTTATTTTCTTGGATTCTACCACTTCATAATTTGTATGATTCTTTAATTTCTTTTTGAAAAATCAAGCGTGATAATCTTCAAAGACTCCTTAGAGGCTACAATTGAAGATTCAAGTATTTCTAGTTTTTCTAATGGGCTAATAGGTGGTGATTTAAATTTATTTATTTTTGTTCACTCGTGGATTCTATAGTGGTTGACTCAATCACACATTTTTCTAAATCAAGTTCAAATAACTTTTTTTGTCTTTGTTTGGTCACAAATTGTGGCTTTACTTATTGTATTGAGTTCACTTGGTTTATTGAGCTACTCACAATTTTTTTTGACAAATGTACCTTTTTCATCTCTAATTCAATTCATGTATCTATATGACTTAATACAATGTAAATCAAGGGTATTTTCCTAGGCAAGGTCAAAAATTGCATGGACTTTCTCCTTAACACATTGGTCCTAACTCAAATTACTAGGCTATTAGGCCTTTCATGCCTTTCCATAGAAACACCAAAATATTGGGACAAAATTGAAGGTAGCAAATTTTTTGTAAGTTTATTCTCAAGTCCTAATTTCAACTTGAATCTATGTCAATCCCAGGTGCAAACTTGTGAAATATGTAAATATATGCTCAAGATTTTTAGGTAATAATTTAAGTGAAATAAAATTAGATAGGTTGCAACAACTAAGATCTTATGTAATGGTTTATCTAAAATCTACTAGAAAAACATAATAATTTGATATAGGAACAAAATAATCTATGACATGAACATATATTATTCTACTATAGAAAATAATCTTATAATTTATTCAAATTGAACAAACACAAACATATACTTAAAAATATATCACCAAAGTATATCTAGATGCTAATTATCTTAAAATATCAACACAAATCACACATCACAAATTGATTCTTATCTCATCTCACAATTCACACTTTTATAATTATTTCAAAATGATTAACCAAAACATGATATAAGAAATGATTTAAATAAAACTACAGATACAATATAAAAGAACATTAAAAAAAAGATCAACGGGCATTCCTAAGAGTGGGCTCTCCTCTTGGTTTTCCAAATTTTGAGATGACTTGCCAAAAATATTTCTTAGGTCAGAATAGCTGAATTATATTCCTTATATTATGATAATTCATATATCATCATTTTGCTTCATTTATACTATGGTTTATATAACCTATAGCTTATAACCACTTAACTATATAAGGATACAAAATGTTATTTTATCCTCTGACCTTTGAAATCGAAATGTAACTGAGGTAATCCAATTTTGGCCTATGGCCATTGTATCACACCACAAATTCAAAACAGACCAACAAATATCTTCTTTTATTATAACTTAAATAACAAAAAGATATTTTTAGACAAAGATCTTGAAAATTAGCAATCCCCATAATTTTGCCTACCACATGCCTTCAACTATAGGAAATTCTATTACAACCATTTTAAACAAAATAGATTAATATTTCTAAAAATCATTTATTATTCTAAAACATATTAAATAACTTCTTTTTATACAAGATAATAATGGAAAAAATAGGGAATCAAGTTGAAATTTAAATAGGTAAACTTAGGCATATAAGGACTTAAGGTTTTAAAAAAATTAAGAAGGTTCTTATTCTATCGCTTTCTATAAACCAACAATCTATTTGGTTGTCTCCTATTCTTTATTATCAACACCACCCTCTAGCCAAAGTTTCATGGATTCATGCCTTGAATTTTTTTACCAATAATTTCCTCTCTTGACCTAAGATCAAATGAAAATATAGATTATCTAATCGAGATGAGGAGAACTTCCAAGTAGTTACTGATGCCATGCCTCCTTAAATGGTCCAAAAAATTGTGATTAGATCCTTTAAGACTTAGTGGAAGGATTGAAAATGGTATCCCAATACACCATTTAAGGATATTAATGGCTCTATACTCACCTTCTTATAATAGGCTAGCTAAATTGGTGTTGGTAGCTTCAATCCTCTATGGAAACCTTGCGTTGTATATTTTAGGTCGCTTTTAATCTTAAAATAGCTCATTTTCCCTAGTGCATTTTTAATCAAATTCTCTCGCTTGGCTATTGTCTTGTTTATTTAGTAATCTCCCAACCTCAATATCCAATATATAGATAATTGGAGACTCTCAAGCATCTTTTTTAGTTATGTACCAAAGTTCAAGAAGCTTAGAATTGGATTCATGAATTTTTCAGGCCTTTTAGACCTACTTTCATTTCATGGCATATGATTTTGTTGAGAGATTGGGCTTGTCTCCCCTTAAATTACACTTAGATTTGGTATTATGATTTTAGGGTTGAGATTCTCTTTAGCATTTGGAAAAATAGAAACTCTATACTTCTTTCAAGATGTTCTATTGATGCTCTTTTATATTTCTACTAAAGCTATGATATGATCTAATATGCTTATGTAGGTTCAATTGAAATCTAGAAAAGTTATACTTGAGGTGGCCCGTTTTAAGGAGATCTTGGACATTGGGATAATACTCCTTATAATGTTACCAAAGTTCTACCTCCTTCCTCTTCCCCTCTTCAAATGCATTGATGGGGTCATGTCCAATCTACTATATGTGACCATGGTTCCTAATCTCCTAGCTCTTAGACCCCAAAAAATAGAGATAATTCTACTTATAATTGGTCCTAGCCATCATGACCACTCTTAGCCTCCTCTCATGGGTAGGGAAATTATAGGTGTTTTGACTCATCTCATGGGTGTGGTGCTCCTAGTTGGTCCAATTCAAGTAACTTCCCTTGACTGGAGTTGGTTTTTTCTCAAGATTTGAAAGATACTTATAAGGAGGAGGATGCACTTACTAGCTACGAGTTGATTCAAGATAATCTTGCCTCAAGTAATGGATTAGGGTATCCTAATGATAAATAATACACTCCTATTGTAATTAAATTAGCTACTTAGTTTTTATGTTGTTTTATTTGGGCTTGGCCCTATGACTTTTTAATGTTTACACTTGGTCATTTCTTGAATTTAGGATGTGCCTTCTCACCACCTACCTTTTTAGGGAATAGTGTACTATTATATTTTAGTAAAGCTAAAATTTAAATAGGACTTATTCATCAAAAATTTATAAAGATATAATAAGAGTATGTAGGTATGGACCATAAGCATGTGAACACTTAACACTCATAATAATTGCAAGAATAAAAATTAATGAGAAAAAAACTAGAATGGGATCAATGACTTACAATGAAAATCCATCTGCACTACTTATGTCATTTTGAAATTTAAGCCAAACAAAACAATACATCACCATTTCCAATGTATGAACATTTGTTGGGTATATACTAGATAGACACAATAAGAACACTAAAGAAACAATTTGCATGCACTCCAAGCTTTTTATAATGTACTCTAATATCTTTAGATTTAATCAGTATCTTTCACATTTGGTAATTTGTGCAATTATAGTAATTGTCTATTCTTTTATCATCCATAACTTTTTTAATTAATTAATTTGTGTAGAATATAAAAAATCTAAGTAATATAAATCAAAATATTATTATTTTTATTTGAGAATAAAATTTTAACTAAGATAGTGTATGTCAATTATTTTTCCCACATTACACAGTTGTAAAGGTCTAATGCATTGTTGCTTAGATTAAAACATAAAACTTCTACTTGTCATTAGTAATTATGAAAGCCGCGTGAGACTTCAATAATATATTACGAAATCCCATTTTATTTTGTATTGACAACAAACCTAGATCTATCAAGGAACATTTATCTTCAAATAAGCAAGATGCTTGGTTAGAAGCCATGAAAAATGAAATAAAGGCTTTGGAAAAAAGTGACACATGGGATCTAGTTGTTTTACTTGAGGAAATGAAAACCATTGGGTTTAAATTTTTATTTAAAAATAAATTTGGAGAAAATGATAAGTTGAAGTGATACAAGGCTTGTTTAGTGGCTAAGGGCCTCTACTATATACTTTCTATATATTGTTATCATTTTTGGTTTAGAGGTAAATCAAATAGATGTTAAATAAATTTATTCATGAGGATCTTGACAAAGAGATATTTGTGAAACAATCTAATGGTGAATGGATAGGAGCATTTGGTTTGATAGTTAAAATGATATTTGTATAGTTTGAAGCAAATATCAAGAAAATAGAATTAGAAATTTGAGGCTTTTTATTGGATCATGATTTTTTTAGAAGTGAGTCAAATAGTTATGTTTATTTTTAATTAATTGATTGTCAACTAGTAATCATTGTCCAATATGGTGATGATAAAGGAAATATTAGGTAACTTAAGATATCCAATTATTTGGGACTTTTGATAAGAAATATTTAGGGGTTGTAAAATTTATATAGGTATCAAAATATATAGGGATTAGTTTAATATAAAACCTTTGTTAAGTAAAAAAGAAGTACATTAACATTATTTAAATTTATATTGTTTTACCATGCAAATTGCAAACTAGTTAGCATTCCCTTACTAGTTGGCATTAGGCTCTCTTTAGAACAATGTCCTAAAATAGATGGTAATCTTGAAGATATGTATAAATTTTGTATGCCAATGTTATTGGAAACCTCACATATTGAACCTTAATAAAGAATGCTAGACTTATGTATAGACACCTAAAATGACTGACACATTTCCATCTTTTCATTTTATCATTTTCTCATCAATTTTTCTATCTATAGTAATTAAATAATTTTTGAATATTTAATTAAGCTAATATTTCCTCTTTCCATCTATAATAATTAAATATTTTTTAATTATTTAATTAATCAATCACTTTCCCTCCAACATTAATTAAAAATAATTTTCAATTACTTATTTCTGTCCACTATCAAAAATAATTTAATTAGTTAACACTTCTTCCATAATTAGATAAATTAAAATAATTTTTTTAATTACCTATTT
>VDFB02058242.1:723811623-723853330 GCA_007258455.2 Sequoia sempervirens | reverse complement strand
TCTGATAGATCTAATCTACATCGAGCACCTAGCCTAAGCTATTAGTATTTTATATGGTTTTTTGTTGATCTATGTGTGTAGGGATTAGATTTTTCAAAATTCAAAAAATGTTGAAAAGTTGGTTTGGAACTCCTTGCATTTAATCAAATATTCTTCTCAAATTTGGCATTGGAAAATGGATACCTTCGTTCAAATCACCCTTTCTTTTTTAAATATCAAAGTGCTCATAGATTATTTATATTAAATCACTTTCTATAAGAAATATTAAATAATTTGTCTTTGTTATCCATTTTTCCTTAGACAATATTATCTGATGTGTCTTTTCACATCTGAAATTAGGTTTTAAAATCAATATTTCACATTTGGATTTGGGATCTAAAATAAACTAGTCCCTTTCAATCCCCAAGATCTACTTGCATATGCTCTCCTCTTACATCTTAGAGCAATTTTGAGGATCATAAATAAGTGATCTTGTTTTATTTTTTAGGGGGGGCCCTCCTAGGGATTTCATCACCCTAAGGGACAACCTCAACTCCCATGTTTTGACAGAGTATAAAGAGTGAGGGTGAATCAAAATACACGTCTCTTGGAAGTGAAATCTTGTCCATCTAGGATAAGCCTTAAAGAACTTTATACCTTAGATAAGTGAAGGTGGAGAATGAGTTACTCTCTCCTCCTGATTGTTTGGAATTATTGTCTTTCCTTGTGGTATATAGAGGATACCCGTTAGTTGAGCTTGCGAAGTCTAGTTGAAACTTATTGGTCATGTTTTCTTGTGGTGCCTTGTACCTACAAGGAACTTGATAAAACCACTTGAGTTAGGTTTCTTTATGTATCTTATGTGTTTGAATGTTTAGAAAACCTTCCCCACTTGAAACTAAAAGGGGACACATTATCCAAATTGAGCCATGGGAATTTCCTTTTGCATTATTTTTTTGTGTGTTTTCATTCTTTTTAAATTGCAAAAAACTCAAAAACAAAATATATTATATGAAAATCTATTTTCTTTATTTATTTAAACTTAGAGTTGTTAATGTACTTGGTGTACCATCTTAAATCTTTTATATCTTAAAAAATTCACCAGCCATATTGGTTGTTGTTGATATCTCTTACTAAAATATAGTGTCCAAAACAAAAACACACTATAGAAAACCACTTCTAATAACCATAGTTATATTTTTTATAATATAAGTTGTATTTACAGGGTGTAGTACCCTTTACACGAGAGGCCTAAAGGAAAAATTCAAATCAAAAGACAAAAATTATAACATATTGTCTAGAAATAGAAACAATAGACAGACAACAAAGGACCACCCACCCAACAGTAAAACACACCCCACCCATTACTCAGCTAAACCCTCCCACTCCTCAAAGAGGAGTTTCTACACATCATCCCCAATCCACTTATTGTTGGATTCCTCTTCCACAGTCTTCTTTTCAACCTCCTCCTTCAGCACTCGTGATAGAGTAACAACAGACCGGTGGATGATCTTGATCGTGAAGCGGGCCAGCCTTATGAATTTCTTTTCTAGTTTAGCAACACAAGCCTTCAAATTGTTGAGCTCCTCGTCCTTATGAGCTTCCTCCTTATTAGTCATCTACCCCAAAGTCAGATGATCAGAGGACTTTGGCATGAAATCCTACTAAAACATCTTATTTAACTCGAGGAAGTGGCTCAACCCTTCCATAAACTCCTTGGTCTCTTCAACAATGTCATGCTTGCTATCCTCTTTGCCACCACTCTACTCTGAAGTGCTAGAAATTTCATCGACCAAGACCTCCTTTTTATGATTTTCCAATCTATTAGATCTTCAGAACACTAGTTTGCTCAACCCCCATGTCAACACTTGTAGCAACCACCATATCCCCATGGGAGTCTCTATCAGCAGAGTCTACATCTTCGTTGTCCGTAGGTGATTCCTTGACCTAGAAATTAGTGTCCTTCTTACCCTTTTTCAGATCTTGCTTGGTTTTGGAAAACACTTTACTTTCTTTCTTTGTGGGTGTGTTTTTGAGCTCATAGAGACCTATAGTAGCTTTAGATTGAGCCAAGCCACACCACCTTTTTTATTTTTGTTTGGGGGTTTAGATTTGGTATCCTCGATGGGTTGACTAGCCGTGGGAGGATTCTTTCTTTTGGGGCCCACTGAAATAGCAGGTAAAGGTTTAGCATGGGACTAGTCTAAGGGCTCAGGTTCCCCTATCCTAATGATCGAGATGGGTTTTAGTGGATAGAGATCCAGGTGAAAGTGGTAAAGACAGAGAATGAGACCTTAGTGTTGGGGTAAAGGGGGTGATTTGTTAGGGTTTTTGGCTACAATTTCCATAGTCTCCCTAACAGAGATTTCAAGTGATGCAAGCAAGAAGAAAGGAAAACTAATGATCATCCTATGTCTAAGGTGGTTTAACAAAGGTAAATGATAAAAATAGAATAATTTAAACCTCCCCTCAAGAGTGATGTACTTCATTAAGACTAAACAAACCTAGTCTCGTGGCTTCAGTAGCTTACTCTGTTCAAACCCTATGTGTAGCTTGACCGACACTTCATTTTCATGGAAGAAGATCTAAAGAATCTCTAAATCATGAACCTTAATATGTTTTTTGAGCTTTTAGACCAAGCATGATAGCCCTGTGGCTTTAGTTGTGACCTCCATATTGATTTTGACCGAGATGCCACCAATAGTAACCTTTATATCATTCTATGAGCTCACAAACTGAGTAGAGAGCTTTTCATCATGCCCTTACAAGCTCTCCATTAAAGAAGTGATTCATCCCTCCACATAAATATGCCAAACCAGGGGGTCCCACATAAATTCTTTGCAAGATCCTGGATCGGTTCTAACCCAGTCCCCTCCCATTTTCGCACTCGGATAGTAAACTTTCACTAGGGTAATCAAAGTGGGAAATTTTTCAAATTGCAAATGGGTAAGCACACAACCCATTTATTGACATCACCATAATAAAATTGAAAATATTTCCTAATTAAGGCAATAAGATTTTCACATGTACCAATATTCATTTCCAAGATGTTTAGGGTCGCGGGGCCGTAGTAAATATTGATTAGGTACAACGAGGCATAGCCAAAAATCATTATTACATTTAGCAAATCATTATTAGTAGGTCTAATGGTGACTTTGGCCTCACACACATTTCTAAAAATGTGGTTCAAAACATGGCCTTCGTACTTGTGACAAGACAACACATAAAGCTTGTGAAAAGACCATCCAAGCACCACTAACACCCCTAACCACAACCCAAATTTCCTCCCACACCCATCCACATCATCATGCATATTCCATATCATTATGAATAGTTTTTTTTGTTCCCCAAGGATAATCCCTTGGATGTTCACAAAAAGAGCCCCCATACTTCTCCAACCTTTAGATAGAACTCAGGAAGAGCCCGGGTTGGCCAAAGAGTCAGCCATCTTGTTCCCTTAATGGAAAATGTGGGTCATTTTCCTTCTCTCAAGTTTAGTGAGCAAGAAATTTGTATCCAATAATATGTCTTTGATACTCCACCCTTGGCAGTGATTGTGATTGATGGAGCCAATCATAGCCTTAGAGTCTCCTTTGATGTGTAATCTTTTTATGCCAAGATTAACAATAATTTTAACTCCCTTGAGCAACATTGTTTCCTTAGCTGGCATAGAGGTCTATATCCCAATGCCACCAGTATACCCAACCACTAAATTTCCCTTAGGATCTTTGATAATGCCACCTATGCTAGCCAACCTAGGGTTACATTTTGCCACACCATCAAAGTTAAGTTTGTGCTAGCCATTATCAAGGGGTTTCTAGACCGTATTAATCCTTGCCAGAGATTTTGAGTTGTTGAAGGAGTTGAGCTCCAAGTTCTTATTCCAAGATTTTCCCATGTTGATATCCCACACTAAGGGAGGTCTATCTAGGGATTTTTGGACATATAAAGGAATATTTTCAGTAATAATTCTGAGGACAATACTAAAAACCTCCTTTGGTATTTTTCCACATTTTTGAAGATCTGATTATTTCTTTCTTTTCACAAACACCAGCATAGAATGGGGGAACCTGTTGCAAGATTTCCTTAGGAAGAGGATGATGATAGGGACTAGTCCAGTTGTCAATAAAAATCTTGAGGTCACCATTCATAGTCTAATGAATACCCAATCTTCCAAAGGCTAACTCCCAAACTTTAGAAGCAAACAGACAATGGAGTAATAGATGAGGGACAAACTCCTCATCGTTCTTGCATAGCATACATCTATTCGAGGTTTGAAATCCCCTTTTCCTTAGGTTGTCCTGAGTGGGGATTTTGTTGTGAATTTCCAACCAAAAATAATAATTTTTGGTGTAATATGTTTGTTCCAAACTTTTTTCCATATACTGTTTTGAATTCCTTGCATTGACAACAAATTGTAGGCAATTTTAACTGAAAGATTTCCCTTTCTTTCCTTTATATAATAGAGTTCATCCTCCAAGTTAGAGATGAGGATTATAGTTAGTGAGAGAATGTCCTACAGAGTCCTAGCCCGAAGCCTTAGCTCAAGCAACACATCTCTAGCATTTTCCATTTCATAGAGCCATGTAGCCCACACAAGTAGTCTCTCACATTCCTATTGAAGAAACTCATAGTAGGAACCATCAAATTCTTGAAGTAAGATTGAAAGAGAGGAATTTCAAGTATCCAAAGATCCTCTTAGAATATAATTTTGTAGTCATTTCCTAGCTTCCATCTCAACCCAGGTTGCAGCAATTTTTTAATCCTACATATGTTGTTCCAAATCAAAGAACCATTGGGATGGTCATCAAAGAGGCACTTGAGCAATGGATAATTGTTTAGATACTTCACATTTAGAAATAAGCACCATTACTTTATATTTTTTTATCTAGTCCCATCCAACCTTTGCAAGCAGAGCTTTATTTGTATGTTGAATTTTTATTATGTCAAGCCCCCCACTAGATTTAGGGAGAAAAGCCATATCCCAACTTAGCAATCTAGCTTCTTTTTTTCCTTCATACCGAACCAAAGAAAATTCCTTTGAATTCTTTCGAACTTCTCAGCAATATATCTAGAAATTTTGGAAATGGATAGAAAATAAATTGGAATCCCTTAAAGAGAAGAAGCAAGGAGTTGCAGCTTACCAGCATGGCTAAGGGTAGTTCCTTTCCACCCAACCAATTTTCTTTGAATTCTTTCAAGGATAGAGTTCCAAAAACCAAGTGTGACTTCTCTAATCGTGAGAGGGAGATCAAGGTACACAGAAGGAAGGGAAGCACTCTTACAGCCTAGAACTATAGTTACCTTGTCTTGAAGAGCTTGTGAGCTGTTAAAGAAGTATATCATGCTCTTGTGGTAATTTATGCATTGACTTGAACTAGAAGCATACTTTTTTAGGCAATTCTTCCACTTCCTTTCCTCCACCATAGAAGCTTTCCCAAAGAGGATGGTATCATCCATGAACTGTTGTATAGCAGACAGTTCCAGGGAGGTGGTAGGTTTAACCCCCATAATAGATCCTTCAGTAAGCATCCTTAAAACATTCCTACTTAGAACATCAACAACCATTATAAACAGATATGACAAAAGGGGATCTTTTTGTCTTATTCCACAACCAGCCTTGAAGAAGCCATGAGGAACCCCATTGACTAGAATAGAGTATCTCACAGTAGATATGCATTCAGAAATGAGATTCACCACATTTTGATTGAAACCAAACTTAGTTAACACTTTAAGCAGAAAACTCCATAGAACTTTTTCATAAGCTTTGGAAATGTCAAGCTTGAAATCCATACCAACCCAATTACTTTTTTCCATGGAGTGCATGATTTCATGAGTGGCAATAGCAGCATCTAGAATGTGGTGACCCAAGACAAATCCTTTTTGGCATGGTCTAATTATTTTATCCAGAAAGGGTTTCAGGTGGTTAACCAAAATTTTTGAGATCTTATAGATGGTATTACATAGGCTAATGGGTCTAAATTATCCCATGGTCTGGGTATCTTCATTTTTAGGAATGAGGGCTATAAAGGTATGGTTCAACTATTTTAGAAGTTTACCTGACCTAAAAAAGTCTTTGGCAGCAATAAATAAGTCCTCTCCCACAACTTCCCAATACTCCCAAAAGAAAGTCAAAGGAAATCCATTCTGTCTAGAGGCCTTAAAGGAACCCATGTTGAACACAGCCAGTTTGACTTCCTCAGGATTGATAGCACAAAGGACATTATCATTATCAAAATTATTTAGAGCAGCAGGGTTAGGAGCCTCCATAGGCTTAAATAGGGTGTGTTGGAAATATCCAGAGGCCACTTGACCAATCTGGGTCAGGGTAGTGGATTCAACTCCCAAATCATCTTTCAGATTTTTTATTTGGTTCCTTTTTTTATGCTTGAGGGTCAAGATGTGGAAGAAGGAAGTGTTTTAGTCTGCTTCTTTTAGCCATTAAATTATGGATTTTTGTTTCCAAAATATTTCCTCTTTTTTCAAAACTTTGTTCCATTTTGTGCAGTAATATTTCTCTTGTTGATAGGTCTAATCACTGACATCCCCCTCCTCCATCCTTGTTTGGGTCACCTTAATCTTATCAGAGATCTCACGTTTCTAATGGAAAACATCCCCAAAAACTCATTTATTCTAACCTTTAACTATGCTTTTGATATGCTTGAGCTTATGAAAGACCCTAAACATGGGGGAGCCATGGATAGGGACATTCCACCATTCAACAATTTTATTTCTAAAGTTTGGGTGAGAGTTCCACATTATCTCAAACCTAAAATGAAAGGGACCAACAGTAGAGTGATTATTCATGATAAGCAACAAGGGTTATGGTCTAAGACAGTCTGGGGAAGTGTCATCAGATTGGAGTTAAGTAAAGCAACCCAATTAGAGGAGAAGAGAAATTTGTCAAGTCTAACCTAGATTAAGTTATCCCCCATTCTCCTATTATTCCATGTGAAATTTTGGCCCTGTAAGTCTAAATCTACCAACCAAATATCACTTAATAGATCTGCACAAATTATATGTATTTCCATGGTTCCTGTGGATGATCATAATTTACACATTGGAAAGAAACCTTTTAGGAGTAATCAAGTATCTTGTATAAAAAAATATAAGTCTTAAAGGTTTTGAGTACATGATAAATGCTATAGTGGGAGTTATGAGTAGATACATTGTTGCAAAAATATATTTATGGAAGGTGTTGTCGATTCCATGAAAAAACTAATAAAGAAGATTTCTTGGTGCAAAAGAGCTGTGGGGATTTGTCCTCTTGTCGACTAGAACTTATATTTTATTTTATTTGACCCTTATGTAATACATACAATGAGTGGGAGATTGTTTGGTTAGTTGTTGTACATGTTGCATGAAATATTATAATATTATTTTATGATAAATTTTTATCTTGGGATGTGAATGTCACACTAAGGTTAGACAATCTTGGAAGCATTGTATAATGTTGTATGTAACATTGAAGATTCATTTATTTTTGGGGTCACATGAAAATTCATTTAATGTATGGGTTTCCCTTGTAACTTTGAATAATCCTTTATATAGGTTCAAATTTGGGCCCCCACATTAGGAAAATGTCACTTGGTGTATTGTGGACTCAAACTTGGGCACCTACCTTGGAAAATGAAAATTGGTGCATTGATTTATAAAACTTAGTAAAATTTCTTTTTAGAAACTTTGTATGTTTTATTTTTGGAACCTTAGCAAGTTTTCTTGTTTCTCTTTTGTCTATGTATAGAGGCTTGAGTTGGTGATTTGATATAGAGTTGTATTTGGGACAAGGAGGCCTTGCTAGAGATTGAACATGGAGAGGAGTACCATAAATAAGCTATCATTACATATTATAATCACATTTAATTGATAATAAAGCGAGTGGAACTTGTTTGATGTTATATTTTTTAAAGGCTTTTCCATGACATGTAAGGTGTTATGTGTAATCTTTGTGTGATATTTTTCATTGTATTTATTGAAATGTATTTGAAATTTAAGGTGATAATAATTTTGATGTAAACTAGATATAAACTAAAAATTAACTCTTGGATATGGTTTTCCATTCATTTAAGACATGATTTATCCCTTGTATCAACCCTATCTAGCACATGGATAGGTAGTTAATTGACCCCCTTACACTCTCCCTATGATTATTGTTGTGATCAAGATTGTTATAGATGGAGCACATTCTATCTTTCAATTCTCATGTTGTGTGAGGATGTGTGGATCCTTGGTGTTACTAATGTTTTTCTCGTTATTTTTAGATTGGTTATTACAATTTAATCTATTAGGCTCTCCATATTTACTACATTGCATGGTCTAAGATGAGTGATGTTGACCTCTCCCTGCCTAATTTATAGGATCCCACAACCCATGGTTAAGATTAACTAGTTCAAAAACTCCCCTATTACCCACCTTAGCATTTTTATAGATTACTCCATGTTAATAAGTATGGACATGTCATTTGATACCACCATTAGAGGATCCTCCTCTATGTACTAGGAAAATGGTGAGTTCTCCTTGTTGTATCCACCTCTCTATAATCTCCATGTCTACAATCACATGAACCATAGGATTTTATTCAATTAGTTTAGTGTGCTAACTTACACAAATCTTATAGTTACTTAATGTAACTAGTGTATATGAAATCATAAAAACACATATAGACCATGGTTTGGCCTATTGGTCTCCTCCCTCTCCTAGGCATGTAAGCTAATATTTTTCACTACTTCCTAGATTTTAACAAAATTTATTATATGGATGTACACCTCTCTATGAAACCTACAATTTAGCTACACAATGTGCAAATTAAGGGCTTTCCCAAGGCTAATTTATTTCAAATTATTCAATAAAACAAACCCCAAAGGAAATAGTACATCCCTGAGGTAACTTTGAAAATAAAATTATTTGATTTGGTGAAATTGGAATAGTCCATAAGGCCCCCACACTTTTTAGAAGGATACAAAGGATAATTGGAGTCTCCTACCACTAACCAACAAGCCTCATTATTGCTTCAGATCCAATCAGTGATTTCCATCCAAAGAGCTTTCCTAGCATTCCACACGTTTGGGGTGTAAATATTGATCAGAATCCAAGAAGACCCAGAGTGGGTGAAATGAACTCCCAAACAATTCTTATTTTGAAATATTTCATTACCCCTTAGTCTATTAGTGTTCCACATGACTTCCATTCCTCCCAAAGTCCCATCTGCATCACTAAAGGAGAAGTGAGCATTTGGCCAAATATTTTTAGCTATCAAATAAAATAAAAAATCATTTTAACTTCTTGTAATAGTAAAACATCAAGCTTGGGCTCCCAAACATAATTCTTCAGTGCTAGTTGTTTATGGGGGCTATTTATCCCTCTTATATTCCAAGATAGTACTTTCATTTTGACATCTTCTTTGAGGATGCTTCCAACGTCCTTTGTTTTCCAATAGCCATCTCTTTGGTTGTTTCCCTATTTCTAGTTTGTTGTTGGTTGGGTCTGCCTGGTTTGGTATCCACACCAACATCTGTCTTTGTTTTCCCTTCTTCTTTGGGGTTGACCAGCCATCCTCTTCATTGGTTTGGATGTATGACTTGCACAGTATTAATATTCACTCAAAAACTAGATCCTTCCCATCTAATACCACTCTAGGTATTTCTCCTTCTTCCAGTTCTTTAAGCGGGTCATGGTTAGTTGGGGGATTAGGTTAGTCACCTAGGACTTCCACCTTTGGATCACCAATAGCCATTGGTTCACTTGGGGTAATATTTAATGGATATTTGGTCTCCATAGGTTTTTCAAGAGGTTTGTTGGGAAATTTCACACCCATGTTTGTGACAAGGTCTTTAGAAGGACCAGATTTGGCAAGGGAGTCAATGATTTTCAAAATCTCAAACTTGAATAGGTAGTTGTTTGCGATTTCATCCACTGGGGGATTCCTTGCACTAGGTTTTCTTGATACAATGGACTTATAGTAAAAAACAAGATGCCTAGGTTTGGAACATTTTTACAGTAAACCATAGCACTTTCATAACAAATTTGTTGGTTCCAAGACCCAAAATTAGAGCTCAAAGTCACTGAGTTGGGTAAAGTCTTGTTAATATCAATATTAACACAAAATCAAGCAAAAACTAACCTAGATTTCATTCTAGTGATGATATTTGAACCAATGTAGTGGCCCATTGAATCCCCAATACATTGAAATATTGATTCATCTCATATTCCAATGGCAACCCTAAAAGACGAACCCAAACAGGAGCAGATTTGTTGAGGTCAATGGTAGGGTCAAAACTAGGCTTCCAACAGTAGACAGAAAAGCTATGTTTCCCATAGACCCAAGGGCCTGAAGATAGGATAGAGAGAAGATCCTCAGAAGCCGTGAATTTCAACATGAACATCCCTCCATCCATAGCACAAACTTCAACACTACCCTTAAGGTTCCATTTAGTAGTTGATCATCTTCTGACCATATCAATGGTATGGTGGAAAGAAAAAATTAACCACAACTGAGTTCTCCATGGAAGAAATGATCCTATCACTGGTGGAATCCGGGAGTGAGATTTTAGTGCCAAATATGGAGTTAACCACTTTCAATATACGATGTTACTTATCTATTATAGGAATTTGGGAGGAGTTGAGCAACACGTTCTTCCAACCCTTTGATTTCGGGAGGACAAGAATCACAAGCACTTCTTCAGCAATAAGATCGAGAGGGTCCCCCGAGGAAGGTGATGGATCATGCATTGTAGCTAGCATGTTGTTAGAAAGGGATAGGGGAGGGGGACCATGGGGTACCCCCAAGGTGGCTTCCACCATGTGCACGGGTAATTCAAACTAGCAGAGTGGGAAAGAAGATTGGTGAAAATTAAAGTGAATAACCATAGTTATGTTATTGACATGAAAAAACACACATTTTATTATTAGAACAATGCTTTTAACCTCTCTTTCTTTTGATTTATCATTTTATACATTTGATTGACAAGATTATCATCCTATGCTTTTGATTTATTCTATGTTACTTTTGAACTATTATGGGCCGCATCTAACTAATAGTCCTATGCTTTTAATACATCTCCATGCACTATTGATTGCCTTTATGTTACCTTTGACTTGACCTATAGCACTTTTCATCAATATTAGGTCATTTTTTAATAGTATCGATATCCCATAGGATTTTTAAAATCATAACCAAAATCACACTTTCAGACACAAACCTATTATAGACTTGCAACATATCTCATTGGCTAAACATCTTACACTATTTAATTGGAATTCAAAATTATCTTTGATAAGGCTTGGAAAAGAACAAAATACTTTGTATCTTATCATTATCAATGATATTATCAAAATTTATTAAAGCTTAATCTAGATCTCTTATTTGTTATCTCTAATTTGCCTCTTTTCTTGAAAACTTATCTATTTCAAGTAAGGTGGTAAGTTAGCCTATATCATTGGTGGAAATACTAGCTTAAGAGATTTTGCTACTCTTGAGTTGGAAAATTCCACTCCCTATCCATTTGCTTGGAAACAATCTCTATCTTAATTTGTATCAATTAGAGATCTAGGCTAACTTTGATCTATTTTGCTACACCTCGTTGTGTTACTACTTATTTAATTTTAGCTAGTTGGGTGAAAATGCTTTATATGAATGTATTTATGCTTTATGTATATTGGAAATATGATGATTAAATGTTTGATTCAATTTGATGTTATACAATGATTCTGAATGTGAAATATAAGGTGTAAATGAATGTATTGTTTTCGGCTAACTACTATTGCAATGTACTAAGCTGGATGCAGGAACAAAATTAAGCCTCTGGAAGAGAGGGGAAGTATCACCCAGGAGAAGAATTTGGTCTTGTAGCCTTTAATAAGACCTAACTAATCTTTCACACACTCACTTCTAGTTTGGTCGAGTCAAGTCAATAGCTTGGGAATAGTAAGTTACCTTTAGTTCGATTTGTGCTTGATTTAGAGTAGGATGTGGTTTTATCTATGAAAATTCTTGATTTGGGTTAGAAGTGTTTAAGTCTCTTTGTAATGTGTGAGTTTTTATTTATTTTTTTATATTTAATCAATGGGATATATACATAAAATGTATATATATGTATATGTGTGTGTGTGTCAATGACAAACTCATACACATGAGTAAATAAGTGCATGAGTATATGTAGATAGACATATCTACGCATGCTCATGGATGGATTACCCATATGCATGGGAATATCGATTAGATAATGATGACATATATATATATATATGAACACTTTGTGTATATATACCGATCTATGGGTTTGGAAATATATGTGTTTTAATTGTGAGGTGGTGATATATATGTACATATATATATTAATGTATGCATATGTATTTGTTAACAGACATGTACATATGAAAAATATTAATATATATATATATGCATGTATTAATAATATGTGGAATATGTAAATATATGTATATGTTTTCAAATATCAAATAGAGCATTATATAATCATATAAGCTAATGCATGTATATATATGCATATATATATCATGGTATATATATTGATAGCGCTGGAAAATTTTATAAAGCGTGCAATATACATAGTGCAATGCATATGAAAATACAAAGCGCAACAAATAAAGGATGGTGCAAATGATAGTAATAATATATAAAGATTTAAGTGTTGTGTTAAGCATATAAAAACAATGCTTAAGTTAAAGCACATAAATCAGATTTATGAATTGCAAGACTTAGTCAACACTATCAATGTTGTGAGAAATATAATGTGTAAACCATGGTTGACTTAATCTTCAAACAACAGACACCAAAATAGGGGCGCATGACAATATGTGGCACCAGAATATAGCTTGAATTTAGAAGTTTGTTCTGAGTTTTTTCTCCAACAAATGTGGCAAAGATGGAAATAAAGAATAAGTCAAGAGTAATGTTGGTTGAAGTAAGTCGACTTGTAGAGTTTTTAACCTTTCTTTTCTGAGTGAATAATCTACTATCCATTGAAGGAGGCAGTTGGTTGTGCTTTTGTTCTGAGTCATTATTTAAGAATTTGTCATCTTTATTTCTTCTTTCTAAGTCGGTATTTTTGATTGAGAAGTGTCATGTTTGAGAGCTAGTTTATAGCCTCCAGTTGCTCACATTTGTGAATAAATAGAGGTGCTTTCTCCCTCAAATGGGATGCATTATGCACTCTTGTTGCTTATTTTCTAAGTTGTTATTATTTTGTTTTGAGAGTTTTGAGAGTTGTGAGAGGTTTTTGACAGTAAGTTTTTGGAGAAAGGAAGAGAGATAGTTGGGAGTTGCTTGATGATTTTGGGAAGGCTAAGCTAGGAATCCAGTTTGATCATTTGGAGCTTTGCATATACAGGAATGTTGATTTCTACTCTATTATGCTTTATATGTTTTTGAAAATATTGTGTCTTTGGTTGCCTTGTTTGGGAAATATGTTTAGTTGTTTATCATGAAATGGTTATTGTCTTCTT
This sequence comes from Sequoia sempervirens, assembly GCA_007258455.2. NCBI lineage: Eukaryota > Viridiplantae > Streptophyta > Pinopsida > Cupressales > Cupressaceae > Sequoia > Sequoia sempervirens. Next base: position 723,839,890 of record VDFB02058242.1, on the reverse strand, counting down.
TAGTATATATGAAGGATTCTTGATGAATCTAGTCTAGGGAATTCTATTACTTGAATTTTGTATGTATATACTCCCTATTATGGTATGGGTGTTATAGTAATATTATTTAATAGGTAAGATATTACTTGTGAATTTGAGTTATTGGATTACCTTGAGTTAATTAAGTATAAGTATCTTAGTAAACATAGAAAATAATAGGTTATTCCTGAGGTTAGGTTAATCCATGGTGAAAGAAGATAGGCTATGCATAGGTTATGAATGGTCAAAAAAATCAAGATAGGAAGGTGGGTGAGTATGTGACATCCACTCTAAATTTTGGGTGATGAATACTTTGGTCAAAGTAGTGTAAGTTTCCACTGTTTACATTATCAGTTCACTGTGATCTGGGTTTACATACTAGGCAGGGAATGTCATATGTGTAGGTTGTAGCCATTGTGTGATAGATCTAGATATGTAGAACACAAAACCAAGCTCAGGGAAGTTCATTATTATTATGAGGTTACCAAACCAATCTCTTCGTTGAAGGGAGGGCCATCTTACCAAGTTTGGTAGATATGTGAGGACCGCAATAAGTCCATGGTTTGCAGAAAAGCACTTGAGTGATGCTTCTCATCATCAATAGGCAACCAAGATTTTATGGAGGACACCTAGACCATTTGTATATCTATTTATGGTAAGCTCATAGGAGCCTTGTATGTATTTTTGTATCCATTACTATGGAAAAATTATAAAAGAGAAATGTTATCATGAAAATATGTATTATGAAATCAATACATTGAAAAGTTGTAATTCTTCGATATAATACAATGGGAAAGTTTGGAAAGATGTTTATTTCAAATGTGCATGCTATCTTTATATTTGAAAATAAAAAATTTATTGCTTAGGTGTTGTCATCATATTTTATTTACTCAAGGTTAAAACATGGCAAAACTTTTGAGTAGAAAAATGGGAATGTTACATATTTTGGTTTTATTCAACAACCATATATTATCAATAAATTTATCCAATCTTGTCCAATTTTTAACCATATTTTATAAAGTAAAAACATTTACATATCCATAACAATTGTTTTTCAATCAAGGTTTATATTTAAATATGTATGCCATAAGGTTACAATACAAGAAAAACATGGAATCTTTCCAAACTGAGTTGAACATGCAAACAACTATGGGTGGTAGCCAACATGAGTTTGGAATGCCTTCACACCTACACACCCTATGTGGATATTAAATCCCCAAACTATTTTCCTCAAGGGTTTTTACTATTGAATATTTCCCTCTAGATATCAATTGAGATCCAACATTGGTGGAACTACAAGAATTTGAACAAGACCCTAAAGAAATAAAATTTATACAATGTCTCCTTGCTGCAAATCTCAATCGCTATCTTCAATTTCTAACTAAAAAAGGTGCCAAGCTACCTTTTTATTTGACACTCCTCTTCAAAAAGAGCAAGACCTCATAACTTTCAATACAACTAATACCTTGGGAGAAATAAATTCAACCAACACACCTATCACAAGCATGTCCTTAACACAATCCACTACACTTAATCACAAGATCAGTCACATAACCCATTAGATACAATATTTTCTACTTTCCCTCATACACCATTGTCTCAACCTCATGTATCTAAGGTTCAATGGCACCCATTTTAAGAGGCACATGATCATTTTTAACCTAATCCATCTTATTCCATTGTACATTTTATTCCAAGTATCACTAATCCCAACATGAAGAACTTGTATCCTATATCAAACCTATCTCAAATAAGTTCTTCATATGTAACATCATTGCTTCAATTCTTATCCTCTCTATCTATGTCACAACAAACTCATTCTTATCACAAACTCACCTTCTACACCTTGTCATTTCACTTATCAACAATTACAAACACCCCAATTTCATCCAAAACATATATACTACCTAATGAATACCATATCCCATCTAGTCTTGTCATTACCTCTATTCCCATCACTAATCCTCCAGGTTATTATTTCATCTCATAAACCTCCCAACCACCTACATACAATATACTTGCAAACACATATACCTCACAAAACCAATCATGTTTTTCCACACACATCCCTACCAACATATCTACCTTGATACTTATAGATGACTTGGCAGTAAAAATTCAGAGTCTACAGCAGAAGATAGCAGATATTGAAAAGGGACACACTAAGAAGAACTATACACTAGAAGACATATTTCCTTATCCCTTTGATAGTTCTATACCCATGATGGTCCTTTCCTCATAATTTTGAAATGCCTAAGTTTGACAAATATAAAGGAAAAGGTGATCCACGTGAATATATAAGAGAATTTTACCTATTTTATCTTGAGGTTGCTTTCAATGATACCTATTCAATGCACCTCTTTCCCCAAAGTTTAGGAGGTCATTCCATTGAATGGTTCTCCCACATTCCTTATTGGATCAAGTAGTTTCATAATTTACCTCAAAATTTCATTGCTCATTTCTCATAAAGCATTGAGCATGAAATCTCTATGATTGATCTATGTAATTAAAACAAATAAATGATGAATCCTCCATCATCATTTTACAATGATAGATAAGTATGGCAAGTGAATTCCCCTAGCCTATTCTTGAAAAGAAACTTGTCCACATGTTCACTCAAAATATAAATCAAGAAATAACCTTCAACCTACAATTCCAATATGCTAATACACTTGATAAGACCATAGAAAAAGGAATAAAATTTGAAAAATCCCTCATTGATAAAGGCCTTGTAAAAATCTATAAGGAAATCAAAGATAATGGCTCTCAATCTAATGATAAACCTCATCTTTGGGAAAAAAATAAAAAAAATTGTCCTTGATGGTGTAGGAGATTCAAAATCCATCCAAAACATACAATCACCATCCAACATACAACTATAAGTGAACACACATAAAAATACACAAGGTGTTACCATTCCTAGGGGACCACCTAGACAAAACAATGCTCCAATATGAATATATACTCCTTTAGGGGAGCTTATTGAATCTACTTTCCAAAAATTGGTTCAACACAAGCTTATTACATTACCAAAAATTAGACATTTTTAACCTCATTTCAAACCCTTGTGGTATAAAGATAATGAATATTGTGAATACAATAGGGTAAAAGGTCATAAAACCCCTGATTGTATAAAATTAAAAAATATTATTGAGGATCTTATAGAGTGGGGTGATATTATTGTAGAAGATCATCCCACTCCATCCAACAATAATCTCAAGATATACACATATCCAATACCTAACCATGATAAAGGGAACACCTCAAACAAGGGTAACAACTCCAAAGATTCCAATTATTCTTTTGTTCCATATGAATACATTGTAGCTCAATTAGGGTAATCTAATACTCATGTTGCCACCATAACCATCAAAGATAAAAATATCCAGTGTGCAGTCACCTCACATAGGGGTAAAATAACAATTCAAGATGCCCAGTCAACATCGCGTACTACATCTAACTATAGCTTCTTAGATCATCTAAGAAAAACACCTGGACACATACCCATCTTAGAACTTCTACGAATATGCCCAACTCATAGAGATATTCTAGATAAAGCAACCCAAGAGTCTTTTGTACCTAATAACATCAATACTATTCAATTACAAGCCATGATAGTACACACTACATCCCCTCATCATTTGGTATTTACCGAAAAGGACCTTCCATCTACCAATCCATCCCATAATGAAGCTCTATATATACCTAGAATTTTTCATCCAGGAATATAAAATCAAGAGAGTTGTGAAAGATTATGGAGTGGGATTGAAATTTTTTACCTTACAATTATTAAAACAATTAGGATACTCTAATGGTTTCATTGACTTATAGAAAGGTTTCACTATAAAATCATATGATGATGTTCAACGTGAGTATGAAGGAATAATAAAATTCCCAATCCAAGTTGATCCCATTATAATGAATACCATTTTTCAAGTCTTGGACCTAGATCTCCCATATAACATCCTTCTTAGACACCCATGGATACATGCCATGAAATTTGTACCATCTATATACCACTAGTACCTAGAATTCCCCTATAATGGTGTTGAGATTAATATTTTTGGGGATCCTCGCCCATTTTAATATTATAAAAACATGGAAGTAAAATATCACAAATCTAAACAAATACCCAATAATCACAAGGTTCCCAATTATTCATCTTATGTGGATCCATCCACTTTATCTTCATCATCCACTTCACATACCACCATTCCTAAGATTCAGGTCCAAGTCAAAGACAAAGGATGTGGAGGATATAACATGAAACAATCCTTTTTGTGTGGGATAACTTCTATTTTCACCAAAATAATATGGAAAAACCCAACCTATAAATGATTCAATGATATTTTTATAAAAAATAAATCCACAACATTCTCACATTGGGGTGAACTGGATAACAAAACCATAGAAGAAGATCTCTACAAAGATTATAAAGAAGAAGAAAACCTAGTTACAGTATCTATTGATAAATATCTTAAGTATATTTGTATAATCAAGAACATGGGTTATAAAGGATAAGGTGGCCTAATACATCAATAACAAGAAATATTAGAGCCAATATATGTAACAAAAATATATAACAATGAGGTACTCAAGTATGGGTCTCTAAAAAAATGTGTCCCTAGAGCTTGAGTTTATCTTTACTGAAGTAACCAAGTCCTTCCCGCTATTCAAACTACTAATCAAGATAGCTTCAAAGACTAATTTATGTATATGTCTAAGCTATTCTAAAAGTACCCAATGTGTACCTTATCCGCCATATCATTCACTCCCACATCACAATCCAAAGACCTTCCACTCATTCATCCCCAACTTATAGATTGGGATCAACAAGGATGACCAGTTTTGGATACATTGAAAAATGATGAGGCCATTGCTTAACTTATGGGATTGCGAGAGAGTATACCATTAGGGGATCATAAAGTTGGTTTTCATATAGAATTTGATGAAAGCGCATTCTTTGGTGAGGAATCAAAGACCTTTTTTTAACACCCAGAATACTGAGAGGGGGGGTGAATAAGTATTCTTTTAAACCATTCAAACATTTAAACATCCAATCCACTTAGTAGATTCAATTGTAGTTAATGAAATAAAGCATGAAACATTCAACAACACCACATAACACATTAACACCAAGATTTTTATGTGGAAAACCCAAAATAGGAAAAACCATGGTGAGGATTAGCTCACAATATATTATAACCAATTATAGTATATTTACAGAAGTGCTCACTACAGGTGGACTCACTTTCCATTGAGAAAAGGATAGATAGAAGAGAGTTTTGGCTCATAGCCTAGATTGAACTGTTACAATTGCATGTGTCATATGCATGAAATTATGATCTAACACTCTGCTTTCCTCTACATTCATATCACTCTAATATTCTACTCAACATTCACAAGTTAAATTCACACTGCTCTAATAATATTTACTCAATTCGCATCACATACATGTCTCTCATATATCAAAAGACTAAAAATGATCTAGCATATATATCTGCTTCAAGCATAACATCAATTAGGTCAACTTAATTAGATGTAACATAAAAAATAGATAATATATAACTTGTCATCTCAAATCCTTCCACACACACCTCAAGCAAAGATTCAATCCTTAAAATAATTTGAAATAGGTCGGCATGGACCTATAATAGCTCCCACATAATTCTGGAATACTTATTTAACCTTTGCATATGTTCACACCTATTAGGTTGGCACCACAAAAGACCTAATACAAACATTATGCAACTGTATACCCATGATATTTAGACACGCGTAACTCTAAACACAATGCCAACTAGAATGCACACTCTGTTGTCATCTGTCAACATCTCCTTAAATATGCAAAATGAAATCTTATCTACATAGAAGTGCAGACTCTCCTACTCTCATGCACTGTACAAGAAATGACTATAATTTTCTAGGTCAAACTTTTGTTATCCATAACTTTCAACTCAAAATCCAAAACAAGATGAATTTTTGGAATTAGATGCTTCTATCAACCGAAAAAAACATACTAGAACCATATAGAGAAAATTTCATTTGCAAACCAATGCAGACCTAAAAACTAGATGCTTTGTTACACAAAATTATCAAAATTGACATAGTCAATTTCTATCACAAGTATCTTCACTAAATCAAACCATCTTACAAAATTGTCTTCCTCAAACATCAAAAAGTGTGTTAGAACAAACCAAAATGATATGCACCAAAGTTTTCATGTCAATATATAATTTTGACATCAATGAAAACACCACAACACATAATAGTATACCTTGTGCTCATCTTACATGCTCATGTTTCCAACAACATCAATGAAATCTCCTCATTCTTCCAACAATATCCCCCCTTTTCATTGATGGAAACATGCCAAAACATATTCAAAATATTCTCTAAAACATTCTCCCCCTTTGACATCAAGGGAAAAGGGCACTTACAACAACTGTTCTAACATATACCAGAGCTCCCCCTGAGAAATATGTACATATGTACAAACTAAAATATTGAATCGAATCCCCCAAAGTCATGTAGTAGAGAAAAACCAAAAAATTATATTGGAATCTACTCTATATACTCCACATATTTACAATGAATCTTGAAACTAAAAACTGGAAATGCATAAAGTAAGCAATATTGTCAACTGGAAGAGGTTGACTTTTGTATCTTTTGCACATGGGTTTGTCATGCCTATTTACCTTCTTCTCATGCCTTCTTTGCTTCCATAAGCAATCTACATTGAGTTTCAAACTCCATTAATATCTCTTCTCCTTCTTCTAGAGTGCTAGGTACCAGATTCATCTGTGCAGCTTTGGTAGAACTCAAAAGGGCACTTGAAATAAGTATGAGTTTGGGATTCACCAAGTCCCTTATCTCTCAAAACTACAAAATGATATGCTACTTTTGGGCTTGTAACTAAAATAATTTCTTATGCAAATCTTCTATAATATTCCTTATATCTCCAGCCAAATCAAGTGTTGGATCATAGGCATTGGAGGCATTATTGATCTAGGACTCAATGGATTCCAATTCCTTCCTGTTGCTCTATGTGGTCCCAATCCACTTCATGTACCATATTGCAACAAAGCCTTTGCCTCATCTACACACACTTGTTCATCCTTCAAATCCTCTTGAAACTTTTTATGTGCAAGAGCACATTTCTCAGTAATTTCCATTATTTTCTTATCACTTATTCTCATGTAAACTTCATTCTCAATTTGTCCCTTAAGACCAGAGGAATATTCTTTAAAAGAATCAATTAACAATTTCAAATTCTCCACACTAGAAAGTGATGTGTCAATGTTCGCATCAGGTATGGCCTCTTGCAATTCCTTTACTACTTCTTCCATCAACTCTCCACTCTTTTGATGTGTTTACATGATCTCCTTCCAGGTAGATGCATGGAATACATCTCCCAATTGTAGCTTGTGGAGGGGGAAAATCTTGTCCAAATCTACATTTCCTTGTTGCATTGGTAGTTGTAGCAATTGTGATGACACAACAAGCTAGAAATTGAGCTGCATACTCAGTAGATTCTTCAAGGAATCTCTAAAGGAGTCAGAGGATTCACCAAAAAAAATTGTAATCTTTGTAGCTTTCTCTTTTAAATCATTTTCCTTATTATTTTTGGAGTTTACTTGAGTTTCTATTTTTGTATCTTCGGATGCATCCTCTTTGTTATCTTCATCTCCCTTCTCATTATTTTCTGCATCAACATTTTATTCATCACCATTCTTACTTGCATTCACTTCCTCTATATGCTTCTATGTGTTAATCAAAGGAGTAACATTTTCTTCAAGTACTAGAGGAGGAGTGGATGTATCTTACTTCGTTACTTCCTCACCAGTGACCATTTCTCACTCAACATTCTTCTTTGCTTCTTCATCTTCCTGTGCTAATTCTTCCAATTCTAGAGGGGCATTATCCTGAATATATTCTTCATCTATTGCATGCTCATGTTGAGCATCAATGTCTTGTGCTTCTTCACCTATAGTTACTTCCAAAGTAGTGCCTTCTAAATTTATTCCATATTTTTGTGCAATGTCTGATATTTTATCAACTGCCTCCTTGTGTAGCCTTTCAAACTCATTCTTATCTCTACCCATAAGGGTAGTTACCCTTTGCTTCACTATGAATTGTGTGCTATATAGCTCAGCCAATGTGGCTCTATTTTCCTCAAACATAGGAGCACCAACCTTCTCTAAATCATATTCTTCAATTGCTTCTTGTCTCCTCTTTACCAAGACATTCCACAGCTTTGTGGGAATTTTATTAATATTTTTCACATCAACCTCTAAAACAATAATGTACTTAATAATTGCTTCAACAATGGTGGCCTTATCCACCTCATCTACTTATTTATATAAAGTTTCAATTTCTACAAGAATATCATGCTAAATCAGTCCATTAACAAGTGCACCTACCTTCAAGGGACTACGAGCTCTTACCCAAGGTGATTGATTTTGCTTCTTCATTTCATCTAGAGCCTTCTTCTATCTTGTTTCTACTCTCTTATTTTCCAAAGACCCTTTCTTTTTAGCTTCTCCCTTCTTCCTTTGCATGTGGATCACAAATTATTTCTTATCTTTCTCAATTTCTTCTTCCTCAGATGTATCCACTATATCTACTTTTTTCCTTTTATCAATTGCTTCACTTTGTGAAGCTCCTTCTTTCCTCTTTCGTACCAACTGAGGTCCTTCTTCCTCCACTTCTTCTTCTTCTTCTACATTCACACTTATATTCTTTTCTCTTACCACCTTTTATTTTAGTCTCTTCTTTATAGGGCCTGTAGGTGGTGTTACTATAGCAATCTTTTTCTTTTCAAGCCTTGTAGCCTGCATAACTGGAGAGGGTTTCTCCTTTACCAAAGTACTATTAGTATTTTTTGTCTTTTCATTTGAAAAGGGCATAGTCTCGAAGGACTTTTGGATAGCAGTAGGGGTGGTAGTTGTCCTACCAAATATTCTTATGCTTGCAGATCCTCCTATAACACTTGATTCTCCCTTAACCTTTGCTCTTTTTTGCTCCACTTACTTCTTGGTGAAGCCCATATCCTCTGCAAACTTATCAACCATCTTCTCAACCTTCTTCTTTATATGTGGTTTTCTTTGTTCCATATGCACTTCCATATATATTTTTCTTCATAGGTGGCATACCTTTCTTTAATGGTATCTTTTGGGCTCTTCATCAAAATATCAGCCAAACCAGTAATTTCTTGTTCATTGATCTCATATCCCAATGCAAGGATCCATACTATCCTTGGTTCCACTGCTTCCATTATACACTCATATATTGATACCAAGAATGTGATATCATTTTAATACTTCTCTACCATCTTCCTAGAATTTTTTTCTCTTTCATGCATCCTCTTTTGGAAAACAACAAAGAAAACAAGAAGAGCATCATCTTCTACCTTCGCATCACCAAGACTTCTCATAAATTCTGCAATTTGATGAGCTACCAGTCTACCTTGCAGCCACACCACACCTCTAGTTTTGGGGAGTTCCTTTAGTAAATAGAAGAGTAAACACACAACCATGGTTCCATATTTAAATGCATACTTCTCAAAAAAATTCAAATTCTCCATCAAATTTTATCTTAATTGTTCATAAAGATCATATCAATCCCTTTTTCCACCATTTTATATGCCACATTGATTATAGTGGCAGATACAAATTTTTCTCTATTTGTGAAGTAGATTTTATAACCAATAAACATTGTTTCATACCTCACAATTGGAAATTTTGATGGTATTTATAGCTAGAGCTCTCTTATCATAAGTTGCACCTATGAGTTTGAATATAATTTCATTCTTGATTGGATTCAATACAGGAACAATTCTGGTGGAGCATAGACATGTAACCTCTCTAATCACTTCTTTTTTTATCATTTCAAGCATGTCAGTCCAAAAAAAAATATCATGAATTCTACTTAATGCAATCCTAACCCATTGATGATCAAAAAAAAGTTCAGAAACTATTGCCATACATCAAGTTTCTTTGCGATTAGGTTTTGGTATTCTGGTTTTAGAGAAAAATTATCTTCAGTAAGTTATTTCATTCATAAATCTCCTAGCTTTCTGTGATCATATTCCTCCATCTTTCCATGAATGTATAGCCTTATAGATCTTCTGCAGGAAAAACCCCATATGGAACATGTAAAAATGGGCCTAACAGGTCATCTTCTATAGATTTAGCAGGGTATTTCTTGAATTTGGGTTGTGCCTTCTTAATGACCCTTGTTTTTTTCCATTGCAAATGAATTTAAATTGCTTTCAAACAAGGTTCTTTGTGAAACTAGGGAAAAAATTGAGTTTATAAATACCTTTTCTTTGGCTTGCCGAACTAGGGTTTAAACGCACCAAATCTCAAATCACCTTGATCACTCTGAATTCTTTCTTTGCTGCTCTGATTCTTCTCAAATGCTTTTTGTAAATGAATTTGGCTAAATGAAATCACTTTATAATCCTTTGAATCTGACCTAATTTTGTATTGAATGTTTCAAACAATAAAGCTGGCAAACCTTTCACTTTTTGCATAGTCACCTCCAAGTGCTCCACAAATTTCTTCCTTTTCATATTTTCTTCTGCAATCTTTACCAATAGATCAAGTATTTTGATCTACATCACATATCTTCATGTTGTAGAATCAACGCCATTTTCTTTGGTAGGGGATAAAAGATGTTCATTAAAGCTCCCCCTGAGCCAAAGCTCTCAACTTAGATTTCGAAGGAAAAATCTACACCAGATGCTAGTACAAGTTCATCCTTAACTTATGTCTCTTCCATATTTCTCCAAATCTTATCCATCTCCTTCTGATTCCTCAAATTTTCTTTTCTCCATTTTATTAAGGCATTCCTCAATTCTTTTATTTTCTTCTACTTGCACCTTCAAACCAGTGATGGTTTTATTTGCTTGCTTCAATTGTTCATTTACTTCCTTATGCCTTGCTCTGAACTTCTTGATTTTCTCTCTCAATTTTCTAATACATTCGTCTGCTTCTTTGATATTTTCTTTCAAATCTTTATTTTCACCTTCAGTCCTTTCAAGATCTTCAAGAGAAAATTTGATTTCTCCATCTTTTTCAAGAATGCAATCTTCTTCTATAGATCCAACAGCAGGAATCTCTTCTAAAGGAGTAAGTAGTCTTCTAATATCCATGTGTTCAACCTCCAAGATCTTCCCCAAGCGATTAAGCTCCTTCCAAGGAACCAAGCTTTGATACCAATTGTTGAACACCCAAAATACTGAGAGGGGGCATGAATTGATATTCTTTTAAACCATTCAAACATTTAAACATCCAATCCACTTAGCAAATTCAATTTCAGTTAATGAAATAAAGCATGAAACATTCAGTAACACCACATAACACATGAACACCATGATTTTTACATGGAAACCCAAAATGGGAAAAACCATGGTGAGGATTAGCTCACAATATATTATAATCGATTATAGTATATTTATAGAAGTGCTCACTACAAGTGGACTCGTTGTCCAAGTGGACTCACTGCCCACTGAGAAAAAGAGAGATAGAAGAGAGTTTTGGATCACAACCTGGATTGAACTATTATAATTGCATATGTCATATGCATGAATTATAGTTCCAATGAGGCTCAATAAACTAAATTTACACACTTCATTTAATTTTGATCTAACACTCATCTTTCCTCTGCATTTGCATCACTCTAATATTCTACTCAACATTCACAAGTTAATTTTGCACTGCTCTGATAATATTTTCTCAATTTACATCACATACATGTCTCTCATATATCAAAATACTAAAAATGATCTAAAATATATATCTACTTCAAGCATAACATCAATTAGGTTAGCTTAAGTAGATGTAACATACAAAATAGATAATATATAACTTGTTGGCTCAAATCCTTCCACACACACCTCGCGCCAAGATTCAATCTTTAAAATAATTTGAAATTGGTTAGAATGGACCTATAATAGCTCCCACATAACTTCATAATACTTATTTAACCCTCACATATCTTCACACCTATTAGGTCAAAACCGTAGAATATCTAATACAAAAATTCTTCAACTATATACCCATATTTGAACACGCATACCTCAAAACATCATGCCAACTGGAATGCACACTCTATTGACATTTTTCAACATATTTTCCTACTCTCATGCATTGTACATGAAATGACTATAATTTTTCAAGTCAGACTTCTATTATCCATAACTTTCAAACCAAAAGCCAAAACAAGATGAAATTCTGGAATTAGATGCTTCTATGAATCATCAAAAACATACTAGAACCACAGAGAGAAAAGTTCATTCATGGACCCAAAAACTAGATGCTTTGTTACATAGAATTGTCAAAATTGTCACTTAGTCAATTTCTATCACAAGTATCTTCATCGGATCAAACCATCTTGTAAAATTGTCTTCCTCAAACATCCAAAAGTGTGTTAGAACCAACAAAAATGATTTGCACCAAATTCTTCATGTCAAGATACAATGTTGACATCAATGACAACACTGCAATATATAATAGTACACCTTGTGCTTATCCTACATGCTCATGTTTCCAACAACAACATCAATGACATCTTCTCATTCTTCCAACAATTTCACTTGTAAAAGTAGAGAATTAAATATAGTGAGATGATCCCTTAAGGAAAAACACATGTCATTATATTAAGATAAAAATCTCTTTGAAGTTCTTGAATATGGAGGATGTGACCTTCCCACCATTTCTAAATATTGAGAGAGATCCTCCATATTGGTGAAAGAATCACAAGAGATAAACATTGGTACAACACAAGACCCTAAAATCACATTTTTCACAGCATCCATATCATCACAAGAAAAACAAAATTCACCAACATTATTTCAAAATAAATGTATAAACTTCACTTGGTCTTATGCAAAAATTTCAAGGCTAGATCCCTCACTATTAGTTCATCATTTGACAATTTCTCCAGACGTAAAACCAATAAAACAAAAAAATTACAAGATGCATCCCCAAATGGTACTAGTAGTTAAAGAAAAACTTCAAATGTTTATATGTGGGATTTATTAAGCCTATTGATTATCCAAAATGGGTATCTAATCTTATCGAAGTTGCTAATACTATTGGGGGAATTCACATATGTACTGATTTTAGATATTTGAACAAGGATTATCCTAAGTATGATTTTCCATTACCCAATGTAGACATGATTGTACATTTGATAGTTGTACATGAAATTCTCTCCTTAATGGATGTTTTTTTAGGATACAATCAAATATGTATTTCCCTTAAATATCAACATAAAACAACCTTCACTTGTCATTAGGGATTATAATGTTGGAACATAATTCCCTTTAGCCTAAATAATGTCACAGCTACATATCAAAGAGAAATGACAATGATATTTGATGACATTTTAGACCATCATGAAAGATTATGTATATGACCCAATAGGTAAGTCCCTTAGAAGAGGTCACCTAGCAGTACTTGAACAAATTTTTGATAGGCTAAAAGAGTATCAAGTGGCGTTAAACCTAAAAAAGTGTGTATTTGGTGTAAATTATGGGAAATTACTTGAAGACATCATTTCTCGTAGAGGCATTGAAGTCGACCAAATTAAGGAGAAAGCAATAGTTCAAATTCCTCCACAAACTAAATTAAAATAGTTATGTAGTCTCCAAGGTTAAATTAAAGTAATTAGGTGTTTCTTGGCCCAATTAGCAAACGTGTTCCATCCTTTTACACATCCTACATAATAATGTCATATTCAAATGGGATGATACATTTTCAATAAGAATTCTAATAGTTAAAGCATTATCTAGCTTCACCTCTTGTATTGATATCACCATTCAAGTGAAACCTTTTCTATTATAAATCTCTACCACTATAATTGCATTAGGCTCTCTTCTTGCACAACATGATGACACAAGAAAAGAAATAACTATCTACTATATTAGTTTTACATTGGTAGGATATGAGCTAATTATACTCCAATAGAATGAGCATGTTCAGTTGTCGTTTTTACATCACAAAAATTGTGACACTATATGCTTAATCATCAAATAAAGCTCATCTCAAAGGTTGATCCATTAAAATACCTATTGTCTAAGGCTACACTCATTAGTTGTATGGAAAATTGGTTCATGATACTTAGATAATTTTCCATTTTATATGTGGATAGCAAGGCTATCAAAGGATAATTCATTGATGACCAATTAGTGGATGCACCAAAAAATGTAGATCACCCTCTTTTCTTAAACTTTATAGATGAAATAGTCTTCACACTCACTTTGAAACACTTGTGGAAGCTATGGGTAAACGTACAAAGTTGTGTCACACTTTCAGCCAACGTATCAGCACAAGTGAATTTAAGTATTTCTAACTAAAAATATATTTGGGTCAAACATATGATCTTGTAAGATTCATTCTAGCTAAGTTATATATCTCCACAACTTTTCCAACTAAAATTGTTGGCTAAATGCATATGTAGCACCACTTTGAGGCCAATTTACCAAAAAAATAAATTTATTTGAAAAATTTGATGTTTTAACACTTTCTACACATGTAAATAATGTTGGTGTTACAATTTTCACCTCTGGAGTGCGTATTGGAAACAGACAGTTATGCATAGTATTAACTTCTCTTCAAATTAGGAGGGGAAGCTCCCTCTTTGTTGATATACATGAAAAAGTAAAATATTCTAAAATCCTATCTTTTTGACTTAGCTAGAAGAGACACGAGGTTAAGAAAACCAATACATTACAGCTAAGGTTTTTCTCTAGTTTTGTAGATTCTTAACTACAACTAGGATAATTCTAAAACTATCCTATTTCCTCAAGAAAAATAGAGCATGAGGACTTAGGAGTAGGGAATAATGGATGATAAACTTTATATCATGATTCCCAAGGAGGAGGAACCCCTATCCAAGGTGTAGGCTGATATCAAGATTCCTAAGGAGGAGGAACCCCTATCCGAGGTGTAGGCTGAAAGTAACTTACTGAAAATAGCACTTAAACGACAATCTTTCTTTCTAAATTCCCAAGGAGGAGGAACCTTTATCTGAGGTGTAGATATGAAAGAAAAACTATTAATCACAACATCAAACGATAAACTCTATTTCTAAATTCCCGAGGAGGAACCCCTATCCGAGGTGTAGATATGAAACAAATCTTATTAATCACAACAAGAATAAATTTGGGACAACAAATTGCATAACAAGACACGTACACAATGAAGGATCAAACCAGCTTTATATTTAACTAAGTGAACAAGTACAAAATAGCAATATTGCATGGCAAGGTGGGCACAACAATTTGTTATTACAATAAAAGTTGAAATACAATGAGAAAAGGTGCTCTTATTTATAGACCTCAAAGGAGTAGGGAACACTAAAATCTCCTTGAGTTTACAATCAATCTTGCAAGCATGCAAGAGTTTATTCTTCAGTCTAAATGTATGCAACTAATCAGTTAACTAAACTAAAACTAAACTAAATGGACACTGCAACACACAATTCATTATTGAAATGAAAGTTAATTGAGAACTAACATCAGTCAACTGAATCATAATTGAAAGTTCCACCTCCATGGAAGATATCCCCAAGGATGCATGATATCAAAAAATCTAAACTCAAGGATGATGTTGAGTTAACTGTTGCCTTTGATTCTATCCTCAAGAAAACTGTGGAATCCAACTACCTGTCTACTCCAAGCCGTCATGAGCAATCATCTCCTCCAGGAATTCATTAACTGTCTCATCTTCAGGTACTCTGATACTATCTAAGATGATAGACTGTATGCTCAAAGCCTTCTCTCCATCCTTGATCATTTTCTGACACTCCTTGACCTCTTCAGCTACCTTGTCGAAACTCGTTGACATCACCGAGAAGTGACTTAACTTAGACGCCACGGGATCACCATCAAGACCATTATGAACCAAATTCTAGAATTCAGTTTGCATAGCCTCAAGATCAGTATAGGTACCATTCTCGTGAAGATAATGGCATGGGATACGGGTGAAAAATCCTCTCATAAGTTTGAGAGCACTAGCAATTCCTTCCTTGATTCCATCCAACTTTGCAAAGACTCTTTCATACGTTTCCACTTTGAAGAGGTGTTGTTCTCTCCAAGAAAAAATATTTCTTTTATCTACATCTACTACAACGACATCGTATGCAACAACCAATTGAGAAATGAGGATCAAATCCTTCGGTTTTCCCTCTGCCATAGTCAATTCAAGCTCTTGGATTCCTTGACAAAGATCATGAGCCTTGTACCTCAATTGATACAACTTTGAAAGAAGGTATCTGCCTACAACAATGAAGTCCTCAATCTAGTTCTCCAAAATATTTCCATGATTGACTAAGTGCCCCAACTTTTGTTGATCTATAGGTGTCTCTAAGAGCTGAGGAAGAATGGTCATCATGTTTGAGGTCCCATGAAGAAGATCTGAGATGTATCGCCGAAGTTGTTTATTTTCAGCCTTGAGGGCTACTTTGTCTTCTTCGTCCTTCATGACCCACTCCTCAAGATTACTTGTAGCAACCTTAAAGAGGCTCATGTCCATGTGTCGATTGCTCCTACCAATATTAGCTTTAACAAAGGTGAAATCACCAAATTCAACCTCATCTAGACTCTTGCCCTTCAGTGGTGTGGCAATCTCAACAATAATCTCCACCTCAAGATTCTTCTCTATGTGCACCTACTTCTTGCTCTTCTTGTTTGACGTATCCTGATAAGGACTGCCAAATTCAAAAATATCTAGTTGATATGAAGGATTTCACCTCCTTCTACCCAAAGTCTTCTCAAGCCAACATGAGTGATCATTGTCAACTTCTTTGGGTAAAACTGTTGTAGATTTGTTGACTCCCGGTGAATTAACTGGCACTGAGGTTTCATGAACCGGTAATTTTGGCTCTGAATCAATTTGAATGGGAGGTGATTGAGGAGAAAACAATGAACTAGGAGATGAAGACCTGGCTTCAGTTTATACCACTGGCTCTACTGGAACTTCTAGCACCTTCTCGATATGCTCTCACTGGTTTGTGCTTCCTCTCTTCATTTTTCCACTAACTCTGACACCTTTAGGTGGATGCATTATGTCCTTAACTCTAGGCATTGACCTTGATGTAGAAGGTAGTGAAGAAAACACCATTGGTGACTCTGCAACTAGAAATGCCTTTTTCCTTCTCTTGTTGTCCAAGAAATACATCCTAGTTTTGATAACTCCTCTTAACAGGTCCTCCACTGAAATACACTCTCTGGCATACCAATCTGGTTGTCAAAGTGTTGGCGAGCAACTTGATCCTTGACGAATGTGCTAAGTAACACCTCTTTGTCATAATCTGGAAAAACTTCAACGTATTTTGATAGGAAATCAACAAGTTGAGGAAGAGTAAGTCTACAATAGTGACACCTGTGTACTTCAAATTCATCTTCGCAATTGACCCAAAAGTCCTCAAGTGGTGGCCTATGTGAATGACTTCACTCCAATAGAGTTGCATAGTGACCCAAAGGATCATAGGAGCACTTCTTGCTAAGATACTTGAGATGGAGTTTTGACAACTCATTGCTCATTAACTTGCAATCGACAACTATCCTACATTTGAAAATACCCAATCTAAAAGGAAAGGTGAACACTTGCTTGTGTTGATTGCAAAGAAAAGTATGAACATCATGAACCTGTCTCAAGAACTCCATGAACAAGACCTTTTTCTAACGGGTATCTAGGTAGCATCATAGGCTCTCCAGTGTAACCATACACTCGAATATATGTGGAAGTGGGAAACTAGATGAACCAATCTACCCAACTCTCCATTGTTGATTTTTCCTCGGCCAAAATTCTAATGTGCATCTCATTATCAAGGTCTCTGACTGTCTTCATCAAGAAGTGATCATTCACTTGTTTGAAATCATGTTCATCCTTTGAAGAACTCCAATTGTGGGAATTATTCATGAACATTTTGAATGCCAAGGGTTCTAATGGTCTTCAAAGTTCTAAAATTTCCTTGAAATACAATTAAGTAGACAAGATAAGAAACCATGTGAAACTCGTGGATTTTAAGGAATCTTGTGATTTATTGGTGAATAACCTCATTGATTAACATAGCCCAGTCAAAGTGTTCCTTATTGTTGATAATCTGAGAAATGAGATAGAACATCCACGGTCGGAAAATATGAGCTTCCTCTTGACTTGTAATTTGGTTGAGCAAAGTAATCAGGATAGCAACCTCATCCTTGAACTCCCCACAACCAAGCTTCTTTGGAAAGTGGTTTTCTATTCTTTTAGCCACCTTTGAGCAACCTTTCTCTAAGATATTTCCTTTTCACCCTGCCATATCTTGTCGCAATCCTCCATGACTAACAAAATTGTCTGAACGGGGTAGAATGGCAAAGCACTTCTCAATATCCCTCAGCTTGGGGCTGCAAATGACTCTCCCATTGGTTGATCTAATTTGTCTTGTAGATGAGTCGTAATGCTTAATGCATGCAAGGAAGAACTCAAGATCAAACACTATGTTAGGAATAGATGTCTCTACAACCAAACCTAAGCAATCAAGATTCTTGACTATCGAGCTATCAATGCCTTTCAACGTGCTCAATTTGATCACTAGATAAACATGACCCAAGTTTGTATCAGAGGTTTTCAAAAAGTCATGAACTAAGACCGATTTGGTCTTGTATTCTATTGGGTTGAACTGTATTTTGAAAAACTATATTTTTTACTGTAAAGTTGGATATGTTTGGGCAAACTTCAGAAAAAGCTAAAAATGGCTCCTGGTGAGGCTAAAAATAGCCAGTCGAGGGGAATTCTTTTTCTGAAACGTGGGTTTTGTAGAGAATGAAATTCTAAGCCAACCCAGATAGTCAAAAACTCAAAAAAATGAGTTTTACTAAGGCATGAAAAGGCTTTTCATATTAGAACTACAAGGGTTGTAGGGGCATCGGGGGCAATTTTTCCCAAGAAAATATGGGCATATGGGTTTTGTAGGCACCAATGAGTTGAAAAAACTCAAATTATTCATTTTTCAAAAAGTTGACTTTTTGACCGGCACGCAAAAGAATCTTTGGAAAAAAGCACAATATTTCAAAATGAGAAGTAACGGGGCAATTTTCTTGAAAAATTCAGAAAAATGGGTTTTGCTACCAGTGCTAAATTATGTGAACATAGATGATCAAATTATGAAAAAGATATTGTTTACTTTGACATGCAAGAGAAAACCTAAGACAAGGATAGAAGAATTTTGAGAGAGAAAATAGAAAGTATATTTTGTCTCTGAAAATGACGCCTATGCCTTGAATTCTATTTGATGAAGTCTGGAATGCATGCATTGAAAAGATGAAGTTTGAAAATTAATTCCTCTGAGCAATCTGGACCTGGCACTGTGAAGAACATTGAAAAATATCACCTATAACGCCTTCAGATCTTGCTTGCACAAGAAAATATGTGTTTTTCCTCAACCTATGATGAGAATAATGGACGCCCAAATTCCTTAATAAATAAAATTTATGAATTAAGGTGTCACTTTACATGCAAAAACCTAAATTTAGGCGCCACAATATTATTGGACCCCAAATTCAATTAACTAAACAAGATAAAACCCTAAAATGGGCACCACTCTTACATGCACAGACAAATTCACCACATGCAATAAAAATTAAGTCTTTATGAGGTCGACTTAGAAGTACAACTAGAGTTTTAATATTATTTTAAGTTTAGTTTAAAAACTCTAGTTATAGGGTGGCCAATTCACTTGAGTTCGAAAGTCAAAGTTTGACTTGGGCACCAACTCTCCAGAATTAGAAAAAAAAAATTAAAATTTCATTTGAAAACATCACCGAAGCTTATGTTTGATCACTAATTTTGATTGACTGATGTGTCTAGTAGACTGGCTGACAATTTCATTGAAGAGTGGGATCAAAATTGACAAGGAGCTCCTTGAGGATGCAAACCCTAATTCTAACTTCTGAGGCCTCAAAATTCTAGGCACCTTTAGCCTCCAGGGGTGCTTTTCTAGTCCAAACTTGGTCAATTTTCATGCATTTTTATCATTTTCAACTTGATTTTGACCTCACTTCATCTTTCATTCTTTGGCACTTGGAAAAACTTCAGAGCTAGTTGACAGGCTCACTGCGGAGCTGGCTCAATTCTGAACATGATCTCTTGGAGAACACTTTCACTAAAAACATCATTTGGCAAGTGAAAAACTTGGGCACCCCTGGCCTCCAAGGGCACTTTTCCTTCTAGACAACCATTTTTCAAATTGGCTAATAATCCATTCAATCTCCAACTGCAGACTACTGACTTGTCTTCTGACCTGGCTGAGGTATGCAACGGAAAGTTAGAAGCATCACAAACAAGATGAGCATTTGAGCTAACCCAAACAACTGCGTTTGAGAGTCCAAAACCTTGGGCGCCCTTGGCCTCTAGGGGTGCTTTTGCCCTTTTCTGACATTTTTTACCATGATTAAAACCTTATGTTTGACTCCTAATTCTGGTAGTTCAACAACTTAGATTAACCCGCTGATAGATTCATTGTGAAGCCTGATCAAGTCTGAGATAGACATCCTAGGGTATCATTTGATCAAAAAGTTTCATCTGGTACCTCAAAAATTTGGGCTCCCTTGGCCTCCAAGGGCGCTTTTCTACTCTAGTGTTAGTCAATTTTTCACTAATTTCATCTCCCTTGTTCCACGTTCAATCTCTAGTTTCAGGTGTTAGATAGATCTTCTAGACTAGCTGGTAGGCTCATCGCAAAATGGACAGTATTCCAGAGAAGTCTTCTTGGAAGTGATAAATCTCGAAAGTTTGATCTAGGCCTCTGAAATCTAGGGCGCCCCTGGCCTCCAAGGGCTCTTTTATTTCCAGAGAGAAATTTTGATGATTTTCACCTCGATGAAAAACCCCTCCATGACAAAGCAACATTTTGAACATATCTTGCCATAGAATCTTCACTGAGGAATTTTAAGCTTAGATTTTTATACCTAGTATCTAGCCATCTACCATTGACGACCTCAGAGGTACTAACTTTTCTCCTGAAAAAGTGAAAACAACCCACCAGAATTAAACTGACTTTTTCTTGATTTTGACTTCACCACAATGATCGTGAAGTGAAATAAGCCAATCAAAACAGTTTTCAGTTAATCCTGACAAGATTCAATTTTTAAGGTTTTTACCCTAAAAAAGGAGTCTGAAAACCCTAATTTTCAAAAATTTCAAATTTTACCAGTATCTTCCAAACATCAAACTGACGAAAAGCCCATACTTGATTTTCCCAAAAATTGACTTTTGATGACAATTTTACAAGATTTAGACCATTTTAAGAAAAATGCCTTAATGAAGCAAAAATTTGGTTTGGGTACAACAAATAACATTTTTTTTAAAATATAAAAAAATACCCTTTTGTAGATCCATAAGTCTAGTTTTTAAAAATATATATTTTAATAATTAAATTATTATTTATGTTTTTCTTTTAATTTTTACTAAAAGTAGGTTATCAACACAAAATATTAGGTTGATTACCATGACAAGGAAAAATAGTAAAACTTATTAAAAAAAA
Source organism: Sequoia sempervirens (assembly GCA_007258455.2). NCBI lineage: Eukaryota > Viridiplantae > Streptophyta > Pinopsida > Cupressales > Cupressaceae > Sequoia > Sequoia sempervirens. The sequence continues at coordinate 723,818,335 of VDFB02058242.1, read as the reverse complement.
TTGAAAAAAATATGATGCACTAGATAAAAGAATCTCAAGAGGGTATAATTTTTGTTCCATTTTAGATAAATAGATAATATGAAAGTTGATGTCCAATGGAAACAACTATATTTTAATATGCGCACATTCTAATATTTATTTAAATATATATATATATATATCAAAATTGGAAAAAAATAAATCCATGCATTAAAGTGTCAAGTTATAAGTACATAGGGGCAAGGGGTCTAGCTCGATTGGCTAAAGCATCCTGTTACAGGCAAGAGGTCATGAGGTCTAGTCTCCCCCCAAACCCGTGGTATCGGAGGGTGTGTCGTCCCAGCACCACCAATCACGTGAAAAAAGTTTACCAAGTGCATTGCAGTTTATAGGGGGGTGGATACCCAACCAATAAATACAATCTGAAAAAAAAAGTTATAAGTACACACAAAAAAATTGAAGGATAAAAAATAAAAATTACTATATAAAGGTTGACGTCTCATGTGACTTCATTTTTCATCATGTTTTCATCAACTAAATTATAGTGTCAATTTATAAAAAACTATATTCAAATAATTTTTTAATTTTTATTAAAAAAATACAAGCATAAAATATACTAAAAAATAAATATTTCATTAGTTTACATCATTTCAAAATTCAAAACATATATGCCACTTTTTAGTGATTCAAGTTTAAAACTTGGATCAGTGTTGGTCGTTTCCTTTAAAAAGTGTGACACAGTTTTGTGTTTTTACCCCTATACTTTGATGGCTCATACACTTGGCATGGATCATGAATCAAAATTATTTTTATCACTGCACAAGGATATTATATCCCAAAGGCATATCGATTAGCATTCCCATGCACAAATAATACTTCCAAGTATAGAGCTTTAATCACACGACTCGAAATGGCCCTATTCAATGAGACATAAAATAACTTCAAGTCTATAAAAATTCACAATTAGTCATAATACAAGGAAACAATGATTATCAAATAAAAGATGAAAAAATACTCCCTTACAAGAAGATGGTGGATAGATTTAAACAATAATTTCTAGTCATCTCTTTTGAACAAATACCAAGGGTGAATAATAAAGTGTTTGGTTCCATGATCACTATTGGGTCTCTCTTAGATAGCCTCATAATAGTTAGCATTGTGAAATCTTGGTAGAACAAATTTTGATCCTAGCCTTCAATGTCCTTGAATGGGAACTGGTATGCAAAATTTTTGGTCTTGAATCCCTGTGGTACCATGACACTTATGTTGTAGTTTGGTTGTCATTGATGTCAAAATCCCTATGAAGAGTATTGTAGTCTGGTTTTTTGGTTGCTAGAGTCTTTGAGAAATTCTCCACATTTCTCTGTTGATGATGTTTTGCTCTTGCAGTTTGGAGGATAGCTTATTCTTTTATCAAGGCATGTGTGATCCACGTTCCAAATAATTTGTGTTACTGAAAAGGTGTTTTTGAGAGTGGCAGATTAAATATTGTGTTGATTCTCTGTGGATGTTCTCAGAAGTGTAAAGGATGGCTTTGTATATCTTTGTATTTGAAGATATGGTTGTGTAGATCAGAAGTTAAGTCCATTGAGATGTGAAGGTGTTATATCCAAAGTTTCATGTCAATAATCCTTCCGCAAAGAGAAAGTTAGAAGTGATAGTGTACCAAATTATGTTGTCTGGAGACTGGTTTCAAAGTATGTTGGCTTGTGCCAGCTTGTTGTTGCATGAAGTTGTGAAAGGGATGTCTGAGAGTGTTCTTGAATATCATGTGATTCTTGTTGATTCTCCACAAAGTGGTTTTTGGCTTCTCTGGTATAGGTTGTGGTTTGGAATGAATGTTTTGTTAGCTTATGCTTTGTTGAGGTTGACTAAGGTATGTTGAGGGTGTGTGCCACTAATTCAAGTTTGAGCAGAGTTTAAGGAGTAATTGAAGGAGTTGTATGGGGCATGCTGAATCATTTGGGAGAAATTAAAATAAAGTTTTATCATTCTTGTGTATCACCAATGGATGTGAAGGATGGCATGCTACATGTTACATATTTTCTTACTTACAGACGACCTAATTTGGATTTGCAAAGGATACAGATGATGTTTATAGAAGATCAAATATGTGAAGACTATTTTGGGACCAAGTTAAGCATGTGTTTGAACTCCAAGGCGTTTTCCTCTTCCTAGTGTTACATGTAGTCTTTTGGGTCTTTCCCTCTACATGTTTCATGTTGTTTATTTTATCCCTGGCCGACTTATAAATGTAATATTTTTGTTGTAGGCCAACATGTGAAATGTAATCAATGTAATATCATGTATAAATTGTAAACCTATTTGATATAGGGTGTGGTGTGATGGTGATGATTGTGTAATTGACTGAAAGAGTAAGAGCAGTTGTGGTAGATCCTATCTGGTTTCATTTTGATAATACACTTCTGATAGAAGGCATGTGAAGAAGTGTGATTAATTATTTGTTGGATGCAGCAAGCCAAAGGAAATAACTTCTTAATTATTAAAAGCAATGAGCTAATAGGAAATTGAGAAGACATTTGGAGAGTTTGCAAACCAGAATTGCAATCATCAAAAGAGAGCAAGCTTAATTATCAATTTCAGGTAGTGGAAGGACTGTCATTCTATAATCATAATCCTAAGTGTATGCTCAAATTAGGGAGTTATAGCTTCTTTAGGTGTAACCCTAAAATTGTAATAAGGGAGTTGTAGCCCTAAGACAAAATTTTAAATGTTGTTCATCTTGTGAGAATAGATTAGGAAAATAGCTCTTAACATCTTTTCTCACCATGGTTTTTCCTCTGTGGGGATTTTCATGTATATTTGGTGTTGTGTTGTGCATTTTCATCTTTCATGATCTTGTTTATGCAGTAGAGTTTAAAATATCTATTTTTTCCTAAAGGTTTGAGATTTAATAAAATATTGATTAACCCCCCTCTTAGTATTCTTGTGTGTTCAACAATTGGTATTAGAGCCAAGTTCCTTAGAAGAAGTTTGATAGCTTGAGGAAGATTCAAGATGGCACAAGATGGGTCTCACAAAGTGCCTAGGTTTGATGGAACAAATTTTAATTTTTGGTGATTCAGGATGGAAACCTATCTAACCTCTTTAAGGTTTGGTGTTTGGAAATTAGTCGAGTATGGTTATATTGTTCCTACTACTCCTCTAATTGATCTGATGGAGATTAAGGCCTATGAGAATAATGTAAAGGCTAATAATTCTATCTTGAGTGGGCTAGCATATTTTGAACTTGTAATAGTAGTGCAATGCAAGACAACAAAGGAGGTCTGGGAAAGCTTAGTGGCATCTATGAAGGAGCTATTAAAGTAAAACAATCCAAGTTGCAAATCTATAGAGGGGAGTTTGAGAACTTGCAAATGTCAGAGGATGAAGATGTTGTAGGATATTTGCTCCGGGTAGATGAAGTGGTCAATGCAATCAAAGGACTTGGTGAAGAATTGGAAGAACTGGTGGTGGTTAAAAAGGTATTGAGATCTCTTCCTAAATCTTATAATCCTAAAGTATCTTCTATTGAGAAAGCTATAGATTTAGATAAATTTTCAATGGATTAATTTTATGATGTTGTCACTACCTATGAAATGAGACTTTTACAAAGAACCTCCAAAGAAGGAAACAACTTTCAAAGCCAGTAAGAAGGAGAAGTATGAAGCATCTGATCAAAGTAGTGACAATGACGAATCAGAAACAAACTTTGTAAGGAAGCTGAAGAGGGGTAGTGACAAGTACAAAGGTAAGTTACCTTTCAAATATTTTAAGTGTGGAGAGATTGGTGATGTTTCTTCTAAATGTCCCTTAAAATATTTTGAAAAGAGAAACAAAGATTCTAAAAGAATAAGTTTAAAAAAAGTCTCTAATACAAGGTGTTGAATGAATAAGACAACTGAGAGGGGGTGAATCAGTTGTACATTAAAACATCAAAACCCTCTTTAACATTCAGATATACATTAGTCCTTCAACCCTTAACAACCACTTAAACCCTTGTCATGCATTAGCAGAATGTAAACATGAAAAATAGTAATGCAAACACATCCAAACACATGAGAACACCAAATTTCTGTGGAAAACCCAAGAAATGAAAAACCATGGTGAGGATTAGCTCACAATATAAAGTAATTGTAACACTGAATACAATAGGCTCACTACCAGATTATAGAAAATAAGAAAATTACAATGAGAAATCCATCTCAAAGCAATAAAAAGATCCACCACAACATAGCCAATACATTCACAACCTCTCTGAAGAATATAGACACTTTCTGCTCACTGCTTCCAGTAGTCTAACACATTAAATCTCACACTACATTTCACACTTTTTTACTTCATGACTTTGTACTTCACATCACACACACCATACCTCAATTCTCCATCAACACTGATTTATACTATCCTCAATCTTGAAAACAATCTCCAAAGTCGACTATGTACCTCAATCGTACAAATTCAAACTAGGTAATCACTAAGCATTCCCACAGTGGAAAGGAATGAAAGAAAACCACACCACATATTAAATCATACATATACATCACGCCACACTTCCACAAACACTGAAACATTTTCACAATTAGTGTAAACACCTACTGTCGGTCAAACCTATGTAAACACCATTGAGCATTCAATTACATGCTTCCTTAGATCCAAAGATGACTCACAAAAAACATACATCACTTGAACACAATCTAGAATATTCCATAAACACCCTAAAATCCAACAAATTCGTTCACAACATTTCACCTAAGAACATACTCATCATGTACACCCAATTAAATTTCCTCATATTGTAACATATGAATCAAACCTTGCGAAGTACCAAACTTTGAACAACTCAGACTAAAGATAGATATGAAAAATGTGAGCACACCCTCAAATTTGCAAGACCAAAAACCACACTATGGAGAAATGTGGAGCAAAACCATTTCTCCCAGACACCACTACAATACATTGTTCACATACTAGTGAACACAAATTTCTTTGCATAATGATCAAGAACTTGAAAATTTGGATATAACACCTCTAAATACCTCTGATCAACATATTCAAACCGCATAAGTAGATCTTCAACACAAAAGAAATGTAGAGAAATTTACCAGAATCACTACTATGTTATACTGAACACCTCTCAATCACACTATTTTCTCTTTTCTTCAAATTTTCTTAAAAGCACTTGGAAACCAAGCATCGCAAACACATTCTCATCACCACAAAACTACTATAGAAACTCAATCATTGATAAGAGGTTGACACCATAATGCAACAAATCAAAGCATCATTACAAACTCCTAACAATCTCTCCATAGACTTGTTGACATCAATGCAACAACCTAGAACTGTTCATATCAATGACAACATACAAACTAATCATACTTCCAACAATCTCCCCCTTTGCAATTGATGGCAACACATGATGTGAAAAAACACCAACAAAAAAAACAACTATGATTACCAAAACACATACTTCACCATAGTGCACACTGCTCCCTTACATTTTCTCTTTCTCCCCCTTACTACATAAGGTTTCTTAGCTAACTCTCTCCCCCTTTGAAATCAATGGAAAAGGGAAACACACTTGTATCTTTCCCCTTTTGACATCAATTACACATACTTTCTCTTCCCCAAGGGCAACACCTATAAGGGACAACAAATGTTCTACAACTACCTTTTCTTTTTACTACACTCTATTATCTTCACACCTTCTCTGCACACTCCCCCTTAGGAGTACACACCATATTGCACCAACCAAAAATGCCACTACCTTCTCCCCTTGAGAGGTAGCCACCAAAATTAGTCCAAAACAAGTCCAATGAATCTTAAGATCTACTGAACTAATGCATACTCTAATGCATATAATTCAAAGGAGGGGAAATAATCCCTAACTTCTCCCAGAGATACTCAAAAGTATCCTTAGGAAGAGCCTTTATGAAGATATGCACAACTTGATCCTTTGTGGACACATACTCCAACTTCACCTCATTCTATGTAACCTTCTCTCTCAAAAAGTGATATCAGATTGAGATATGTTTTGTCCTTGAATGCATTACCAGATTCTTTGAAATGTTGATAGCACTTGTATTATCACAAAATATAGAAATAGGTCCATTATATACCACTCTAATATCCTTCAAGGTTTGATTCATCCACAACACCTATGTGCAACATAATGCTGCAACAATTTATTCTGCCTCTATAGTAGATAATGACACAGAATCCTACTTCTTACTTAGCCAAGACACCAACCTTCTTCCAAGAAAGAATGCACCACCAATTTTACTTTCTACATCTATATAAGTACTCAAAGAGAAATCAATATCCTTTGGATACCACAAGCCATGTTCTAGAATTCCTTTTAAGTATCTAAATATTATCTTCACTACTACCACATGTGACTTTTTGGGATCTTCTTGAAATCTAGCCACAAGACAAACTACATGCATGATATCTGGTCTAGTAGCAATTAGATATAATAGTTCTCTAATTAATAATATGTAGTGCCTCCTGTGTTACTATACTCCTATGATACCTTTATGTGTGTGTGGTTGTTTCTATTCAGATACTGCTTATGTTTGATGCATACTCGAGGCTATGTTGGTGACTGTTTCACCATGTTGTTTGGTTGATTGTTGGTTCTGCTTACTGGACTTGGTTGTCTATGACATTGTTACTTTGATATGTGGACATATGTGTTTGATGTTATGCTTATGCAGTTGTTTACTTATCG
>VDFB02058242.1:723773337-723811523 GCA_007258455.2 Sequoia sempervirens | reverse complement strand
CATGGCTCATTTTCTAGAGCTGGAAGATTTTGTGGGTTGAAGCTTGGTGTTTTCTCTGTTGTATTCTTGAAACCCTTTTCAACATCTTGCTTCCCTATCCTCCATCTCTTGGAGGGTCTTGCTTGTAGTTGGTTCATTGATTTTGTGGATGGATGTTGTTGGGTGGGAGGAGAGTTGCTAGCTGGGACCTCTCTTCATGCTTTTGTCTATATTTTCTAAGTGTTTTTGGTTCATTTCTAGTTTTCGGCAGATTCGCAGATGCTACAAGGTCAAGTTTGAATTCTAGAGCGAGTGTTTCAGAGGATGACTCTAAATCTGATCACGATGAAGATGTTGATGGAGTTGTGGTCTAATGGGGTGTTTAGACACATAAAATTGACCTAGGCCTGTGAACTTTATTTTCTCCATTTTTCTCCTCAACATAATTAAAATATTTAATTATGTCCTATGGTCCAATTTCAACAATTAATTAAATAATACTCAATTATTTAATTAATTCATGTCTTTCATTCTTCCTAATTATTTAAATAAATAGATTATATTTATTTATTAGTTCCTGCCGCCAGGCAGGAATACTTATGCATTCGCCCTGAATGCTTTAAAAGGGCAGCATCGGCCAATCACATAGCAGCATTCAAACATATTACTTTTTATTTGTATAGTCAAAATTTTGAAAGCTATTATTTATATTGGAAAATTAGCATTTTTCTATTTTTCTATTCATCGGAGTAGGTTTATAAATCATTTTTTGATTAAAAAAGTCAGGAAAATGCGAAAGCATAGATCGATTAAATAAATTTAAGCAAAGGCATAGTTTATAAAGTTGGTGGCCAGAGGTACACAATGCATGAATGTAAATTAAATGCATTAAAATATCAAGAAAATGCGAACGCATAGATTGATTAAATTGATCTAGGTGAAGGCATAGTTTATAAAACTGGTGGGTAGACGTACGCAATCCATGAATGCAAATTAAATGCATTAAATGGCATCTGGATCGAGATGAAGGCACTGGAATGGCTTGGTGTTCACACGTGGCCAGGTTACTTTGGTCATTTAATATAGATTTGAGCCACTTGCTATGCATCGTTATTGCTTTGTGAATGTTGTTTTCCTGTTCTGCAGGCCCATGTTCTAAGGAAGAGTTTGTAGTTGCAGAGCAGGAGATGTTGTAGTTGCAGATTCCAAACCCAGAGACGAGTTACTTGAGGTTATAATTTATTTTTTTTGCAGTTTTGCACCGTTTAACTGCATAAGGAAGTTCTGTTGCATCATTCTTTGCATTGTGGCTGAGCTGGAGATCTTGTAGTTGTAGACACAGTCGGAGGCCGAGAAACAAGTTGCTTGAGGTGATGTGAAGTTAGTTTTTTTTCTGTTTTCTTTCATTTAATAGTGAAAATGCAAGTTAGGTTTCGTAGTTCTTTAACATGTTTGTATAGTTTGATTGTAAATTTGTATTTTAAATCGGTTTAAGTTGGGTTGAAAGGGCTTTAGAGACTATCAAGAAATGATTTACTGGAGGTGATAATTTGTTATTTTTTGCAGTTTCGTGCTATTTAACTGTAGAAGGAAGTTGTATTGCATAGTGCTTTGCTTTGTGGCTGAGCAGGAGATCTTGTGGTTGCAGAGTCATAGACTGGAGGCTGAGAAACTAGTTGCTTGAGGTGATGAGAAGTTATTTTATCCTATTTTCTTTCATTTAATAGTGAAAATGCAAGTTGGGTTTCCTACTGCTTTAACACGTTTGTATAGCTTGATTGTAAATTCATATTTTAAATTGGTTTAGGTTGGGTTGAAAGGGATTTAGAGACTGTCAAGCAAATGTAATTTACAAATTGGAACTAAAAGCGTGCAATTGCTTTGGGCTTTGTCACTGTCATTTCATTTAATAGTGAAAATGCAAGTTGGGTTTAGTAGTGCTTTAACGTGTTTTTATAGCTTGATTGTAAATTCGTATTTTAAATCGGTTTAGGTTGGGTTGAAAGGGCTTTAGAGACTGTCAAGCAAATGCAATTTACAAATTGGAACTAAAAGCGCGCAATTGCTTTGGGCTTTGTCGCTGTCATTTCATTTAATAGTGAAAATGCAAGTTGGGTTTAGTAGTGCTTTAACGCATTTTCATAGCTTGATTGTAAATTCGTATTTTAAATCGGTTTAGGTTGGGTTGAAAGGGCTTTAGAGACTGTCAAGTAGCTTTGTCGCTGTCATTAAAGCAGAAAGGAAAGAGGAATTTTGTCAAATGTCGTGGTTAATGTCCTCATAGGCATACATGTGATATATGGGAGCATACACAAGACAAGTAAACTGTTTAACAAAACCCCTCAAAGAAATGTGGGTCCATCAAATTTGTGTTCATAGGCGTTATGTAGAAACCCTTTTTTCCAAAGATCCTAATGTGTACAAGTTCTTATCACCTCAAACACTAAATGCTTTTCATATGCATCAGCATTTACAATTTTACAATTTCATGATTTTCCATATTTACCATTTTCACATTGCACACATGACAAATTGTCCTTTGTCTTCTTTCTTGTCTCTTGTATCCTTCAACATCACTATATTTTTACATCTTTTCTTTTGTCACCACATTTCAAGGAAGCTCAAGGATCTTGACACCTTGTTGTGTACGAAGGAGACCAAGGAATGCCACTTAAGTTTCTCTTCTCTATACGTATCAAGACAATAAGCCCTATGATGATTTAATAAAGCATGACCATTAACAAACTGCCAGTTTTGCCACCCTATGATGCTAAAAATGATCACTTCATAGTGTTTTTATTCCATTCATTTCAATTTCCGCCCTTCAACATTTTTTCTTCCCATTTCAAATAAATTTCATAATTCATTTATATGCTTTCCTTAGGCCATAACAATGCATTCCATTGCTTTTTTCTTTGCATCCATCTCACTCATTGATATTTATATAGCTTGCATCTAGTTTTCTGCGTACAACTCTAAAATGTTAAATTCATAACATTTCCATTCCATTGATTTTTGTATCTAGTCATTCATATACTTACTTGCATCTAATCAATCTGTCATATTCCTCTCTTTCTCATGCAACTCATTTATGTTTGTAAATCTCACATATCTTTATCTACCTATACCTCAAACATACCTTCATCCATCACAACAAGATTGACACCGTAACAAACAAAGAAAAATATGAAAAAAATATCAAGGTTATGCAATCAAACACTAAGGGCTTTGAAGATAAATATACACCCATGCACAAATAGATGTTGTCTAACATATTAACATGCACACAACCATATTTAGCTCTGATTAATAGGTTGAATGTACACAACCATATTTGTAATTATTTCTTTCTTTTAATTATTATGTATTTCAAGACTACTCAGCAATCTCTTATTTAATTAGATATTACATGATACAAGGGTAAATGAGAAATATGCAATTGGCTAAATTGACATGGGTGAAATGTGACATAGACTTATTAGCTGGTACGCCACATATACTGTGACATTTGAGCTTCAAAGAAGTCTCCTACTGAATTCTTGGTATCATGTAAAACCCACATAAATATTCATTTTCCACTTCAATACAGTCTTTTTATTTCCATTTCACCAACTTTATTTCATTCCATTATCTACCACTTATTATTAATTGTTTACTTCAACTACATGCAAGTGGAAATCATAACTCATGGCATCCTTATACACCTATGCACAAATACATGTTGTCTAACATATTAACATGCACATACTTTGTTAACTGGCTTTGATTAATAGGTGAAATGTACACAAGGATAGTTATAATTAATTCTTTCTTTTTATTCTTATGTATTTAAAGACAATAGACAAAAAATTTTACATGTCGTGGTTATTGTCCTCATAGGCAGACATGCAAAATATGCAAGCATATACAAGGCAGGTGAACTGTTTGACAAAACTCCTCAGAGACATATGGTCACATGGAATGCAATGAGTATTTAGTCTGCACACCTTGACATTTGCATGTTAACTTTGACATTTTTATCCAGTTTCTAGTTTTCATTTACCCTTCTATCATCTCATATCTAATTAATTAGGTAACTGCTAATTAGTCTTTAAATACATAATAATTATAAATATCCTTTTGCACATTTGACTTATTAATCAAAGCCATTTAACAAAGTTGGCCGAGAAACTAGTTACTTGAGGTGATGAGAAGTTAGTTTTTTTTGTTTTCTTTCATTTAATAGTCAAAATGCAAGTTGGGTTTCATAGTGCTTTAACACGTTTGTATAGTTTCATTGTAAATTCGTATTTTAAATCGGTTTAAGTTGGGTTCAAAGGGCTTTAGAGACTATGAAGCAAATGTAATTTACAGATTAGAATGTGCACAATCGCTTTTGTGCACAACTTTATATGGATACCATGAGTTGTGATTTCTACTTGCATGTAGTACGATTAATGCAAACCTTGGAATCATTACACACCAAGTGATGACATCTCTTCAAGGAATTCTATCAAACAGTTTACATGTCTTTCTTGCGCTTCCATATTTTGTATGCATATTCACCACAGCATTTCAAACCATAATATCTGTTAGGAATCCACCTCCTCCTATGCTTGGATGAATATACATATCATGTTCTAAAGCTCCTATTTTACTCAAGGCATGCAAAATGCTCAGAAAGATTGTGTTCTACTGTACAAATACACAAACACATGCTATCTAATATATTAAAATACATGTTACATAACACATTAAAATGCACAAATACATGTTATCTAATATATTAAAATGCACATGGTCTTCCACTGCTACTCTGTTAATTGGCTTTGATTAATAGCTTAAATGTACACAAGGATAGTTGTAATTATTTATTTTTTAAAATTATTATGTATTTAAAGACCACTTAGCAGCTACCTAATTAATTAGATATGAGATGATACAAGGGTAAATGGAAAAATAGACCTATTGGCTGATACGCTACAGATACTGTGACATTGTGACATTTGAGCTTCAAAGAAGTCTAGTGCCTGCACACCTCCTATCATGTAAAAGCCACAAAAATATTCATTTTCCAGTTTCCAAAGCGATAGGGTCATTCTATTTCCATTTGGTTAAATTTTATTTCATTCCATTATCCAGCAGTAATTATTAATTGTTTAATCCAACTACATGCAAGGATAAATCACAACCCATGGGATACTTATAGACCTACGCACAAATACATGTTTTCGAACATATTAACATGCACATGGTTTTCTATTGCTACTTTGTTAATTGGCTTTGATTGATAGGTATAATGTGCAGAAGGATAATTATAATTATAACGAGTTGTTTGCATTTTCGTAATTTCCTTGAGCTTTATTGCTATTCTTTTAGAAAACCAAACAAATGTTCTTTGATTCCTAATTAAAGCTTATTACACGAAAGAGTGTTTCTGGTTGGAAGTAGAAAGCTTGATTAGATATGACATGATACAAGGATGAATAAAAACTCAAAACTAAATACTCATTGATAAAAATTTGCTAGAAACATTGCAATATTATATGCTTCCACCATGCATTTTTCCATGCTTCTTTTTGGACATGTCATTATGTATCTATGTATCCACAGATGCAACCATGCATATAGTGATTTATGCATATATCTGATTATGTGTCCATGCATCTACCTAAATATGTATGGATGTACCTATGGATACATGTATACATGGATACATGCATACATGCATCTATGAATATCATGCATGGATACATGTATGTATGTATCTATGGATACTATGCATGTATACATGTATATATCTACATCTGGATGTACACACCCATGTTTATGTTTTTCTGTACACCCATCTGTAAATGCATTTATGCAACTTTCCACATCTGCGCACCCATATATGCAATATATGTACCTATGCATCCATGTGTACATGTGTGCATGTTCCTCATGCATATATACATTTGTACATGCATTTATAGTTATATGGAAGAAAACTATGATAAATAACTACTTCTCAACATACAAAAAGCAATATCAATGCATTCCAAGTGACTTAAATCTATATTAAATGGCCAAAGTAAACTAGCCACACGTGGCCACCAAGCCATTCCAGTGCCTCCACCTACAGCTAGATGCAATTTAATGCATTTCCTTCAATATATGTAATCAATCTATGCATTCACATTTTCCTTATATTTTAATGCATTTAATTTGCATTCATGGATTATGTACCTCTACCCTCCAGTTTTATAAACTATGCCTTTGCTTAAATTTTTTTGTTCAATCTATACTCACATTTTCTTGACTTTTTAAATCAAAAAAATGATTTATAAAGCTACTCTGATGAATAGAAAGACAGATAAATGCTAATTTTCAAATTTAAAAAATAGCTTTCAAAAATTCACAATATGCAAATAAAAAGTAACATGTTAAAATACATGGATGCATATTTTCCATACATGCTTTTATGCATATATGCCATCATGCATATATGCATGTGTGTTTGAATGCATTCTTCTGTGCAACATATGTTTTTCTTTCTATATCCACTTGTGAATGCATCCATGTATACATGTTTTTATGTGTCTTATTCATGCATATATCTATGTATGATTATTGGTTATTCTGTATCCATGTATTTAACATTCTCTCATGCATCAGCATTTGCATTTTCGCATTTTCTTGATCTACTGTATTTATCGTTTTTATACTATATGCATCTCAACTTTTTCTTTGTCTTATCTTTTCACTCTTGTATCCTCCAATATCATTATATTTTTATATCTATTCCTCTCTTGTCACACTTCAAGGAAACTCAAGGATCTCAACAGCTTGTTGTGTGCGAGGGAGAGTGAGAAATGGGACATGAGTTTTTCTTCTATATATGTTTCCGAACAATAAGCCCTATGATGATTTCAAAAAGCATAACCAATAAGAAACTAGAAATTGTTGCACCCTATAATTTGACAAATAAATCACTTCATGACATTCCTATTCCATTTAGTGCCATTTCCACACTTTCACATACTTCCTTCCAATATCAAATACATTTCAAAATCCTATAATATCGTTTCCATGCATCATATCAATACGTTCCATTCCTTTGTTCTTTCAATCCACCTAGCTCATTCATATTTTTATATTTTGCATTTAATTTTCTCCATTTAACTCAACAATGATAAATTCACACCATTTGCATTCCATTTGTTTTCATAACCAACCTTCCATATCCTTCCCTCCCCTATCAAATACTTTTCACAAGCCATTCATATCCCTTACCTCCATCCCATCATTTTGTCAATTCCCTCTCTTTGTTGCACTCACATAAGTCATTCACGTTCTTTCATCCCATATATCTTTATCTATCTATACCTCAAACATACCTACATCCATCATAACAAAATTCACACCATACCAAACAAAGAAACATATGAAGAAAATATAAAGGTTATGCAATCAAACACTGAGGGCTTCAAAGATAAATATCATAACATGAAATTGTATTCAAGAGTTCTTTTCCAAAAATGTTTTTTCTAAATCATGTTTTATACAGATTCCTAAAAGCACACTTGACACTTTCCTGAAGGCTAAAATGTATCGTCAATTTGCATAAATCTATTCATGTATGTATGTACACATATGCATCAACAACTATCCTTTATAATCTTGTTCTAAAAAACAATTATGTATTCTTATTTTGTTCTCAATATAAATGTTATTTGTATATGTTTAAAATGCAAATTGTTTCAAACATATAAAACTATGCTCAATCCATTTATGTTTCCATGCACCCATGTTTCTATGTATACATTCATCCATGTGTACATGTACTTGTTTAAAAAACAATAATGTATTATTATTTTGCTTCAATTATTAATGCTACTCATATATGTTTAAAATGAAAATTATTTCAAACATTTCTAACTCTATTTGATGCATCTATGTATACATGTATCCATGTATCTATGTATACATGCATCCATGCATACATGTGTCTATGTTACATGTATCCATGCATTCATATACACATATACCAATCCACACATATATACATACATGCATAGATACATATATGCCTAGATATATCCAGTTTTATAAACTATGCCTTCACCTAGATCAATTTAATCAATCTATGTGTTCGCATTTTCTTGATATTTTAATGCATTTAATTTTCACTCATGCATTGCGTACCTCTGGCCGCCAGCTTTATAAACTATGCCTTTGCTTAAATTTATTTAATCGATCTATGCATTCACATTTTCCTGACTTTTTTAATCAAAAAATGATTTATAAACCTACTTCGACGAATAGAAAAACAGATACATGCTAATTTTCCAATATAAATAAAAAGTAATATGTTTAAATGCGGCTATGTGATTGGCCTATGCTGTCCTTTTAAAGAATTCAGGGCAAATGCATAAGTATTATATGCATCTGTTTATGTATATAAGTATGCATGTATGCATACATGCATGCATGTATGTATGTATGTATGTATCTATGTCTGCATGTATCTATGTATACTTCCATCCACATGCATATATGTATACATGTATGCATATATGCATGTATGTATATATGTATCTGTGTGTCCATGTTTCTATGTATACTTGCATCCATGCAATGTATGCATTTATGTATGCATGCATGTATATATGTATCCATGCATCGATGTGTCCATGGATCTATGTATTCATGTAATTATGTATCGAAACATGTGTCTATATATGCATCCATACATTTATGTATCTACTTCGATGAAGCTCAAGGATCTCAACACCTTGTTGTGTGCGAGGGAGAGTGAGAAATGGGACATGAGTTTTCCTTATGTATATGTATCTAAAAAATAAGCCCTATGATGATTTCCAAAAGCATAACCAATAAGAAACTGGAAACTGTTGCACCCTATAATTTCACAATTGATCACTTCATGGCATTCATATTCCATTTAGTGCCATTTCCACGCTTTCACATCCTTCCTTCCAATATCAAATACATTTCAAAATCCTATAGTATGGTTTCCATGCATCATATCAATACGTTTCATTCCTTTGTTCTTTCAATCCACCTAGCTCATTCATATTTTTATATTTTGCATTTAATTTTCTGCATTCAACTCAACAATGATAAATTCACACCATTTCCATTCCATATCCTTCCCTCCCCTATCAAATACTTTTCATAGGCCATTCATATCCCTTACCTACATCCCATCATTCTGCCAATTTCCTCTCTTTGTTGCACTCACATAGGTCATTCACGTTCTTTCATCCCACATATCTTTATCTATCTATAGCTTAAACATACCTACATCCATCATAACAACATTCGCACCATACCAAACAAAGAAACATATGAAGAAAATATCACAGTTATGCAATCAAACACTGAGGGCTTCGAAGATAAATATCATAACATAAAATTGTATTCAAGAGTTCTTTTCCAAAAAAAAATTTTCTAAATCATGTTTTATACAGATTCCTAAAAGCACACTTGACACTTTCCTGAAGGCTAAAATGTATTGTCAATTTGCATAAATCTATTCATGTATCTATGTACACACATGCATCAACAACTATCCCTTATAATCTTGTTCTAAAAAACAATTATGTATTCTTATTTTGTTCTCAATAAAAATGTTATTTGTATATGTTTAAAATGCAAATTGTTTCAAACATTTCAAACTATGCTCAATCCATTTATGTTTCCATGCACCCATGTTTCTATGTATACATTCATCCATGTATACATGTACTTGTTTAATAAACAATAATGTATTATTATTTTGCTTCAATTATTAATGCTACTCATATATGTTTAAAATGAAAATTATTTCAAACATTTCTAACTGTATTTGATGCATCTATGTATACATGTACATCTATCTATACATGCATCCATGCATGCATGTGTCTATGTATAGCTGTTTGCATCAATGCATCTAGCCACATATGTTTTTATGTATATATGTATACATCTATCCATGCATACATATACACATACACACTTCCACACATGTACACATACATGCATAGATACATATATGCCTTGCTATATCAAGTTTTATAGACTATGCCTTCACCTAGATCAATTTAATCAATCTATGTGTTTGCATTTTCTTGATATTTTAGTGCATTTAATTTGCACTCATGCATTGCGTACCTCTGGCCGCCAGCTTTATAAACTATGCCTTTGCTTAAATTTATTTAATCGATCTATGCATTCGCATTTTCTTGACTTTTTTAATCAAAAAATGATTTATAAACCTACTCCGACAAATAGAAAAATAGATAAATGCTAATTTTCCAATATAAATAATAGCTTTCAAAATTTTGACTATACAAATAAAAAGTAATATGTTTGAATGTTGCTATGTGATTGGCTGATGCTGCCCTTTTAAAGCATTAAGGGCAAATGCATAAGTATTCTATGCATGTGTTTATGTATATATGTATGCATGTATGCATACATGCATGCATGTATGTATGTATCTATGTGTGCATGTGTCTATGTATGCTTGCATCCACATACATATATGTATGCATATATGCATACATGCATGTATGTATCTATGTATCTATGTGTGCATGTATCTATGTATGCTTGCATCCATGCAATGTATGCATTTATGTATGCATGCATGTATATATGCATCCATGCATCCATGTGTCCATGTATCTATGTGTCCATGTAATTATGTATGGAAACATGTATCCATATATGCATCCATACATATATGTATCTATGCATATAAACATGTAAGTATGCATGCATCTATGTATAGATAGCATCCGTGGATGCATGCATATATGCATCTATGGATACCATGCATCGATGTATCTTTATATGCATATATGGGTCTCTGTGTCCATGTATGTACGTATATATGTGCTCATGTATTTGCATTTATGTATACATGCATCTGTATATGCATCCATGCACACATGTATACATGTGCAACATGCATATATAGGTGCATCCATGCATGATATCTCTGGATGAATATATGCATGCATCCATGCATGCTATCCATAAATGCATGTATGCATATATGTATACATGCATTCATACATATATGTGTCTATGCATCCTTACAGTCAAAATATGCATATATGTATACATGCATGTATATATGCATGCATATATCCATATATCTATGTATACATGTAATTATGTATCTATGTGTACATGCGTCTATGCATGCATCCATGCATATATGTATATATGCATGTATGAATATATGTATACATGCATGTATGTATATATGCATGTATGTACCTATGGATGCATGTATCTATCCATGAATGCATGTACATATGCATATATGGATACGATGCATGGATACATCTATGTATGCATTTATGGATATATACGTCCATGTGTCTATGGATGTATGTATGTGCGTGCACATGTACATATGCATATATGTATGTATGCATGTGTCTATACATGTATATATTTATATATGCATGTGCATGCTTCTATGCATTCATATGCATCAAGAGACATCCTTTATGATCTTATTTAAAAAACAACAATGTATTATTATTTTGCTTCTATTATTACTGCTGCTCATATATGTTTCATATGCATATTGTTCCAAACATTTCTAACTATATTTGATGCATCTATGTATACATGTTTCCATCTATCTATGTCTACATGCATCCATCTATCTATCTATACTTTAAATTGTTAGTACTCCTATCTAAATGCTTTTTACTTCTCGGTAGGAACTCGACGCTTGCGTCACTTGTTTAAATATGTCGCTAATTTCTTAGGTCCCTCTATAATTAAATAAATTTATTTAATTTATTTAATTACTTGTTCACTATTTCTTCCTAATTATTTAAATAAATAAACTTTATTTATTTATTTAAATATGTCATTAATTCTTAATGTCTTCTTATAATTAAATAAATTTTTATAATTTATTTAATTATTGTCCACCTTGGCTTTTTCTAATTTTAAATAAAATCATTTATTTAAAATTGTCCCACTTTCTATTATCTTCCTTCAAGTAAATAATTTAAAAATTATTATTTACTGTCACATGGTCCCACCACTTTTGAATTAAATTAATTTTTAATTCAAAAGGTCAACTTAGTCTTTAAATCAAATAATTTTAAATTATTATTTGATTATCCAGATTTTTCTTTTTCCATGTCTAATATTTCCTCGTCACATGCAACCTTATCCATTCTTAGCCATTCATTTCAAATTTTAACCTAATGTTGCCCTAACCCTAATTTTGGGTTGTCATATTTAATTTCAGCCATTGATCTTAGGACATCTCTCATCTTTCAATTTTGTCCATTCATCTAAAATTGGATTTTCTATAAAAAGGCAATTTTAGCCTCATTTGACACACTTCATGCTCTTGACTTCATGCTTGACTAGTTTATACTTCAAACTTTAGGCTTCATACTTGCATTTGTTGAGTACATTGAAACACTATTAGAATCCTTCAATATTTTCTTAGGACATAGTCATAGTCATAGGTTGCTCATAAAAAATTTGAGGGCAAACATCAACTTGCAGCAAATGGAGAAGGTGCAATGAAGGTGATTCATGGAGGACATGAAGACAAATGGTTAGATTGTTCTTTTTTATTTATGTTTTCTAACTCCATTGTTCTCCATTGTTTAGCTAGGGTTTACTTTTTTTATGCTTTATAATGCTAACCTGAATTTTTCCCTAAGTTACATTGGTGAACTTGACACCAAAAAATGCATTTTTGTAGATTTTTGTATGGATTTTTCATCACTTTTTGCAGGTACAGGTATGGAACGCTGCATCTGCAACTTTTTGAGCCATTATTGTTGCGCCATGATACATATGCTTTGCAGAACAACGCATTTGTATTCCCAAGCCACATCTGACATACATAACACCGCATTTGACTTCCCGAGACACATCCATAGGCCCAAGAGATGCATTTGACTACCGCAAATGCATTTTCTCTGTAGAATAATGCATCTTCCTGGTAAATTCTAGCTTTCAGTTTTGTGATGCATTTGATCTATAGAATGATGCATTCACCTAGTAAAAATTTATTTTTGGGTTTTTACTCTATTTTCTAGATTTCTCTTTTATTTTTAATAGCTTAGGGATTTTGGGTTACTAATCTAGTTGTTTCCAACATGTGGAAAGCTAGAAAAGAAGTCTAACCTTTGTTTGTTGATTTTTTATAACTCTTTTTACAATCCTAAATCAAACAAACAAACAATCAGCAACTTGCATTTACATTTCATGGGTTTAAAATGAACATGCATTCACTCATGGGTTTAAAATGAACACATTCTTGCATTAAAACTTATAAAGGCTAAAATTTGCATGCATTTTCATGACATTGTCTTAAAATGAACATTATTTGTCTCACATTAAGCTTGGATTAAAATGAACAAATTGTTTGATATGTTTGTCTCACAATAAATTTGGGTTAAAATGAACAATCTTGTCTTCAATTTTATGTAACCCTAATTCAATAATAGAAGTATCCTCTCCCCTTGTGCACTTGTGTGATCCTGGGTGCAAGAGAAATTGTTATTGACTCTAGGAATTGAGCCTTCCTTGGTGGGAAAAAGTACTCACCCCAAGGCAACTCAAACCGGAAATGAAGCTCTTTAGCCAAGCTACTCCCGACCAGTATGCAAATGTGAATCATAATGGAAAACTTAGGAATATGAGTGCGGATGTGTCACACAGACAATTGAATCCCCATAAACCCTATGTAACGTAACCTCTATAGGTTGGGATTCCTCCTTAGCGGAGATAATCTTGCCTCATGTGTGGCCACTCGAACGGGAGCTCAAACTAAAAACCTTTTGTGTAGTTGCCAAAAACCCTCTCTATTCACTGGTGTAGCAATAGTCGTTGCCAAGGCATCCACATTCTCGTAGTTCTTAGTAGAGGTGAAGATCTTGTCATGGGATATTTATGAGGGCTCAAAGCTTGGTTGACCTGAGAAGTGAGTGCAATGAAAGGGGGAGAAAGTATGGCCAACCTTCTAAATCACCCACTAAGAATAAGTGCGGCTAGGGAAACCCATGTGGAATCTAGTGAATATAGTCCTTTCCAAACCTAGGATTGTGCTTGTCTTCATTGTGTTTGTTTTCAACACTCAAAGACAAAACCATGTGTTTTCCAAGTGTTTTTTGAAACAATGAAAAAATAAACATCCTTCACAGATATGGAAAAACACACTCAAACTGAAACAATCCTAAAAATCTGCCAAAATTGCAAAGAAACCAGACTTTTATTCACTTTGCAATGCATTTTCTATCTTGTGCAACGCATTCAACATTTTGAACTACATCCAAGACTTTTTGAACCACAATCGACCTGCTAAGTCGCATTTTCTAACTAAAAAAATGCATTTGACTGTAACACAACGCATTTTCTTTCCAAAACAATGCAATTGATTTTATGAACCACATTTATAACCTAAAACAACACATTTGTTGAAACTGAGATGCATTTGATACCGGAAATGATGTAATTTCATGTCATTTCAAAAAACATTGTTACTATCCAAACTCGAGACCAAAAATTTTCAAACTATTTTCAAACATCTTTTTCTAGTGGCCTTTGTTCAAAACCAAAAAAGGAATTGCTCAAATCTCTCATCCTTGCATCTTTTAGCTTGCATTTTACCATAGATCTACCTTTGCAAATTTTTGGTTGCACCTTAGGATCCATTATCATTTTCAACATAAACAAGTCCTTAGGTCCTCATTTTTGTAGACTTTGGAATAAGAAAACTTGCCATACCTTGCAAAATCTTTGCCTTCAAAAGTAGGTTATCATTGGACTAAGTCAAAATCATTTCCTTTAGTCATTGTCCCTTTGTGAGATCTTTCCAACTCAAAATTCTAGTTAGGAAACCTCACTTTATCATCTTGTCCTTTCATTTAGTCCTACCAAAAAATTCCTTTGATAATCCAAATTGAGACATTGACCAAGATTTGAGTGGTTAGTAAACCTTTCCTAAAAGTTCCATCAAAATTTATCATACCTTAGACCTTTGCATTTGCATACCTCAAAACATTTTTCATCATCCATTTTATCCCTCGTTATCATTTTCTCTCGTCCCTTATTTCAAAAATCCAAAAACATAGGGTTATACCTTACATTTTAGTCTTCATTATCCTTTTGCATTTAACATCCCCTTTAAACAACATTGTCATTATTGCATCCCTTATTTCCAAAAACACCAAAATATAGTTACATTTGCATTGCATCCCCTATTTCAAAAAATTCAAAAACATAGTGGCATATCATCCTCATTTCTAGATTTAGTTGTCATTCATTCTTTCTCATTCAAGCAAATCCTTATATGGTTGAGACTAGGCTCCAAAGGAAAAGAAAACAAATGGACCTTTTTGGACAAGACACTAACCCCTACAACTTTTCTAATGACATGAACCAAAACACAGACAAGGGTGCACCTTTCATCAACCCTTTCAGTGACATGAACATAGCATCTTCTTCACGCAACCCCTTTGAACAATTTATATGTAGATACAAAAATGGACATGTATACATGGAAGACTTAGAAGTTGTCACTCAAAATCTTGATGTGGCTTCCTTTGTGGAGAAATTAATTTTCCAAGATTTTAGACCAAGGGGAAAAATTACCATGAGGGTTTGACATTAACACCTTAAGAGCAGCCTCTCCCAATCATAATGCAAACAATACCTCCAATACCAATCAACCACAACATAATGCAAACAATACCTTCATTGGTGCCACCACACAAAATGCGACAAGCACCATCAATGCTACCTCTAATGGCACCTCTACTCAAAACACATCTAACATAGCCAACACAACATCTAGTGTGGGAACATCAACCATATCACAAGCCATATCACAATTTATCCCACAAGTGTCAGCAATTCCATCACAAACTATTGGAGCTACCTTTGGATCAATGGGGAAAAATTCATCAAAGCTTTTATTTGGATCTTCATCTAGTGCTATGGGAACAAAATCATCAAGCCTTATACTTGGGTCCTCAACTAATTCCATGGGAACAAACTCATTGAACCCCTTAGGGAGAAATAAAAGACAAATTACCATTCCAAGACCTCAACCAAATGTTAATACTTTGTCACAACTCAATACCAACACCAATATTCCTCAAAGGAAAAACACCAACATTCCACATGGCCACATTTACCAATTTGGACAAGGTAATCAAATAACACAACACATGACTTCATTTGCACATCAAAACACTCAAGGACAACATATTCCGCAAATATAGACCAACACTACTAGAGTGCACATTCCCACCTACACATCACACATCCATACACAACAACACATTCCTAATCAAAATTCTCAATACCAACAAGTTTCAAACCAAAATATGTCATACATTCCACAACAAGGCATCCCAAATTAGAACACATCCTCACAACAAATGGGAACTCATGGAATACCTATTACCAACATGTGTGACGCCACAAACAACCCCATAATTGATGCACTCACACCTCAACTTGTGACCTTACAAAAACAAATGGAGAGCATGCAATTGAAACACAAAAATACCCACACATCATATGACTTATGTGCATACCCATTTGACATGAGTTTATACATGCCACAATTCCCTCCAGGATATGTGGTACCCAAGTTCACCAAATATAAAGGCAAGACTAATCCCCTTGAGCACATAAGGGAATTTGCAACATGTAGACACTGAAAAATGTCCTAATCAATGTCATACACTCGAATCGGATTTATTAACATCATTTCCTCTTTATCCATCCTCTTTTTTCTTAATTAATTCAATTAGCCTAGCTAATTAATTAATTTCATCATTTTCATCTATTTTTCCTAATTAATTAAATTGGGTTAATTCACCTCTTTTCACACTAACACTTCATCTAATTAAATTAAATAAATCAAAATATTTAATTTAATCCCCTAAGTCATCTTATTTAATTAAATAACCCTATTTTATTTAATTAAATATCATTTCATCACCCCTCCCCTATTTATTAAATCGTCTAATTTAATAAATATCTCTAATTCTTCTAATCCCCTAATTGCATAAATTAAACCTTGTTTAATTAGCAATTAAACTAATTATTCCTCTAATCAAAGGGAATATTCCCATGGAATGTTCTTTATCCTTTTTTCACAATTAAAACTTTGTTTTAATTTGTAAAATCATCTTTTTCCTCACCCTAATGGAATATTCTAAGGAATATTTCATCTCAATCAACTCACTTAGCTTCAAAAGCAAGTTAACCCTCTTACCTTTCTAGCAAGTTACCTTTTACTTGTCTGAGTAGATCAAAAGTGTGTTTGTTTGAGGTAATTGTGAGCCTTTGATTAATCTTCATCTTGCATTCTCATATGTTGATGAGAATCCATAATCCATGTCTCTCATCCCCTTCATCTTGAACTGTTGATTAAGCTTTTTGATCTCAACCATTCATTCCTCATTTTCTCTCCTATAAATAGATCACTATTTAGAGAAAAATGGATCCATCTTTTATTGCAAAGTCATGTTGTTGAATTTTCTCACATCCATACTCTCAATTTGCACACATTTAGCTTATTTTTAGTTTATTTTCATTGCATAAATAGCTTCAAGTTTTCATTAATGGCTTCCCTGCATCCATCTTAGTTTGTAAATAAATTAGGGTTTTCATCTTTTAGCATCATTTCAGCTTAAATTATCTTAGATTAGCTTAGCAATTGCATAATTAGATCATTTATAGCATAAAATCATGGTAACTTAGCTTGCATCATGTTTATTTTGTGCATAATTTAGGTTTTTCATACACCAAACATCATGGTTTCATCAATTATCTTCCATAGAATTGATTGAAACAAGCTCACTATCACAGGATTGGGAAAGGGTCATCGGTCCACATCAACACAACACCAATCCCCCAATAGAATAAGTTTCAATGGATTAGAGTACATATTTCAAAAGCTTTTGAAGTTTAACATGTTAAGTTTTAATGGCTTCCACTTCGATTTACATTGAATGATTTTATTGGGACTGAGGTTTAGTGGCTAAATCGCACTTTGATTCTTCATGGATCAAGTGTGGTTTAACCTATACTAATCCATTGGTCACACAACCAATTGTGTGGACGTTGCATATGAACATACCTATCTGATGAGACTCTTTCCTAGAAGTCTAGCAAGTCTCGTACTTGAATGGTTTTCTACCTTTCCTAATAGAATAAAGTCATGGGAAGAACTTGGGGATAAATTTGTACAAAATTACACCTATAACATCGACACCGACATTACCATTACCAGTTTATGTACGCTTACTCAAGAAGATACAGGCGAGACATTCATCTCATTTTTCCAAAGATGGTGGGGCTTAGCAATTTGATACCCCATCGAGATACCAAAAAAGGAAAAGGTAGAATTTTTTGTTCAAAACCTTCTTGTACCCTTAAAATACAATTTACAAGTTCATTGTTGCACCACATTCACAAACCTCATTGAAAAAGGAGTCCAGCTTGAAAAATCCCTTATTGCTAAAGGAGAACTCAAATATGGCAATAATAACACAAATCCAAACCCACCTACTGACAAAAACAAATATTGGGTCAAAAACAAAAATATCACGAATGATGGCATTGTTGACACTAAAGCAGTAAATGTGACAGGTCCTGCAATCATGCTCAAAGGAGCTAAACCCCAAAACACACCATTGACCACACTGATACCTACCATAAATTCCATCCAAAATAATCAAAACCAAGGGCAACCATGTCAAACTAGAAAATTTCCAAAGAGGCACACATACACCGCCTTGGGTGAACCAATTGAAGTGGTCCTTAAGAAGCTCCTTCAAAATGGCATCACATTGCAAGACCCAAAACCATATGACCCTAGACAATTCAATCCATCATGGTGGGACGATAATGCATTTGTGATTACCACTGAGTAAAAGGGCATCAAACTTCCTCTTGTCGACAATTAAGAAATCTTGTACAAGATCTTATTGAAAAACGTACCATTGAACTAGACAAACAACAATTTGCTTCAAACTCAGACCATACAATTCATAAAATCTCACTGTAGGATCATGGTTCAAACAACCCCTCTATGTCAAGACCAAATAATAACAATCAAGCTAATTACACTTGCACTACCTTTGATTATTTTGGTGGACCCATCATTAACTACCTCTGAGTTGCCAACGAACATGTCAATACTATTACCATCAAGAAAACCCCTGAGTATAATATCACCACCCATGGAGGAAAAGTCATAATAGTCGATCCTCCTATTAGACAACCAAGTATTACAATACCCGGTCCATCCCCCAAATAGTCACAACCCAAGGGACAATTTAATCTCATCGACCAATTGAGAAAAATGCCCACTCAAATCTCCATACTCGAGCCACTACGTATCTATTCTACACACAAATCCATACTTGAAAAAACTTTACAATAGTCTTCTATCCCTAACAACATTAATGTCAACCAATTCGAAGCCATGGTGGGATACTTGACCACTCCCCATCATATTACCTTTCAAGATCAAGACTATTCTTTACCTAAACCATCTCACAATGATGCACTACATATCGAAGTCTTCATCCATAAACATAAGGTTAGATGATTCTTAGTATATAGTGGATCAGGATTGAATATATGCTCCCTAAAACTAGTCAAATATTTGGGCTTCTCTGATGCTTGTGTAGACACTACCAAGAGTATTGTCATAAAGGCATACGATGATGAATAACGCTCCTCTAGGGGCATTATCACACTTCCTATTCATGTGGGGTCAGTCATTATGGATACATGTCAAGTCCTAGATCTTGAACTACCCTATAACATCTTGCTTGGTTGACCCTGGATCCATGTCTTAAAGGTTATACCATCCACTTACCACCAATGCTTGAAGTTTCCTTTTGATGGCATCAAAATTACTATACCTAGAGATCCTGATCCCTTCCAGTATTGCACGAATTTGAGAGGTATTTCCGAACACCAAGTGCCAATTAATTGTGAAGCTTCAACATCCACTTCTTCTAAATATGTATTGATCCATCCACACTTTCAAAACCATCCACATCCACTCCTTCGTCTTCCACCACACCAACTCCCTCCAACCCAAAGGTCGATCCTAATATCAAGATCTAGGACCAGGGTTGCAGAGAATACAAATTGAACACGACCTATTGTATCACTAAAATACCCAAGTCTCCAAAAGCTTATGGGAGACCTTGTTTCAAAATAGAGCCCAAAGATAATTTTAAAGTTCGGACTTTGACAATAACTTTCACAAAATGGGGGGAATTGAACAAGGAAGACATTGAAGACATATCAAGCTAGATTTACAAAGAGATAGAAGACCTGCCTCCCTTACTAGTACAACAATATGGCAAAGGCTATGACATAATGAAGGAAAAAGGCTACGACAGAACTAGTGGCCTTGGTAAGGACAAGATTGGAAGGAGAGAACCTATAATGCCTTATGGTAGACCAAAGTATCTAGGGTTAGGGTTTGGGCCATTCGAAACTGATGATACATGTACCAATGTACTTTTAGGATGGGGACTTGTGATGTGCCCATCCTACTAAATCCATTAAGATAAGTATATTTTCTAAATATCATTGCATTTTTCAAATAGACATCTATAGCTATGTATATATATATAAGTATACATATATATATACGTAAACTTAAACATATTTAAATATAATTATATAACAAATCAAATATATATACATTACCCATATTACTAATCAATTATTATGTAGTTGATGAAGTTAATGAAGTGATGTGAAGGATAAAGGAACAGACACATTCTTCTAGAGGGGCGCAGGAGGAATGGAGGGACGTGTTGGTTGCAGCACCTATATCTAGTGCAAACATTGAAGAAGACAGATCATGAGAAGAAAAAAGAAGGACGAGATCAAGAGAAAGGAGAAAGTCTATTGATCTAGAGAATAATCAAGAAATTACATCATAAAGGAAATACATCAAGTGCGAAGTTACCACGCACAACAGAGGATAAGAGTCTAGGCTGCAGTCAGGTTCGAATTACAGAAGAATAAGCTTAAGTACAACCCAGGGAAGAAATCCATAATCAAGCATTTCTACAGAGCCATTCTCAAGAATTTACCATTATAGGTCGATCACACCATTGTTGTTGAGAGAAGATATCACCAATGAAGATAGTCATCTCAGATTTGGAATTATGTGGAGATACTTCAAGCAATGCTCAAATCCCAATTATTACTAAGAAGATAAAAAAAAGCCATAATTATCAATATATAAATAAACAATTTCAAGCCTTATAAGAAAGTTGCAAATTCAAGATTTACTATTGTGATTTTCTTTCTATAAGTCAAAGGTTGAAAGAAAAATTATTCATAAGATATATTTATAGAAACATCATAATTTGATTGAATTCACCATTTAGATCTAGTTGGGTTTCTAATAGAGCATGAATGCTTCTGAATGTGTCGAGACAACTGAAGATTCCTTTACCGAAACTGACTCACATGAGTGGGATTTTGGTTCTCAAAGATCCTTAAGTGACTATTGCCTTGATGAAATATTTTTAGAACCTAGTGATCCTTCCTTTGACAAAAGATTACAACAGATTTTTAAAGTTGGATCTCCTAAAGACGCTCCTAAAGTCCCATTGAAAAGAGAAGAATGGGTAAGACTCTTTTACCCTTGTAATGATGAAAAACCTAAGCCATCATCTGATCCCCTTGACCACCATCCTAACTCACCTATCCAACCATCTAACCTGATTAACCATAATTCTAACTCATTTGACTAGCCACATGACACTATAGACCGTGATTCCTATCCATTTTTCCCCTATTTTTCCAATGAGTCTGATTTTCCTGAATCAAATGAAGATAACTACTCAATATAATCTAAATGGGGCTTTGAAGATGACACTTCTATCCTTACCCTTTCTGCATCAGTCTACATGCTTTCCACATTATCCCCACCATTTTCCAACACTGATGATGGTATCTCCCTTGTCTACCTATAGCTCATTGACTGGGATCAACAAGGCCCACCTACTATGTACATTTTTTAGAATAACGAAGCCATTGCATAATTCATGGGACTTCGTGAGGGCATAACGATGGGGGACCATAAGGCCAAATTCACTATTGATCTATATTATATAGCATACTTCAGGGAGACTGTGCAATCCTCTAGTCACAAAAATAATAAAAATAAAACAAAAAAAGAAACGTCTTTAGGTGAAAACCACAAGGCACCTTCTGACGATACAAAAGTAAAAATAAAGGACGTATCTAAGAGTGAAAACCTCTTTGAGGTGCCCAAGGATGGAGGATTGGACTTTCTTCCTGTTACATAGGAAAAATCAGCAATGCTCATTGAGGACACCATAGAAGTTAACATAGCCATAGCAGAGGATCCCAAAACGGTTCTCTTTGTTGCATCATTGATAGAAGAAGAAAAACCTAAAGTCCAAAAGTTCTTCATAGAACATAAGATTAACTTCACATGGTCCTATGTCGATATGCCAGGATTGGATCCAACACTAGTTTTGCACCATCTGCCCCTACTTCCAGACGTCAAGCCAGTTAAACAAAAATTACATAAGATGCACCCACAAATTGCCTTGTTATTCAAAGCTAAGCTCAAGAAATTGCTAGATGTGTGATTCATAAGATCAATAGACTATACCGACTGGATTTCAAACTTTGTACCTGTCACTAAGAAAAATGGACAAATACGCATCTGTACAGACTTTCACAATCTAAACAAGGCATGTTTGAAGGATTACTTTCCACTTCCGAACATAGAGATCATTGTGGACCTTATAGCAGGATATGAGATGCTATCCCTCATGGATGGTTTCTTAGGCTACAATCAGATTTGGATCGCCCCAGAAGACCAACATAAAACAACATTCACTTGTCCTTGGGGTACTTACTACTAGAATGTCATACCTTTTGGCCTCAAGAATGTAGGTGCCATGTATCAATGAGCCATGACAACAATATTTCATGACCTCATGCATGCGCTAATGGAAGATTATGTGGATGACCTCTTGGCTAAGTCTTTGACACACAAAGATCACCTCAATGTGCTAGACAAATTTTAAAGGGCTAGAAGAATACAAGGTCCGCTTGAACCCTAAGAAATGTGTCTTCAATGTAACTTTAGGAAAAAATTTGGGGTATATAGTTTCTCATAGAGGCATTGAAGTAGGTCTCGCTAAAGTGAAAGCCATATTAGACATGCCTCTGCTAAAAGGAATCAGTGAGCTAAGGACATTGCAAGGCAGACTACAACCCATTCAATGTTTCCTTGTGTAACTAGTAGACAAGTTCCAACCATTTCAATATCTATTGTACAGAGGTATCCCATTTGTGTGGACTAAAAAATGTCAAGTGGCCTTTCAAGATATTAAAGATTATCTATTGACACCACCTGTTCTAATGCCACCCATTAAGGGAAAACCTTTGATCCTGTATATTTCTACAACTACTTCAGCACTGGGGGCATTGCTTGCACAAAATGATCACGATGAGAAAGAAAGAGCTATATACTACATCAGTCGCACCCTGATTGGATATGAACTCAACTACACACCCATTGAATGTTCCTATCTCGCAGTTTTCTTCACTTCCCAAAAGTTAAGAGATTATATGTTGAATCACAAGACACAACTAGTGGCAAAGATAGATCCATTGAAGTATATCCTCAATAGGGCAGCATTAACAAGTCGGTTGGAAAATGGGGTTATGATACTGATTGAGTATGACATATAGTATGTAGAGCGAAAAGCTATAAAAGGATAGGTAATAGCTGATCAACTCACAGATGCACCCATACAAGGTGATCACCCATTGATAACAAAATTCCCTAATGATTCCATCTTTCATGGGGAACCTAAATCACCTTGGAAGCTCTATTTTTATGGGTCTCATACTGGTCATGGCTCAGGAGCTGGTATACTATTCATCACACCCCAAGGAGAGTCCATTCCTAAGTCATTCTGAATTTCTTTCCCATGTACAAACAACATTGTAGAATGTGAGGTGCTTGTCACAGGACTCTGAATGGCTATCAAATGGAAAATAAAAACACTTCTGATCTTTGGAGATTCATTGTTGGTCATCAACCAGTTCATTGATGAATATGACACCAAGGATGAAAATTTGATGCCCTACAAATGCATGGTTGATAGCTTCCACTCATATTTTCTGCTTGCTTTTGAACAAATTCCCAGGGCACAAAACAAGGCAACAAATGAAATGGTTATGATTGGATCTTTATTAGACATTCCCAGCAATGTGTCATAATTCGAGTTCTTGGTGGAATAGCTATTGGTTCCTGCATATGAGATTCCTAAGTTAGAAATGGTTTGTGAGCTTATTGGTCCCAATTCAACATGGTATCAAGACATATACAATTACCTTCAATCCCAGACACTCCCCCCAGACCTTTCCAACAATCAATGTGAATCCTTTATATGTAAAGCCGCTAGCTACACCATCATCAGTGACACCTTATACCGATGCAACTTTGACAATACCCTTCTTTAATGTCTTGGAACTAACAAAGCATGAACAACCTTACATGAGTTACATGAGGGTATATGTGGATCTCTTTCAAGTGGCCCAACCTTAGTTAAGAACATCATGAGACTTGGGTATTATTGGTCGACTATGGAGAAAGACACACTTGAGTTTGTAAGAACATGTCACCAATGTCAAGTACACAATGATTTGATTCATGCACCAGCACAAGTACTTCAACCCATCACTTCTCCTTGGCCCTTCGCACAATGGGAACTCGACCTAGTGGGAAAAATCCATCCCACCTCCTCCAATGGCCATAAATTAATTATCACTACCACTGAATATTTTACCAAGTGGATCAAAGCCATCCCCCTTACATACATAACCAAAAAATAGATTTCCAAATTCATCCTCAACTACATCATCTTTCTGTATGGTGTTCCACTGTTATGGAATAACTTGCACAATAGAAGAATATGATATGAAATATGCTACAAATACTTGATAATAACTAAGAATAACAAGCCACTTCGAGGGGGAAAACCTCCAAATATCTCTAATGAGAACACACTTTACAACTTCATGATGAAATAAGACTCACAACCTCCTATATATACCTATTTATGCCTAGGATATCACCTAGGCTGACTTAGACACACCTATATAAGTCTTAGGCTGACCTAAACAACTAATTAACAATATACTAATGATAATATGACTTAATAGAGAGTTAAGATAGCCACAAGTTGACTATTCATAACCTGATGTACACTAATATTAAGGGTGTAGCATGCCCCCCTTCTTCAAAGAAGCATTGTCCTCAATGTTAATCAAGTTTGGATACATTTGAATGAACTCCTCATCCTCCCATGTGGCATCTTCAACTGGTAAATTCTTCCATTGGATGAGATACTCAGTGAGAGTTCTATTCCTCAACTTGTTTGTGTGTGATTGACGAATGCACTCTGGTTCCAAAATGATTCTTCCTTCTTCATCGAGCTCTAGTAGTGTTGTTTGAGTGGGAATATTATGCCCAATGACCTTCTTCAAATAGGAAACATGAAAAATTGGATGTATCTTTGTTGTTGGTGGCAACTCAAGCTTTTAGGCAACACTACTGATCTTTTGCATGATTTGGTATGGACCATAATACCTTGGAGACAACTTATTATTCTTTTTTTGTTTCTTTAGTGAGATTTGCTTATAAGGCTGCAATCTCAAGAAGACCCAATCCCCAACTTCAAAACTTCTTTCACTATGATGTTGGTCTTCCTATTGTTTCATTCAATTTTGTGCCATGGCTAAATTCTCCTTGAGTCCTTAAAGTACTTTTTGTTGATGAAGCAAGTGGTGTTCTACTGCCTAAAATCTTGGGGACACCTTTATTGATGATGTGATGGAAGGAGGATGATATACATAAAGTGCTAAAAATGGAGACATTTTTTATGAGCTATGAAAATAAGTGTTATACCACCATTCTGCAAGTGGTAGCCAATCTACCCACTGAGACTGTTTCTCTGAAGTGAAACAACATAGATATCCTTCCAAACACTTATTAACAACCTCAGTTTTCCCATCTAATTGAGGGTGGTATGAAGAGCTATGAGCCAATTGAGTACCCAAACATGAGAATAAATCTTTCCAAAAGTGACTACTAAAGATAGGATCACGATCACTAACAATAACCTTAGGTGTACCATGTAGCTTTTGAATATTCTCCAAAAAATATTTTACCACTGCACTTGTTGTAAAAGGATGTGATAATGCAATGAAATGTGCATATTTAGTGAGGTGATCAACTACCACCATGATGACATTATGACCTTTAGATTTGGGAAGCCCTATGATGAATTCCATGGATACCTCTTCCCAATGCTAGCTAGGAATAGATAAGGGTTGCAAGAGACCTGGTGTCTTAATTGTCTCCCCTTTATTCCTTTTACAAACCAAACATTTAGCCACAAATTTTTGAACATCACCCTTTAGCCCTTCCCAAAAAAAGTCTTGCTTGACTCGATGATATGTCTTCAAAAATCCTGAATGACCACCCACTGGAGACTCATGCAACTCTATGAGAATCTTGTGTTTAAGAGTGGAATTATTGTAGAGATACAAGCGCTCTTTATACCAAAGAGTATCTCCCTTCCAACAAAACTTATTTGAACTACTAGAATCACTTTTAAATTGTTCAATGAGATTACTTGTCGTAACATCATTTTGCCACTTTTCTTTGGCTTCCTCCACCCAATTTGCTTGTAATATTGAAAGGGAACACAATAAGGCTTCATCTTTCTCATCCTTCCTTGAAAGTGCATTTGTGACAATATTATCTTTCCCTTTATTATATACAATCTCAAAGTCATATCCTAACATCTTAGTGACCCATTTTTGTTGCTCTTCAGAAGATAGTCTTTATTCCAAAAAATATTTTAGGCTATCATGATCTGTCTTAACCATGAAGTGTCTACCCAATAGATAAGGCCTCCATTGTTTCACTGCATGGAAGATTGCTAGCATTTCCTTCTCATAAATAGGTTTTAGTTGATTCTTACCTTTTAATTGGCGACTCTCAAAATAAATTGGTCGATCTTCTTGCATGAGCGCTGCTCCTATCCCATTTCCAGAAGCATCACATTCCACAATGAATTCCTTGGTGAAGTTAGGAGTGGCAAGCATTGGAGTTGTACACATAGCCTCCTTCAATCTCTCAAATGTTGTATTGGCAGACTTGTTCCAATGAAAAGAATCCTTCTTCAATAGAGTGGTGAGAGGTGCTGCTATAAGACCATAATTCTTCACAAATCTTCTATAGTACCCTGTCAATCCCAAGAAACCCCTTAGTTTCTTAATGGTTTTTGGAATAGGCCATTCCATGATAGCCTTAATTTTGTTAGGATCCAGCTTTACTCCATGTGAAACTATGTGTCCCAAATACTCCACCTCTGTAAGACCAAAAGCACACTTGGATGGATTAGCATAGAGTTTATGATCTTCAAGTAATTGTAATGCTTGGTCCACATGTTGCAAATGTTCTTCCAAAGTCTTGCTATAAATCAATATATCATCAAAGAATACTAACACAAACTTTCTCAAGAACTTCTTAAAAATGGATTTCATCAAACTTTGGAAAGTAGATGGTGCATTGGTAAGACCAAATGGCATCACCAAAAATTCATAATGACCCTCATGAGTCTGAAATTTCATCTTACAAATATCTTCCTCATTAATCTGAATTTTGTGATAACCAGATCTAAGATCTAACTTGGTAAAATACATAGCTCCATTCAATTCATCTAGAAAATCATCAATGACTGGAATAGGAAACTTATCCCTAATGGTGTACATGTTGATCACTCTATAATATGGACACATGTGCCAAGTATCATCCTTCTTACGTACCATCACCACAGGAGAGGAGTAATCACTTTGGCTATGCCTGATAATTCCTGCCTCAAGCATCTCTTCAACAATTTTTTCTATCGCACTCTTTTGTATGTGTGGATACTTGTAAGGCCTGATGTTCGGTGGTTGGCTCCCTGGGACTAACTATATGGCATGATCATGATCCCTCTTAGGAGGAATTACTTTAGGCATATCTCCAAGAACAACTGAGTGACAATCAATTATAGCTTGCAAATCTGGATGAGTAGGAGCATTTGATTGAGAGACTTCTAATGAACATAGTTGGGCCACAAATCCATCCACTCCTTTCTTAAGCAACTTTTGCATTTGATGAGAGCTTACCATTTGTGGGGATTTTTCCTTCAACCCCCTTAGCTCTATTAGCCTTCCTTCTGATTGAAATCTCATGAATAGTTCTTGGAAGTTCATCTCAATTGTTCCCAATGTAGTAAGCCATTGTACTCCCAAAACAATATCTGTTGCACCCATGGATATCACATACATTGGGGTATCAAGTTGATAATCTCCCATGGATAATTTAATGCTATGACACTTCCCTGAAAAACTAATTGTGCCACCATCTGCAATCAAAACCTGAAACTCTAGAGATGGATATATAAAACAATTTAGACGAGTAGCTAACTTTTTGTTGATGAAATTATGAGTACTACCTAAGTCGATCAACATTGTTACCTTTTGCTTCTTTAAGAACCCCACCACCTTGAGAGTTTGTGGAGCACTAAAACCTGAGAGTGCATGACAAGAAATGATTGGTTGAGAATCATGTGATTCCTCATTTGACTCCCTTTCATCCTCTAGTATGGGTTCCTCCTCTTCTTCCTCACTTGGACCTTCAATATAGAACAATTTCTTTTCACTGCATTTATGTCCTCGACTGTATTTTCTATCACAATTGAAACACAACCCTTTTGCTCTTTTCTCCTCAATTTTCTATGGAGTCAACTTAGTAGGTTGTGTTGAATATCCTTTCTCTCTTGTCACATTAGCCCCTTGCTTCTTAGGAATCAAATACTTCTCCTCTACCCTGTTGTTAAGATAAAAGACTCATTTATGGAGCTAGGGCTAAACATGCATACCTCATGTTGAATGTGATCCTTGAGACTACCCAAGAATAATTCATTCAAGTTTTCCTCTGTAATTGTATTCATTCTTAAGGATAGATTTTGGAATTGTTGAATATAATCCTTAATTGATCCTATTTGTTAAAGTTTAGCCAGTTGGCTAAAGAAGTTGTCTGTCACACTATTGCTATATTATGCTTGGAATTCCTCTGTAAAAATTGACCATGAGACGGTGAACCCCTTTTTCCTTCGATGAGTGCAAATCCAATGATACCAAATGAATTGATCTAGTTCTAGATATAGGGAAGCCATTGTGACCTTTTGTCCATTTGGGATTTGGTGTACTTCAAAAAAATTCTCCATTTTGTTTATCCATGTTAGAGGATCCTTGCCATCGAACTTGGCATATCCACCTTTGGAAATAAATTCCTAGATCCCATAGGAGTACTAAATCTTGTTTCAATGGTAGCCGACCTAGAATTTTCACCTTGGTCGCTTGAGAACTCCTTTCTTGGTTCAGCCATGTAGGTGCTTCTAATATATCTCCTCTTAGGTCACACATATCCATATTAATTGAATAAATTTCTTCATTGACCATATTTATTTCCTCATTAGGAGTAATATCCTCTATTGTTACCCCATCCTTATCAGGAGTCTTCCCAGGAGTGACAACATTCTTTTTGCCCATTGTTGCAGGCCCCATCATGATGGAAACCACTAATTTTGAAATAAATCACACAAATAAAACTTAAATTCTTTGAAATTTTTACTTCAGTATCCTTTATTATATCTTCAAAAACCCAATAAAAATTAGACTCCAATTCGACAATATGTGTGAGATATGCAGATTCCAAAAAAATAGTGTAGAAACCCTAATTCTGCAATAATTCACTTAATTCTTCTCCAATTCTTCTAAAATATAGATTATAGATTCTTAAATATGTTCTTCAAAAACCCTTTAAAAATCACAAAAAAAATCTCCAAAATCTGAAATATATGCTCTTCCCAAAATCGCCTCCAAAATTGAGAAAAACCTTACCTCTATAGTGCCAAGATCATGCTCTGATACCACTTGTTATGGAATAACTTGCACAATAGAAGAATATGATATGAAATATGCTGAAAATACTTGATAATAACATATAATAACAAGCCACTTCGAGGGAGAAAACCTCCAAATATCTCTAATGAGAACACACTTCACAACTTCATGATGAAATAAGACTCACAGCCTCCTATATATACCTATTTATGCCTAGGATATCACCTAGGCTGACTTAGACACACCTATATAAGTCTTAGGCTGAACTAAACAACTAAATAGCAATATACTAATGATAATATGACTTAAGAGAGTTAAGATAGCCACAAGCTGACTATTCATAACCCGATGTACACTAATATTAAGGGCGTAGCATCCACAGTCCATCATCACAGAAAATGGTCATCCCTTCAAAAATCAAGATGTCTGTGAGCTTTTTGAACACTTCCACATTCAGTACCATTTCTCCACACCTTACTACTCACAAGGGAATGATCAAGCTAAGGCATCTAATAAGACAATTATCAAAATTCTTAAGAAAACTACTAATGACGTTGGCCATGACTGGCATTTACAACTCAATACCACTCTGTGGGCTTACCGCACCAGCATCCGCACACCTACTGGAGCCTCTCCATTCACCTTGGTCTTTGGATCTAAAGCCATCTTTCCCATTGAGGTCAAAATTCCCTCTCTTAGAGTCTCCATAGAGGGCTTGATCGATGACGAGGAGTACTGACAGTCACGACTACATAAGTTGGAAATGTTAGAAGAACACAGATAAAATGCCTTGAATCACTTACAGGCATATCAAAATCACTTTTTCTGTAGTTATAACAAGAGATTCATGGTCCAAAAATTTGACATTGGCAATTTGGTCTTAATGCAAAATCCGAAGAATCAATCTAATTGAGAGAAACCTAGCAAGTTTGAGCCTAATTGGTTGGGCCCATACATCATCACTGCCTCATTTGGTTCTAGCGCATACCAGTTGGCTACTCCAAATGGTGAAAATTTGAAAGAACCCATCAACAGCTTGCATCTGCATAAATTCTACACATAGCATCAGAGAGCCTGGTTGAAAACTAAAAAAATACAAAAAATCATAACCTTGATGAAAACCTGGTAAACAAACGTCTTGTTGACACCAAAAAAAAATCAAAAAATAGTAAAGAGAAATAATTCATCCAATAGTGAAAACCACTTTGGTGGCACTTTGGATAGGTACCATGGTGAAAACCTAGCAAACAGGTGTCATGTGTAGTCAGTCTTCCCTTTGCCATCTACTTTCACTCCATCTACCTTTGTCCATAATAAATAACTCAATCATTTGACACCCTCACGACACTCGTCATAAATTCCTACCATTTCTTTCCATGGCTAGCAATGGTTGACATCAAGTCTTGCATACCATCCACCTTTCATCCTGCGCACATCTTTATCCACTTCCTTCAACATGGCTGTCCTGGACCTAATTGGGAGAAATTCATTAGCGACTCGATGGGTATCGTACATGGTGTAGTCAATCAAAAATGTCTGAAAAAAGCCACAAAAAATCATAAAATGTCTTTAAAAAAACCATAAAAATTAAAAATGTCATGAAAAAATCCTAAAAATCAGAAAATGTCTGAAAAAAGCCATAAAATTTGAAAAATGTCTGAAAAAAGCCATAAAAATCAGAAAATTTCTTGAAAAAAGCCATAAAATTAGAAAATGTCTAAAAAAATCCTAAAATTAGAAAATGTCCTAAAAATCTAAAAATTAGAAAATGTCCTAAAAAAAGCCATAAAAATCAGAAAATATCTTGAAAAAGCCATAAAAATTAGAAAATGTCCTGAAAAAAGCCATAAAAATCACAAAAAGTCCTAAAAAAATCCTAAAAATCAGAAAATGTCCTCAAGAAATCCAAAAAAAATAAAAAACATGTCAAAAACACAAAAAAATCCAAATAATACTCAAAAAGCACAAAAACAGAGTCATAGTTCGTCAAGTCAATCGTGTGAGTCAATCCATGTCATTGTCAAACTACGTTGTCTCTACACATTTGCTACATAGGCAAGGCTCATTGATGAGCCCCCGAGACATTAGGTCATTCCTTTTAGGTTTGTCCAATTAAAATCATGACTCAATCTTTGATCAATCAAGACAAAGTCATTGGTCGTGTCGAACTACGAGGTCTCTGAGTGTATGACATAGGCAAAGCCATCTATAGATGAGCCCCCAAAGCCGCACTTGGTCAATCCATTAGGATTCACTGCACTATCACACATGTCAAATTCCTTCAAATCAAACAAATTCCTTTGCATCCTAAAAAAAACTTTGACAATCATTTAATCGACATTTCAACTAAATTGGCATGTCCACACAGGCATGCAGTCAATTCAGTCATCTAGTCAACTTTGGTCAAGTTGTCATAATGAATCAATCTATCAACTCTTGGTTATTCTTCGAATGTGTCCTAAATAACAACCCTTGTCATTTATTTATGCTTTAGGATATGTCTTTCTAAAGCATCGTCACTATCATCTAGCATTTTAAGGGATTCTCATGACATTTGAAGATCGATCCTCTTAACATCAACATCATTCAAGATGTGTCCTTCCTGAATTTGGCATTACCTGGCATCCGTCATACACAAACCTAGACCTCATAAAACCTGGCATCTTGACATCAAAATACCTGACATTTGAAAACACTTGGCAAACACTATCCTTTATCTTGTCATATTTTGTCCTTTGACTTTTTCATCATGCTACTAGTTCCTCCAGGATGTCTTGACAACAAGATTTAGAGAAGCAACAATGTATCATGATGATTGTCTTTTCTTGTCTTTTTCAGACCGTCATATTGCTAGTTCCTCGAGGATGTCCTGGCATCAGGATTTAGAGGAGAAATGATGTTTCATGTCTTGTCTTTCTTGTTTGTGGTTGGTTGTGACAAAAATAACTAGGGCAACTGAGCTCTTAGTATGAGTCATGATCATCCTTTTCTGCGACTACTTGTTTTGTGTGATGGTACAACCTTGCACACCATTGATCTATGTCATATCATGGTTTTTGTTGGCCATTAAAATAATCTGGCCTATGATGATTAGAGAAACATCTATTAGTTCTTTGGCAGTATATTGAAAGATTCTTTCTCTGCATTAACATTTGTCTCCTTCTATCTGGCCATTCCTCTTCTTTCACCTCCTAACGATATCCTATGGCATGCAAAAATATAATTGCATACATTCTCATATATAGGAATTGCATTAGTTCATTAAAACATTTACATAAATCTATTCACATATTTTCATTTACATCATTAGCATACATATATCATTTGCATTCATTCATTTGCATACACATCATAACATCTAAGTGCATTAAACATTTGCATACATCATACATATCACTAATGCATACACATTTGTGATCATAACATAAAGCATCACATGTCGCATTATCCATGCATTCATAATCATACATCAATGCATCCATAATCATAAACATGGCATCACATATACAACATTATGCATACATATAGAACATCATCATCATTATCAAAGAATAACCATCATACATAACATAGGATCATCATGGCATATAATCATAAATAACCACCATAAGTGCATACATCACATAACATATAAATGCATCATCATAGGAATCATCACATATGAACATAATAAAATCATAAGGCATCATAACATAATGCATAGCATATAGTCCACACCAAAATTGCATCATATATATATCTCAAAATCATGTCATAGGATAGAGTCTTGAGGAATCCCAAAAATAGAGCTCGCAAGCTCAATGGTCAATATATCAAAATGTCTCAACATAATGAC
Source organism: Sequoia sempervirens (assembly GCA_007258455.2). Lineage (NCBI taxonomy): Eukaryota > Viridiplantae > Streptophyta > Pinopsida > Cupressales > Cupressaceae > Sequoia > Sequoia sempervirens. The sequence goes on along the minus strand of VDFB02058242.1, from coordinate 723,777,673 downwards.
AAGATAACAATAACAATTTCCCTAAACAGTGCTCTCATCATCCCCTCAAGGTGAAGAACGGGATGACTGATGCTTTGTGGCAAGAATTGATGGTATCTATGAGGACCCGACAGGATGGGTCTATGAGGCTGATGGATTAGTGACAAGTGGTTGGCTATGGTGAGACCTGTGTCTTGATGATACAAATCCATGATTGTGACTAGACCTGTGCCCTGATGAGTGCTTGTGACTTGTGCCCTGAGGACTATCCAGATGATGTAGATCCACCCACACTGCTCTTGCTATAGCTGTTATGAATCTTGCTCCTACCAATACCTGTCCCAGTCTGAGTCCAAGACAAACCAGGATCTTGCTGCTCCATCGGCACTGCTCTTTCATACAGCATCATGTACTATCCCCAACTCTTGCTCATCTTGGCCAGCTCTCTAGCGATCTCCCCTACTATCCCTATGCATAGATGAGAAAACTCTAAGCACCAACTCTATGCCTCTTGTTGCCGAATCATAGCCTAATCCTGCTCCACCCTCATCACCTCTAGCTCTGTCTCCACAGTCCTGATGCGAGCGAGGGCCTCATCCAATATGCTCTGCACATCAACTAGTTGTTGATCCACTTTCACATCTCAAGGCAATGGTGGCCTCCTAGCTACATCCTCCTCCCCATCCGCCATCTGATCCCTCAAATGTCTCTCAGCCTCATCCATGTCATCCTCTCTGTCGATATCTACCTCCTCTTCATCTCCTCCAATCTCCTCCTCACCACCAACTACCTCCTCCTGTCCATGACATCCAAATCCTCCTCTCCTCTTCCTCCTTTCCTCCCTCCACTCTTGTCGGCCCTCCCTCTCTCTCTCCCTACTGTGTGTCCCTGTTCCATTCCTTATTTGTCCTCCCTTCCTTGTTCCCTCCACCCCCATCTCCCTCTCCCATCCCCCTTCCCCTTCACCCCCATCTCCCTCTCCCCTCCCCCCATCTCCTCTATCTCCATCTCTCCCTCTCCCCCTACCACCATCCCTGCCTCCTCGTCCTCCTCGGCACACCCGTGGTATCACTGACCACCAATCAACTGGTGTTGGTTGATCAAGATCTATCAAATAAAGTGGCCTATGTGTTTTCCATCATACATCATAATCTGTTGTGGTCCCTACATCTTTCAGACCCCCACTCCATGCCCACCGTTGTGCAACCAATCCATCCACTTGTTTCTCTACTAATGGAACTAATATGGTTGGCCCCCACATGGTCTCCCATGAAGACCTGGCATACTTTATGGTGCCCACAAGAACACCCTACTACTCTTTGAACTAACGTAGTACCCACTGGGGTAGGTATATCTCAATGATAAGTTATGATTGAACTGTCTGTCTAATCAAGTATCTGAACTGTCAACAAAAAGAAAGATGATCATCCTCTCCTAGCCATTATGCACAATATTTGTAGGGTCTCCAAAGAATCCCATCAATGTGTCAATGCGATGGTGCTAGAATCTTGTGTCTCCAACTCTAGTCTGCAAAAATTCACCCACATACAAGTAAACATAAGGCATACCCTCGACAAGTTGCAGTCTCTGAATCGGTGGTCAAAAGACAAGAATATGCTCCCAGGCCTAGATAATCAATAATGTAGTCCCACAACTAATATTGCTCGCCTCCCTATAGGCCACCTCGTGCAACTGATCATATAGCATCCCAAGTAAACATGGTCCCCATGCAATCACGGTCCTGTCCCACCTCATCCTGATGAGCACATCTCCCCATCCAATAGGAAAACCATGACCGCGGTGATCATGAATCAACACACTAGCAATCAAAGTGCATAGAATAGCATCCCATCGAGTGTAGTGCTCAGCCATAAACTCCCACCTGATCTTGTACCCATTGATGCCTAGCTACATAGCATCACCAGGATCATAAAACTCTATCGTAGCCTAGAGTCCCTGTCATGGATCATAGACCACTCGCTCTCCTCTGATGGAAATGCGAAGAATCTTGTAAATGTCCTCAAGAGTGATAGTAGCCTCTCCCATCGACATGTGAAATGAGAAGGTCTCTAAGTGCCACCTCTCTGTAAGTGTTGTCAATAGACCCCTATTTTCCTAAATAATGGACATATAGGTAACATAGTACAGTCCTAACTGCATCAGTCACCTACGCTCCCTATCCTGCAGCTGATCCCGGAATGTGTATGTCGTTGGTATGAACTCTCGAGTATAAATAGGTGGTAATTATTTTTGCACATGCATAAATGGGAGTTAGCACATCATTGAACATCATCATTATCATCTATCTAATCAAAAGTACACATAAACTACGCCTAAACTGAGTCAACACTAGTCAAATTCAGTTGCATTATTTTTCCTTTCACATGTGTCACGCCAACTCAAATGTGTCGTTTCATCCAATGTTTTCATCTAACTACATCACTTGCATCATTTTACCTGACGAATGTGTCATGCTAAGGAACTTGCATTGCTCCCTCCATCAGTTGCATCATTGTAAAAAAATTGTCACACAATCTCACATTTGCACTTCAATTTGGCGATTGCGTTAAAAAACCTAACACTTGTGTCACAATTTGGTGATTGTGTCTCATCACCCCGCGAATGCGTCATTATAAACCTAGACCTAGCCTGACCCTCGCATTTGTTTCGTGACACATCAAATGCATGCAATGCGAATGCAATTGCATCTTTCACAAACGCAGATGCATTGTGACAAATCTATTGTCCTAACTTTAACACCTAAAAATGCACGTAAAACAAGAAAATCACAAAGTGAGAATAGGGTACATACCAGTGGCTCTACACCCTCTGGTCATCAGAAGGTCCACACTTGAAATCCGTGATGCTCGGTCACTGGAATCACCATCTCTATGCAATCTCCTCTCTCCCTGAGCTCTAAGTTTTTAAAAGGTAAATGTGAAAATGAATTACCTTTCACCCAAATGAAGCTTATTGATAGGGTGAAATTAGGGTTTTCTTGAAGGCTTTATTACTGGAGGCTCATTTGACCATCTTTGACCACCCCGTTGACTACCTTAAACATGTCCAAATCCAAAACTAATCACGCCATTGTTTTTCTGGACATCAAATTGACTTATCAGGACACTTTCCAAATTTTTCCAGTGTCCGGCCAAAATTTGCAAATTTTCCCGAGGGGGCATGGACACTCTGTACCTTCATTGGGGCATGTTTTTGACTTATTTTCTTTGCCACAATGCAATAGACTACATTATGACAAAGAGGGGAAAAATGTAGACACATAAAATTGACCTAGGCCTGCGAACTTTATTTTCTCCATATTTCTTCTCAACATAATTAAAATATTTAATTATGTCCTATGGTCTAATTTCAACTATTAATTAAATAATACTCAATTACTTAATTAATTCATGTCTTTTATTCTTCTTGATTATTTAAATAAATAGATTATATTTATTTATTTTAATACGTCGCTAGTTTCTTAAGTCCCTCTATAATTAATTACTTGTCCACTATTTCTTCTTGATTATTTAAATAAATAAACTTTATTTATTTATTTAAATACGTCATTAATTCCTAATGTCTTCTTATAATTAAATAAATTTTTATAATTTATTTAATTATTGTCCACCTTGGCTTTTTCTAATTTTAAATAAAATCATTTATTTAAAATTGTCCCACTTTCTATTTTCTTCCTTCAAGTAAATAATTTAAAAATTATTATTTACTATCACATGGTCCCACCACTTTTGAATTAAATTGATTTTTAATTCAAAAGGTCAACTTAGTCTTTAAATCAAATAATTTTAAATTATTATTTGATTCTCCAGCTTTTTCTTTTTTCATGCCTAATATTTCCTCTTGTCACATGCAACCTTGTCCATTGATTTAATTTTTCTAAAATCAAATCTCAGCCATTCATTTCAAATTTAACCTAATTTTTCCCTAACCCTAATTGTGGGTTGTCACATTTAATTTCAACCATTGATTTTAGGACATCTCTCATCTTTCAATCTTGGCCATTCATCTAAAATTGGATTTTCTATAAAAAGGAAATTTTAGCCTCATTTGACACACTTTGTGCTCTTGACTTCATGGTTGAATAGTTTATACTTCAAACTTTAGGCTTCATACTTGCATTTGTTTAGTATATTGCAACACTATTAGAATCCTTCAATATTTGCTTAGGACATAGTCATATTCATAGGTTGCTCATCAAAAATCTGAGAGCAAACATCAACTTGCAACAAATGGAGAAGGTGCAATGAAGGTGATTCATGGAGGACATGAAGACTTGGTGAGATTTTTCCTTGTTTTTATGTTTTCTAACTCCATTTTTCTTCATTGTTTGGCTATG